>CM062296.1:693894159-694248609 GCA_031216915.1 Pictodentalium vernedei | reverse complement strand
GCGCATGATACAGCGTGTTGTTTGTGGTTTTTGAGTAACTGCTGCGTGTGAGAATACGTGTTTCACTAATTGGGTGCAGCTCGAATATACTACGTGTACACTGATTTATTCGTGAGATCGTATCAGCATTTGGTATGCGTGAAGGTCGATGGCACTGGTGGAGGACCAAAGGTGGATGGCTTAGCTACCCGTTTCCTCCATTCACCCCTAGACCTCGCTCTAAGGCTCATCTATAATTGCATGCTATACTGTTGAATGCATGTGCTTTACATGATACGACGCCGAGGCCGTCAGTGTTTCCAATAAAATGATCTGGCCCTATTTTTAGCGTGTAAGGCCGTATCAGTGTCGGCGCGCAGTATTAAATATGGCCGTACCAAAAGGCTCATCAGCATGTGTGTGCTGTATTGTTGGAGGTAATGTGCTTTCCAGCTATTAGGCTGAGTACACTGCCTGAGTAATTAATTGTCGACATTTCAAAGGATATTGTCGATAGATTGAGAGCAAGTGTGCAGTGTACGCTATTATTTGTCAGTTCGTGCCCTTTATTTGCACTTAATTTGTGCTGAAAAATCATGTGGGTGGATTTCCACTCATTGGGATTATATAACCCTTTATTGCCATTAAGAACAGATTAGGCTGTATCAGATGTCAGCACCCTTATTTAAGGGTTATTTATTTGACTATTGGCTGCTTTATGGAGGAGCTTGGCTGCTTTGTCGACGAGCTTGATTGCGTAAGCGTAGCGTTTGGCTGTTTTATAGAAGAGCTTCGCTTATTCATAATTTGAACAGCTCACCTATCTTATTTGGAAGAGTTTGATAGGTACCGGTATGAAGTCTATCATTCATACTATTTTATAGTTGTCAGAATGTTTGACAAGATAGGCTTGTGTATATACAGTTGTGTTTTGCTAACCGACCACTATATTTTGTATTTTCTCATTCAGTTGGTTCCGTAGAAGTCACTTGGAATGAACACGGAGATGTTGTCTTTCTCATAGTCAGTCGGATGGTTTTTGACCTAGCTCCCCTTGAGCATTTGGACTGAAGGAGTCCGGGAGAGGCATGTTTCTATGTTTGTCCATTACTGTGTGAGGTGGACTTTTGTATTTGTTTCAGTGAGTTAGAATGTAGAGCCCCATGTTGTGGGAAAGGAAATCTCGTGGTATTTGCCCGGCAGAGCCGCAGGTATAACTATAGTTTCGACCGTAGGGTCTTATCAAATAAACAAATACATAAGATTTCGTTTTTAGATTGTGTTTACATGGGGTCCTACTATTTAACGAACACAAACGAACATAAACGAACATAAACGAACAGAAGAGAAAATAATTGGAAATACAAGTTAAAAATGATTGAGGGTGCATATGCAGGTATATGTGGGTATATATTATTCGTTTGTAAAATTTTATTCACTTCTGATGAGTGTTTTGATGATTAATAAGGTTTATAAAATGTACGACGGCGCGAAATTCTTGTGTTCGTTAAGTAGTAGCCTGCTTGAAGCTGTCGACAAGATGCGACAAAGGTGTGAAATCAATTAGCTGTCTATCTGAGGAAGAATGTCGCTGAGGAAAACAGCGAAATTTAGGTTTGAGAGGATGGCAAGCGCCTATTTTAATCGTGTGTAAAATTGTATCCACGTCTGATGAGTATTTTAGTGATAAAAAAAGATTATAGCCATTATTTGGATTGACAAACATGCATCAAACTCTCGCTTTGGATTCCGAGGACGCATCACGGCGAGTCGGGGACAAACCGTGATCTACCCTTAGAAAGCGGAGCAAGACTCGGATACATGTATCATATTGTACACCCACATAATGATAATAATCTAAATATCTTAAAATATCTTGGGGATAAGTCATTAAAGTCCAGTTTAAGCTTTCCTGAACACTTTCCCCGAACAAGCTCACCCTCCACCAACGCGGGCTCCCACTAACGAGAGAGGACAACCAGGCGCGTAGAAAGGAAAAAGTTTCCGGGGGGGGGGGGGGCGATAACAGGGGGCGGGGGTATAGCCATCAGATGCGCGAAATGCGGGGGGTGCTGGGGGGTCCTTCTCCAGGAATTTTTTTTCGGGGGGGGGGGGGGGGTTCTCCCCAAGGAAAATTTTAAAATCTAAGTCTACTGGCGGAAAACATTTGGAAGGGGACACAGCTAGATTTTGGGGAGGGGATAAGTGCCCCCCAGCCCCATGTGGTTACGACATTGTTGACAACCCTACCCATACTCTCCTAGAAACGCGACCCGAGAAAAAAATCCCGGGCACCCCCCCCCCCCCCCCGCCCCCGCTCCAAACTGACTCTCTCCAACGAGGGGGACACCCCGGGCTCTTTCCAGGAAGCGGGTTCCATGATACAGTAACCGCTTCGCGGTGATGTCCTCTACATACACCCCATCCCGTTTTTTTTTTATTTAAATTAAAAAAAAAAATTAGCAATAAATTTTAAACTCCCCTCATCCTTTGCCCGGGCTTGGCACCGGTGGACTTAACAAAGTCAAATCAGGCGGATTTTGAGTTTTTATGTTTTCCAAACAATTATTATATTTACTTCTTTGGTAGATATATTCTGATTTTCTTTTCAATTCACTGCCTTACAATAATTATATTTGATGTGAAAGAATGAGTTTTCCAAAATAAATTTAGGAATTCTGTCTATAAGATGCGACACAGGTGTGAAATTAATCAGTTGTCAATCCGAGTTGGATTATCGCTAAAATAAAAAAAGGGGGGGGGGGGAGATATAAGTTTAAAATGTTGGAGAGCGTAAATTTTAACCGTGTTATTTTTCCTATCTTTCTGGATTTCTGTTTTATCGTTGACAGTCAAGTCTTCTGATCTTTAACGGGGTTAAGTTGTTTTTGTAATAAGTGCAACTTGATTGTTTTTATAACAATAACTTTGGTCTTGAGAACAAAAACATATCAGCCTGTTTGAAGTACAGCTTGGTTGTTCTGGCAATAATAAATTTCAAGCTAATGTGGGTACTCAAAAGTATATAACATAGTCTGATTTCCTAACTTTTCAGTCTGATCTTCGATCTGATTACTACAATGCAATGTCTTCTCTAAAGTATCCTTGTGGTTTATGTGGTGACGAGTGTCATGAGATCAAAAGTATAGGGTGTGACTTATGCAGTCGGTGGTTTCACGTGAAGCAATTTTTTTACGCCTCTTCCCGCTTGTTCAGTTATCAGACGTCCATCGATACCACCCCATGAAGTCCTACAACAGGGATACGCAGGCGTCCGGCCTTCTTGGATCACACTGGATCGAGTCTGTTCCCATTGCTGTGAGATCAAATGGCAATTGTCTATTCAATTCAGTGTCAGTGTGCTTAATTGGGGATGAGTTAATGAGCACCGAACTCCGGGTCAGAACATGCATGGAGCTGCTGCTAAATAAGTCATTTTATGATTCGTTTCACAAAAACACCGAAATTCTTTTGGTCAGCCCGTCCCTAGATGATGACGTCAATGCGTGTGCGCGTCAAAAAGGCTGGTCTTCAGCGTGGACCATGCATGCTGTTACGTCAGTTAGTGGACGGCCCGTAAGATCTGTGTACCCAACAGTGAATGGCCACCAAAGCCAATTCATATAGTTGATCAACAGCTGGGATGAATTTACCATTCAAACCGTTAACTGTCGGATTCCGATTTGGATGTGTAAAACCGTAGAAGAGAGACAAGTGACATCAGGACCAAAAGAGTCATCTGTATCACCAGATGAATCTCCTCTAGTACCAGACATGTCACCCCTCCCTTCCGAATCAATCTCGTTGTCATCATTCGTTTGACCCTCCGGCACCTCGATTTCAACATCACGTTCACGTGCCTCCGCTGTAAACTCAGAAACACCACTCACTTCTACCCCCGGGCCAGATGTGACGTTAGCTTGCTGGTGTGACTTAATATCTCCTTCGATATGCATACTGTCCTCCAATATGCTCTCCGAAACACCAATTACCTCATCGCTTCGCCCGGAATCCGGAAACAGAAATCCAGAAAGATAAGAAAAATAACACGGTTAAAATTTACGCTCTCCAACATTTTAAACTTATATCGCCCCCCCCCCCTTTTTTTTTTATCTTAGCGATAATCCAACTCGGATTGACAACTGATTAATTTCACACCTGTGTCGCATCTTATAGACAGAATTCCTAAATTTATTTTGGGAAACTCATTCTTTCACATCAAATATAATTATTGTAAGGCAGTGAATTGAAAAGAAAATCAGAATATATCTACCAAAGAAGTAAATATAATAATTGTTTGGAAAACATAAAAACTCAAAATCCGCCTGATTTGACTTTGTTAAGTCCACCGGTGCCAAGCCCGGGCAAAGGATGAGGAGAGTTTAAAATTTATTGCTAATTTTTTTTTTTAATTTAAATAAAAAAAAAAACGGGATGGGGTGTATGTAGAAGACATCACCGCGAAGCGGTTACTGTATCATGGAACCCGCTTCCTGGAAAGAGCCCGGGGTGTCCCCCTCGTTGGAGAGAGTCAGTGTGGGGCGGGGGGGGGGGTGCCCGGGATTTTTTTCTCGGGTCGCGTTTCTAGGAGAGTATGGGTAAGGTTGTCCCCAATGTCGTAGCCACATGGGGCTGGGGGGGGGGGCACTTACCCCCTCCCCAAAATCTAGCGCTGTGTCCCCTTCCAAATGTTTTCCGCCAGTAGACTTAGATTTTAAAATTTTCCTTGGGGAGAACCCCCCCTCCCCCCCCCCCCCCCCCGAAAAAAAATTCCTGGAGAAGGACCCCCAGCACCCCCGCCATTCGCGCATCTGATGGCTATACCCCCCCCCCCCCCTGTTATCGCCCCCCCCCCCCCCCGGAAACTGTTTCCTGGCTACGCGCCTGGTTGTCCTCTCTCGTTAGTGGCAGCCCGCGTTGGTGGAGGGTGAGCTTGTTCGGGGTAAGTGTTCAGGAAAGCTTAAACTGGACTTTAATGACTTATCCCCAAGATATTTTAAGATATTTAGATTATTATCATTATGTGGGTGTACAATATGCTACATGTATCCGAGTCTTGCTCCGCTTTCTAAGGGTAGATCACGGTTTGTCCCCGACTCGCCGTGATGCGTCCTCGGAATCCAAAGCGAGAGTTTGATGCATGTTTGTCAATCCAAATAATGGCTATAATCTTTATTTATCACTAAAATACTCATCAGACGTGGATACAATTTTACACACGATTAAAATAGGCGCTTGCCATCCTCTCAAACCTAAATTTCGCTGTTTTCCTCAGCGACATTCTTCCTCAGATAGACAGCTAATTGATTTCACACCTTTGTCGACAGCTTCAAGCAGGCTACTACTTAACGAACACAAGAATTTCGCGCCGTCGTACATTTTATAAACCTTATTAATCATCAAAACACTCATCAGAAGTGAATAAAATTTTACAAACGAATAATATATACCCACATATACCTGCATATGCACCCTCAATCATTTTAAACTTGTATTTCCAATTATTTTCTCTTCTGTTCGTTTATGTTCGTTTATGTTCGTTTGTGTTCGTTAAATAGTAGGACCGCAAAGAATGTAAAGACCACTTGGAGTTATGTTGTGGTCAGTTATTATAGCGTGTATGCGCTTGAGAAATATTTCGACTGTTCTGTTGTCTGTAGTGACAAGCAGCTTGTTGAAGCTTTACTGAAGTGCGATTTTACATTACAGGTTTATTCCCACTCAGCCAACCTTCCAAAAATACCAGTTAATAGGTGTGAATTACAGAAAGGTGTTAGGTTGGCTGAACGCAACTTTTGCAGTAGAGGATTAGGCTATAGTCTGTATCGTCTTACCTACATAATCAAACAACATCATATCAAAATACATCTCAACTTTATAATAAAATCTATAAGTACCTTCACATTATTTCAATTTTAGTAATTTACTTGCTTCGTCACCAAATTCAAAAACGTCCAGATTGCCACTATTGAGTCTGTTCTTCAGTGTTTTCAAATGATTGTCTATCGTTCTGTAACGCTTTCGTCTTTTTGGTGCGAGACCTCCGGATTCAAGTTCTTTTGTCACCACTGTAGCCGGACAATTCCGATCAACGCACCTCCAATAGCAACGTCCATGATTTCGTGTTCTGATAGAGAATTTAAATCCACCATGAATCAAGAAAAAACCACCTCTACCATTATCAAGAAAATCAATGTCAACTTGTGCGGAAGCCATGATTACTGACAATTCATGCTGAGAAGATCCATATATATATAATATGGCACTGTGTTTTGAAAACATAAAATAATAGATGAGACAAACACCGTGATTGTTGTTCACTTCAAAGGCACAATTAGTGAATCTAAGAAATATCAAACACCGTGTAAACAAGACAGCGGCAGAATATTTTATTTTTGCAAAACAAGACATCAAAAACAATGATAACATATAACAAATTAGAAAAAACAACATAACTGCAGAATATTTTAAAAATTAAGACATCAAAGAAGATGATAATATATAGTAACAAACTAATTAATTGTTTTCTCAATTCAACCGACTGACAAAAAAACAACAATATTTTAATTTGCAAAAATGATTTTTATTTTGCCAAAAAAAAAATGACAATTTATATGCTACAGACTATAACAAGGATTAAGCAAGTGTGAAAAAAAGGTTGGCTAGACGCTACTCCTGATCATTAAAAGGTTGGCCAGACGCTACTAATGAAATTAAAAAGGTTGGCTTGGTGGGACGACACCACATTACAGAGGGTGAGTGGTACTACAGAGCGTGGATTAGGCTCACTCAGTCATTATGTTAATAGAAGAGAATAGCCTTGTGCTCTTACTCTCTGCTAATCAATTCTGTCTTTAAGAAGACCGTGTACACGACTGGTATCAGTGTGTTAAGAATGGTGTATTATGTAGACTTTGAGGCTACGCTACGTATATAACTGATATGTCACGTACAGTGGATCGTTCAAACAGCTGTTATCAGCGTGTAGAGAAGTTGGTATAAGCCGTAGGTTTTGTTTACACTACGTGCAAGGCTGATGTAAGTATGGTTTTATCAGCTATTAGTACTCGGGTGGGTACCCCAGAATTATGTTGAGGTATTGTTTTCTAAAGTTCATCTCGCACAATGGTTGTGGAGGAATCGTTCCGCACAGTAGTTGCGGAGGAATCTCAACTCGCACATTAGTTGTGGAGGAATCGTCTCACGCAATACGTGGAAGTCACCTCGTGCTAAAAGCAGAGGATTTGTATCGGGTGGGTACCCTGGAATTATGTCGAGGTATTGTTTTCTAAATTTCATCTCGCACAATGGTTGTGGAGGAATCGTTTCGCACTATTGTCGACAATATCCTTTGAAATGTCGACAATTAATTGCTCAGGCAATGTACTCAGCCTAATAGTTGGAAAGCACATTACCTCCAACAATACAGCACACACATGCTGATGAGCCTTTTGGTACGGCCATATTTAATACTGCGCGCCGACACTGATACGGCCTTTCACGCTAAAAATAGGGCCAGATCATTTTACTGGAAACACTGACGGCCTCGGCGTCGTATCATGGAAAGCACATGCATTCAACAATATAGCATGCAATTATAGATGGGCCTTACAGCGAGGTCTAGGGGTGAATGGAGGAAACGGGTAGCTAAGCCATCCACCTTTGGTCCTCCACCAGTGCCATCGACCATCACGCATACCAAATACTGATACGATCTCACAAATAAAACAGTGTACACGTAGTACATTCGAATTTCACCCAATCAGTGAAACACGTATTCTCACACGCAGCAGTTACTCAAAAAACACAAACAACAAGCTGTATCATGCGCTAAATAAGCAACCCGTACATATGTTCAGCCTACAGCTGATGGAGCGCAATCCATTTTCATAAGCAGTGAAAAGTTACATAACTCCACGGGGTGGAAGTCCACCCATACGAGTGTCCAAAACATGGACCACAGTCTATAACAATTCTCTGCCCATATACTCAGCGTGCAGAGAGCCGTGACCGCATACTCTAAGAGTATTGGAGGGGTACCACCCTCCCCACATACACACTATGTCGGACCCACCGAATGTCTCGCACTAAACGTGCAGTGGTAAACATGCAGCCACAAGACTAGCTCTTGAGACATCCTAACTCTCTCTTCGCAAAAAGTCATGTAACGGACTCCCACAACTGCCTGTAAGCATGCCTTTGTTTCTGCCTCCCCCGTTTCAATCTACTACCAGTAACAAACGCAGTTGTCTTGCCAGTTGTCGTCACAAGACAGTATTTATTAATCAGCAGAGAAACTGACATGCAAAAGCAATTAAGTTAATCCTTAACGCTCGTGACCACGGCGGGTCACAGTGTTTTGGAAACTCCCTTCCACTGATCAAACACTGCCGTCCACTGGAACTCCACGGTGGAGAACACACCAAGGCGGCGTTTTTGTTTCAATCCACATTGAACGTACTGTAATGTTAGTTATAAGAAACCAAATGAAATTAAAAGATTAAAAAAAGACAACCCATTTATGTAAATATCTATGTGTAAAAAACAAACTTATTTATGTTAATATCTATGTGCAATGTATTATGTTTCTATAGTGTATCGCTTGTTAAAAGTTGAAACACTTGAATGAAATAAAATATATCAAAGCCAATGTTCTTGTTATTGTTGCTCTGTTTTCAATGAAGATAAGTAATTAATTGTACACGCCCATTCATAAATTGTTCCTCTATAAATAGACAGCACTAATCTAAATTTAGCATCAATAACTGGGGTATTAATTGACCAGTGTCATATGGGTACTGTACACGTAATGGATTCGATTACGACGGAATGTTCAGCATAGCACAGATTGTGAGTGTAAGCGGCCGAATCCACCCAATTGATGGGTTTGCTCCAAGACTGAGGTGTCAGATCTCGATTCAATCTCTTATTTAATTTCATGCCAGGTGCCGTGAATTGATGTCCTGGCAGATGCATTTCGACGGGTAGATTATTAATCAATTTATTCGTCAGACCGGCACCGCGTTTGACGAATTGTGTTTTTGTCGAACCGCACATTTTACACGTTCCGCGATGCATGGGATATTTATTTTTTGTCAGTACTTTTTTAACGTTAACTGTGTCAGTAACTCTCTTGCATTTGACGCAATACATTTTTGGGGGTTTTTTTGGGGTTTTTTTTTGGAGGGGGGGGGGGGGAGGGGTGGTTGTATATATATATTTTAATTATTTTTTTTTTTTTAATTTATATATATATTTTTTTTTTCTTCTTTTATCTATACATTTTTTCAATCGATTGCTTCTGGAATCATTTTGGGATCCAATAATTTATGAAACGATTGTCTCGCTTCTTCCCTACCTTTTTCCACGAGAGAATCCTTCAATTCTTCCTTGAAAATCTGGCGACTCTTGACTCTTATCTTGGCTTTCATGACTTCGTATTTTTGTTTTTCGTTCAATATGTCGACGAATTCGCCGTCGGAAATCCTGCCGTCTTTCAATGCCATAGAGATCTTATCCGACACGGAATTGATCTTTGCATCGGCTAAAACGCTGATGTTTTCGTGTTTCTTGGCCTTCACGGATAATTTCTTAGCGAGAAATTTTCCGATCGTACTGACGAATCCGGCAGTCAAAGCCAACCCTTCTACGGCCAACATGACCGGAAGAGCAATGAGGGCAGTCGACAATAGACTGATTCCGGTAACGTTCAAACCCATAGAGACCGTGATGAGTGTCAAATCCATACCAATCACAAATTTCTCTAATCTCAAATATTTCTTATTGAGCAAACGAGAATCTCTCTCTTGCGTCAGATACAATTGAATTCTATTGATTTGTACGATTCGATAACTCTGCACCTCGTCGTCACTACTTTCTGGTGAGTAGGTGATAATTGAGAATTCACGACCACTTTGTACATGTACATGTACGGTATACGCACACGATGCGTTTACCAACGTGGGATTCAGTGTTAAATCGCACGCTTGTTCACAAAAATGTCCAGTGCTCTTGAATCCGCTGTTCTTTTTGTGACTCCTAGATCGCACTTTTAACGTTCAAATACCCGTGGTGAACGTTGAATGTTACACGTTTTTAAAAAAAAGTGAAATTGTACATTTTCACTTTTTTTTTTTACTTTAAAAATTTTTGTCAACGTTCCCATCGCAGATCAGACCATCGATCCATCGTTGGTGAATGCGAGCAAAATTCTAGGCTAGCATAAAAAAAATGGTTTGCGGATTCTAGACCAGTAGTCTAGAATCCGCAATTGTTTTGAGGCGGTGGGTTTTTCCCATTTATGACGTAAGTAGGGGAATACCCATAGTGGGATTTTCCAAACTCAGCTAATTAACCAATCAGATTGCTTGATTCTCCGCTAATTAACCAATCAGATTGCTTGATTCTCATAACCTATGGCGCGAAATGGGTGTAAAGTGTAGTTAAACTAGTGCAGATTTCTGGGATGGGAACAAAAAAAAAAACAAATGAAAAATAGTGAGGGTATCGTGACATTCGTTGCCACCTGATCGTTTAATAACGTGGATATAATGGCTAGAGCAAGTGACTCCTAGACCGCACTTTTAACGTTCAAATACCCGTGGTGAACGTTGAATGTTACACGTTTTTAAAAAAAAGTGAAATTGTACATTTTCACTTTTTTTTTTACTTTAAAAATTTTTGTCATCGTTCCCATCACAGATCAGACCATCGATCCATCATTGGTGAACGCGAGCAAAATTCTGGGATAGCATAAAAAAAACAGTTTGCGGATTCTAGACCAGTGGTCTAGAATCCGCAATTGTTTTGAGGCGGTGGGTTTTTCCCAAAAAAACTTAACAGACTACTATTGGACGCTTCCGTTTCTGACGTAAGTGGGGGGAATACCCGGATTTTTTCCCAAAAAACTTAACAGACAACTATTGAACGCTTCCATTTCTGACGTGAGTGGGGGGAATACCCGAGGAAATAAAAAAAAAAAGTGATTGATATATATAGGAGAGAAAAAGATATAATAAATTGTTATTTTAAAAAAATAAATATATCAAATCGAATAGATAATAAAAAAATAAATACGTAAATCATGAGCGATTCTCAGACTATTAGAGTAAGGTTTCTTTTAAAAATGCTGATGAGAGCCTACGCATTCTGCGTGAATGAACAACTAGGTCGTCTCTTGTAAGAACGATGCGTCGGATGTCGGGATCACCTAGACTTCGATTACGAGAATCATTCGTGTCTGTGGATGGAAAGGGAAGATATGGTCGTCAAGTATTTCGAACCGGCGTTCGAACGCGTTCAAATCAATGAAGTGATTGCATTTTGGAAGAGATTAGTCTTCTGTAAGGATCAAAGCAAGCCCACAGTTTCGGAAGAACTGAAATTGGCATGTAAAAGTCTGACTTTAGAAGATAAGGGATGCGTCATGAAATTATTGTTCAATGAAGCATACGTCTAAGTTTTCTCGTTGATATAAAATAAGGGAGAATAGAAAATAAAAATAAATACACACATAAATTTTTTTATCTAATATTAGAAAGAAAAAAAAACACAAAAATGAGAACCAGAAATAAATTGTATCCGACGTTAGTGGACGACGAGGATGAGAGGCCGATCAGCGTTTTGCCGATGGCACCGTCGCTAGAAGAAAAGGAAAGAGGAGAGAGGTATCGCATCGATCAAATCAGTTGAATCTAAGAGTATCTAACTCGAGAAAGAGATTCTCGTCATTCCCTCAAGAAGAAGTATTCGCATTTCGTGAAATTCGTCAACGCAATCGACACGACACTCATCACGATTTCCATGGGTTTACACATGGCCGGCATCGAATTGTTGTCGACCGCGGTCGGCATTCCGATCGTGTTGACCGTAGAAGGAGTGGCTCTCGCCGCCGGATTGTTTAACACGCTCAGAAACTTTTTGAGTAGGAAATTATATCTGAAGGCTAGGAAACACGACAAGATTCGCATCTTAGACGACTCCAAGATCGACACGATATCCAAAATGATCTCTATGGCGTTGAAAGACGGTAGGATATTGGACGGAGAATACTTCGCGATATTGAGCGAGAAAACGAAATACGATGCCATGAAAGAAGCCGTGAGAATCAAGACTCGTCAGATCATCAAGGAAGAGATGAAGGATTCTCTCGTGGAAAAGGGGTGGAAAGAGGCCAGGGAGGAATTCAGTAAGATGATAGAACTCAAGAGCAGCGATTGAAAAAAAAAATATATATATAATAAGAACAGAATTAATTAATTATTAAATTTATATATAAAATAAAAAAAAACGAAATTAATTTAAATAACTCTTAAAAATGTATTGTGTAAAGTGTAAGAGAGTTACCGAGACGAGTAATTCTCGAGAAGTACGAACTAAAAACGACAGACAGATGCTTTACGGAATTTGCCACGTGTGTGGTTCTGTCAAGACTCGATTTGTCAAAAAAAGAACGCGACCAAAGGTAAAGGCATCGTGAATAAAATGATCAATAATCTACCTTTCGAAATGCATCTGCCCGGTCACAGTTTCACGGGACCCGGAACGAAATTGAACAAGAGACTCAATGCCGATCTGACTCCCAAATCTTGGAGCAAACCTGTGAATAGGGTGGACGTGGCCGCATATGATCACGATCTGTGCTACACCGGACATCCCGACACCAAGACTCGCAACGGCGTCTGCGATAAAAACATGTTGGGGAAATTGAGAGGCATATCGAATCTGACCAGGAGAGAGAAGATAGAACGTTTGCTGGTCGGCAATCTGATCAGTGCGAAACGTCGATTCGGATGGGGCGTTCAAAAAAAAGAGCATCTGAAAAGAAGAAGAAACGATTATTGACGAGCGAATTGGCCGAGGAGTTACACAAACCCATAGTGCGTAAATTTCGAAAGAGAAGGGTGTTCGTGAAGGGTTTGGATGATATTTGGTCTGCCGACTTGGTCGACATGAGATCGTTTTCGAGGTGGAACGAGGGCGTCAAATATCTATTGACGGTCATCGACGTGTTTTCCAAATACGGTTGGATCAGAGCTTTGAAGAATAAATCGAGACCTTGCGTCGCCGAGTCTCTGAAGAGCGTGTTCGACTCGTCTTCTCAAAAACCGAGTAAATTGTGGGTTGATAAGGGAAAGGAATTCTACAACAAGCACGTTCATCGATTGGTAGACCTCTATTTGATCGAAAATGAAGAGAAAGCCAGCATGGTGGAACGTTGGAATCGAACGATGAAGGAAAAGATGCACAGATACTTCACAGCGAATTCGACCAAGAAATACATATACGCTCTGAACGGTCTGGTCAAAGATTACAACAACACGCGACACAGATCGATCAAGATGACTCCCGTGGAAGCTAGCGATCCTCGAAACGAAAAACGGGTCTACGCGAATCTATATCCTGAGAGATCTAAGATCAGGAAGAAGTCTAGAACGCCGAAATTTGCGGTCGGTGATCGAGTGAGAATCTACGCTTATAAGAAGCACTTCGAAAAGGGTTATACTCCTCAATGGACCTCGGAAATCTTCGTGATAATCAAAATATTTCACACCGATCTGGTGACTTACGAAATCGAAGCTTTGGATGGAGAAGAGATCATCGGAAAGTTTTACGAACAACAATTACAGAAGACAAAGTTTTGATAAAGAAAACAAATTTCTTTTATTTACTCTCTTTAACATTTTCTTGTTTACACACATATATATATAAGAGAGAAAAATAATAATAAAAAAAAAATAATTAAAACTATTTTTAGATAAAAAAAAAGCAAGCTAATTAATAAACCAAAAAAAACAAAAATCCTTTAAAAATGACAAATATACTAGATATAGTACAAAGCATAGTGAAAGATGAAAGTATTCAAGAATATGAGGTTCACGAATACGAACCGGTAACCGGAACGAGTTTGAACAACGCAGGAGAGATAAGAATCAACGTCGAAACTCAAGATCTATTCATACATCCTAGCGAGAGTTACATAGTGGTGCAGGGACATCTCACCAAGGAAGATGGGTGCGACTACGCCGACGACGAAACGGTTACTCTAGCCAATAATGGCATCATGCATCTATTCAGTAATATAAAATATATGCTATCCGGACAAGAGATAGAATCTGTGTTTCATCCCGGTCAGGCCACCACGATGTTCAGACTCTTGACGTATCCTAATGATTTTTCGAAATCCAGAGGACTTAATCAGTTGTGGGTGAAAGACACTGTCGGCCCTGCTAGCACTGGCGCTGCCACGATATTCAACTACGTCGTCAAGACGTCCATACCTAAAGGAACGTTTTCGTTCAGGATACCTTTGGAACACATCTTTTGAAACACGACAATTACAACAAGATCATGTACGGATTCAAACACAATCTGATGTTGATTCGAAAAGGAGATGACGACACAATAGTGAGACTAACTGCGACCAATGCAGGTAAGATAACTCTAGATAAGATATCGTGGTTCGTTCTGCACGTGGAGCCTTCGATCGTGTACAAGATCATAGAATCCAAGAGTAAATTACCCGTGGGATTTAGAATGAGACAGTGCGACACGGCTAGCATTCCTCCCTCCACAAATGACTTCGATTGGAGATTGACGGTGAAATCTGCTTCCGAGAGACCGCGTTTCATCGTGGTTGCGTTTCAGACCAATAGGGATGGGTCTCAGGAAAAGTATGCGTTGCTGTTCGATCACTGCAGTTTGAGAAACATGCAAGTGTTTCTGAATGCCACGAGATATCCAGCAATCGATTACAACGCGTCGTTCGACAAGAACGATTTCTGCAGACTGTACGGCGACGCCGCTGATTTTAGAAAGAAGTATCACGGTCTAGACGAATTGATGAGCAATCCTAATATTTCTCCCGGCGAATACAAGTCGATGTATCCCATGTTCGTATTCGACGTCAGTAAACAGAGTGAACGACTCAAAAGTAGCATCTTAGACATTCAGATCAAGATGCAATTCGATAGGAACGTTCCAAGAAAAACCGAAGCCTTCGCCCTGGTCCTGTCGGATAGAGAATTACAATTCAAATTGGATGGAAATAAGATGTTGATCATTCGATGAGAGACGAGTGTGAAAAAAAATATATATAAATAAAAATTAAAAAAATTATTATAAAAATGAATGATAAAGAAAGAGAATACTTAAGAAGAAACAGACGTGTTTTGATTAAAAATATTTTGCAAGATTCGTTAGCAATAATTCTAGACACTTTAGTCGAAACAGAACCTTTGATATTGACTGATTATATGAGACGTGAAATCGAAAGTAAAATCTTGATAGAAGATAAGACCAGAAAACTTTTAGACACGTTGACGTATAGAGGACCGACTGCTTTTCAAGAATTTATAAAATCTCTTCGAAATGCTAAAATAGATGTCGACGCGTGTTTCGAGATAGGTGATCCAATTTCACGAGATGAAACATTATGAGAAATAACGTATTAAAACAAAACTCAAAAAAAAAGAGAGATTGTACATCTTTCTAAATCTCATTACTTTTTTTTTGTTTTTTAATAAATCACACATTATTTTTTTTTTAATTCATTATTTTCCATGCGTTCACTGTTTGTTCAAAGGAACTAATTCGATCAGTAGACTCACCACAGAAGTGGCGGCTTCAGGATTATTGGTTTTCATAACGAAATTAATCCTGTCTCCGGCGTTCACTTTGAGAGGCGCGCCGAACGTGCTAACATTCGCGTGTTGATTCTCAGTCTTTTCGACACTGTATCTCTTATCGCTCTCTACTCCATTCACCATGAGATTGATGACTGCTCTGTTATTCAAATCCGTGGAAGCCAGACGCATTCAAAGGATTTCACCTCCCAGCGGCATGGGATATCTCACCTGACCATGTTTCGATCTGCTACCTCCATTTCCGAAAGACCACTCAGCTTTTCCTTCATCTAAGGTGCCGGCCTCCTCGGCCCACACAGTGATCAATTGTCTAGCATATTTGACTTTCTCCACCACCGAAATCAGGGTGCAGGCATCCGTCATGTTCACGGGATCTGGTAGATTCGTGAGCGCGTGTCCACCCATGTCTAGTTTACCTTCCATTATGTCACCCTTTCTCCAGACCGAGTTGTCGTCCACGTACTTTCTGCTGACCGCGCTGGAATCGAATTCGGGATCGTGACTGAGTCCGAATAAATTCTTACCGTTCATGTCGATACCACCCTCCATGGTTCCGCCAGATTGTTTGTTCAGGTAGAGATCGTCCACTTGCGATTCTAGGTATTCTTATGATCGTATCACGGCAGAATCCACGTAGCCCTTGTTGACCGCGGTTGAGTCCGCATCCGTGTCGTCGACCTTCGACAGATTCAATATCTTGTTGAATCCCGCATTCAGATCCGATTTCATTTCTCGTCTGTCAGACTTTCTCTGTTCCAGATCTACGTAGTGTTTGGTCACCACGTCCTTGGGATTCGTGGGAGTGGCCACGTTCGTTATCTTGTTATAATTCCGAGTGCATCATTTTCTGAACGTATCTATTTCTCAGGTGTTCGCTGAATCTCGCGTGAGAGTCGTCCACGTATGTCTTGGTCGCAGCATCGGTGGGATCTATGCGATTCGCGATGTTCACCAAACGTTTGGATTTCAGATCGCGATCGTCGGTCATGGTTTTATCCACGTAATTATTTAGCATGATTCATTCGAAATCGGCGTTCCCCCTGTCAACGTATTTTTTAGTCGCAGCATCTGCGAGATCTATCAGCTCGGGAAGATTGTAGAGCTTCTTATCGTTCATGTTCAAAGGTTCTTCTTGAGGTTCGTATCTCCGAACATAACGTTCGTCCAAGTTGGCAACGTCGTAACCATCGTCGACTTCGAACGCCTTCCTCTTCTTTCTTAGGTTGACTTTTTCGTCATCACTTCTACCAAATTTATCGACTGGCATGTTGTTGTGGGATTTTTTTTGGTTTTTTAGAAAAAAATATTCAAAACGCAGTTTTTTAAAAATGAACTATTTTATTTTTATTTTTTCGTTTTTATTTGATTAAATTTTTTTAAAAAAAATTTATTATCTTTATATATACTATAAAAAAATCTCTCTCTAATGTAAATCATTGAGAATGTCTTGAAACCGATCTCCTTCAGACCATCTCTTGAGAACATAGAGACACAGGTGACCGCAAAACACTTGATCTGGTGATTGCACTTGTTCCGTGTTGTAATGAACCATCGATTTGTTGAAATAGTTCTTTATTTCTTTTGGCGGTGAGATTTCGTAGCTGTCAAAATAATAATTTTTCTTCTTCCCGTTCTTGATCCATGCCACCCAGTGAGTGCCTTCACCCGATGAATCGTCTAGATTTAAAATTCTGCATTCCGATTGTCGAGGTCTTCTCTTCGGCAAGGCATCTCTGGAAAACGCGCCTAGAAAATCTTTGATTTTCAAATCTTTTGCTGCATTCAACAGATCGATGTTGGATAGGGGTTCGTTAGGTAAGATGACACCTTCTACGGATATCTTTATTTTCTTATTCATAAATGCGTATATATATTTTTTTTTTTTTATTTATTTTATTATAATTTACTAAAAATGACATTATTTATTTTTTTTATTTTTTCATTTTTCTTTTTAAACTAACTCTCTCGATGTCTCTATCGATTTCTATAATTTTGAATCCATCTAATTCCTCTTGATTTTCTGGAATCCTATCATCCACAATCATATCTGGAATCTTATCATCCACAATCATATCTGGAATCCAATCATCCACATTCATATCGTCTATAATTAGATCCACAGTCCAATGTCCGAGTGCCAAAGTGCTTATTTTATCGTCTAACACGAATTTCTTATCGCCGTCAGTGAAATCTTGTTGACTATTTCAGTATACAAGTCGTGATTTTCACTTCGAATCGATTTCATAGTCTTATACACCGGACCACTTCCTAACAGACAATCTTTATACTCTTGGAAAGAGATGTTTTTCTTCACCACGCACGCTTTAACTCCTTTGCACTTCTTGATCTCTTCATCATCTTCTAGACGATAAGCATACAGTTTAGGTCTCAAGCCCACAAATTCGACGATTTGTTTACCGCCGCTCTCATCCTTAAATTTACCCAACACCTTCTTGTTGTCGTTTGATTGAATGTTGGACGGGTGATCGACGGGATAATTGCTCGTGTCAAACCACTCGGCCACATCCTGAGATATTTCTCGGTAGACGTCTTTCGTCTCTCTCTCATAAACTAAACTGTCCGTGTCGGTGAAGAATAGTTTGGCTTTGTCGCCAAATTTTCGTTTGACGTAATCATAGTGAAACTCGTACATCAATCGCTTGCTGATATCTAAGATGATCGGTCCAAGATAATACGGTTTGTTGAACTTCAGGTGCGTCTTTTGCATGTGAACGGCCACTAGATTTTCATCGAATATGGTTCGATGTTTGTAATTGGGTTTTGCCACTAATTTTTTAGCTGTTTTCTCAGACGTGACAAGTCGAACGTGGGTTCTCTTCCTGATGTTTTCCATCGATTTACCGTACACGCAGTTGTTCATGAGTTTTGAAGAAATCTTTTTCGAAATCGTTCTCGGCTCGAATTCTGAGATTCGTGTTGAGAAAGATGTATTTTTTTCATCCAAGGCTCTTTGTCGAATCGAACGATGCGATGTATGTCGACTAATTTCATCCCGTAATCGATTTAAAATTGAATTAATACGAGAAAAAAAAAGGATGTTAAAATTTAACTTTTATATATATATAAAGAGAAAAAAAACAAAACTTTTTAAACAAATTATTTAAATACAAAAATTTAAAATATACATTATTTGCAAGAATTCGTAAAACAAAAAAAAAAACAAATAATCGATCATGACGACAACATCCACAACGGAATCTCGACATAAACGTTGATGTGGTTTAATAAATCGTTATTCTCCAAAAAACCAAGAAGAAAAAAATCGTAATTTATATTTACGCGTTTTGAAAGAAAACGATCTGATTTGCGATAGAAAATCGAATCGTAATACTATTAGCGAACAAAAATTAATCGACAATGTCATTCGAACTATTAAAAAAGAAGAAGAAGCTTCAAGACAAATAGAACTCTTATGACTTTTCATACGAGGTTCAAAACAAATTTCCGCAAAGCAGATGCATGTTCATGTCACCCGATTCCTTCTCAATAGATGATGATAACTGCAAGATGTGAAGGCTGATTTTTAAACGTTCGAAGTCTTGCACGTTCTAAAAACTCGTGAAAAAAAAATTGAATTAATACGAAAAAAAAAGGATGTTAAAATTTAACTTTATTTATATATAAAGAGAAACTTTTTTAACAAATTAGTATTTTTAATACAAAATTTAAAATATACATTATTTGCAAGAATTCATAAAATCCAAATGATCGATCATGACAACAACACCTAAAAGATGCGAATTGAAACAAGTTAAAAAATATATGCTATCAGATATTTATATCTATACAGTAGAACACGATCCCATCGAATTGAACGAGGTTAAGATGATGGACTTAGAGCGCTGCGACAACAGATATATGATGTGTTTGAAATTGGATGAAGCCATGCTCAATTTGTTTTACGAATACCAAAGCAATCTGCTGAATAATATCATCACCAAATACACAAAACCTCCATATGAGAACAATTTGACGATGTTCTATGGAAAAAAAATATTTCCAATGATCTCACTCGAACTCGTGGATAAATCGGGTGGTGAGAGCACGTTCACCGATGTAGAAAAACTCAAAAGAGTTAAGATAAAAATTCAAGAGATTTTGGTAAGTAGAAAAATAACGCATGTCACCATGCTAATAATGGCCTTGGAAATATAAACAATAGAGAGATTGATTTTTAGCAAAGAAGAAGGAAAAAAAGTAATGAGATCACCTTTAGATCTCATTACTTTTTACAAAAAAATTTTCACATTAAAGAAATTAAAATTAAAAACTTTTTTTTTTCATATATATAAAGAGTAAAAAAAAAAAAAAAAAAAACTTTTTTAACAAATTATTAAAATACAAAATTTAAAATATACATTATTTGCAAGAATTCATAAAACAAAAAAAAACCTAAATAATCGATCATGACGGCAACACCTAAAAGATGCGAATTGAAATTGAAACGAGTCGAAATGTATAAGAAATTCGGTCATAAAATCTATAGATTACAACAACACGATCCCATCGAATTGAACGAGGTTGAGATGAAGGACTTAGAGCATAAATACGACAGCTATAAGATGACTTTGAAATTGGCCATGCTCGATTTGTTTTATGAGTACCAAAGCGATCTGCAGAAAATCGTCATCGCTAAAAATAAAGAATTCGACAAGGACAATTTGACGTTGTTCTATGGAAGTTACATATATCCAAAAATCTCACGCGAACTCGTGGAGAAATCGGGTGGTGAGAGCGAGTTCACCGATGTGAAAAACTCAAAAGAGTAAAGATAAACATTCAACACATTTTCGAAAAGGGAGAAAACACGAGTGTCAACATGCTAATAACAGACTTGGAAATATAAACAATAGAGAGATTGAAATGTTAAAATTTAACTTTTTATATATATAAAGAGAAAAAAACAACTTTTACTAAAAAATTTTACATTAAAGAAAATTAAAAATTAAAAAAAACAACTTTTTTTTTATATATATAAAGAGCAAAAAAAAAAATAAACAAACTTTTTTAACAAATTATTATTTAAATACAAAATTTAAAATATACATTATTTGCAAGAATTCATCAAAACAAAAAAAACAAAATAATCGATCATGAGGTCAACAACACCTAAAAGATGCAAATTGAAATTGAAACGAGTCAAAACGTATAAGAAATTCGGTCTTGAAATCTATAGATTACAACGACACGATCCCATCGAATTGAACGAGGTCGAGACGAAGGGCTTAGAGCACAAATACGACAAATATCGCATGATTTTGAAATTGGACGAAGTGCGCTCGATTTGTTTTACGAGTACAAAAGTGATCTGCAGAACATCATCATCACTGAAGATAGAGAATTCGACAAGGACGATTTGTCGTTGCTCTATGGACGTTACATATTTCCAAAAAACTCATTCGAACTCGTGAAGAAATTGGGTGGTGAGAGCGAGTTGACTGAAGTAACAAAACTCAAAAGAGTAAAGATAAACATTCAACACATTTGCGAAAAAGGAGAAAACACGAGTGTCAACATGCTAATAACAGACTTGGAAATATAAACAATAGAGAGATTGATTTTTTAGCAAAGAAGAAGGAAAAAAAAAAGTAATGAGATCATCTTTAGATCTCATTTTTTTTTTTTTTTGTTTTCCTTCTTCACTATTACCATATATTATAATAACGTTTCCTTTTTTCTTAAATTTCAGCGTCGATTCTTCTTCTTTTCTTTTTTTCTTTTTTTTGTAATATCATACGTTTTTATAACAACACATTTGTTTATCCGAATCATAATTATGAACGAATGTTGTGCATCTCTTGGTAACACTTGCATCATTACCATTCTCTTCAGAAGGTAGTGGTGATGGTGGAAAGTGTCTCATTCGTTTCATTTTCAACCGTCTATCCTGCTGTTTATCTAACTCTTTCATCAGTTCTTTCCTTAGATATCCATCATTAGCATCTAACCATTTTTCGACATCTTTTTTTTCGCACTCTGTCTCCCGATATTCATCATTATCGTCTAATTGTTTCTCCACCTTTTTATCCATTTTAAATATATTATTTTATACTTTCTATGATTTATATTTTATATAATTATATAATTTTATATTATAATAACATATTCAAAATCGGTATATTCTTAAACGACGAATTCTCACCGAACAACAAACCCTTGCTGAGTCGCTCAATGTTCTGTCCACTCTTCAGATAGAGACCGTTTCCACTCAAAGAGTTGCCACCTCTAACAGGTTCTAGATACAATCCTTTACCGCTGTCGTCTATGTGGACGCGACACACGGCTCCTCCCTTCTTCAAAAACAGTCCGCTGCCACCCATTAATTTCTCAACTGCCGAACTCGCAAGTACCGTGAGAGCTCCCACGTCGAGAGTCTTTCCGAGAAAGGGTAGTGCCTTTGCGGCGAAGGGTAATGCTTTTGCGGCGATTCCTGCCAATAGCGGTAGGAAACCACCTTTCATTCTCAAATTGTATCTCAATTGAGCGGGACTCAATCTCACCGTCAACCCTCTTCCATCGCGAATCGCTTCCTCCCTCCTTTTGATTTGACTTCTGGTCCAGGCAATCGAATCCTGACCGCCTCTCGTCAGATCTTCATGAGTGAATTTGAATCTCACTGCCTCGCCTCGAGTTGTTAACGCTCTCTTAAGTTTCTTCCTCTGTCCTGAGGATATATTCACGTTTTTAATCACGTATTCTGTCATAATTCTTTTTTTTTTTTAAATATATTTACTTCAATTGTTTTCTTGTTTAATCATAATTATTTATATTAAAATAATTTTGTAAAATTAATATTGCGTTTATTTTATTTTTGTTATCTATATATATACACAATATTTTTTTTTTTTTTTTTTTTTTTTTGCTTTTATATTTCTCTTATGTGAAATTGTATCGTCACCCTCTCTCCGCAAAGATCTAACAGTTCACCATGTTGATCCGTCAACGTGGTTTTGAGACTATACAACGTGTCTTAAATCACTGGTAGATAAACTAAATTTTGAGGTCGCTCCATGATCTTATAACCCGGCGACACGTTTGGAAAGAAGGAATAGATTGTCGGTTGAGCGCTACCATTCACGTAGCTTCCAGCAATCATGTTCATGTTCACCAGAATGCTATTGACTGTGAGAATGTCGACCGTATTTTCAGATGCCGCGTAGCCTTGATACATCTTTCGATCGAATCCTAACATCTTGCCTATAGAATCGTCCGTATTGAAATCCACTCAAAAATTATCTTCCAAATCCAACATCGTCTGTAAGGTATTAGGATTGGGAGCGAGTCTGATCTTGTTGCTTCCCTTTCCATCTGTCTTCATTCGCGTCTGAATGTAATTGTTCAAATCGTCTATGTCGTAACTTCCTTTGGGAATTCGAATCTTTAACCAATCGGAATACTTGAACAAGTTATTCTTTTCGGTGACATTGGGAAAGGAATAATAAGTCTCCAGATTCACCAACGCCATCTCGTATCTTTTCTCTCTATTCAATTCGATGGAAGGTTCGAATTTCATAGCGAATCAAGTTGAATCGCCACTCAACACGATTTGAATGGATTGTTTTGCAGCTGTATTCTTGGCTATCCGTTCTAGCAATTCTCCATGTTCGAACATTATATTTAATTTTATTTTTTTTAATTTTTTTTCAAAAACTAATTATTTGAAGATTTATTATTTTCTAAAATTTTTTTTTATTTTCACGCTCTATCTTATTATCATCAGAAACATAAAACTTGTCAAATCCGCACCAATATTTTCCGCGATTAAATTCGCTTGTCAAAGCGATCACGACGAAATTGTAAAGTCCTCCATCCCAAACCCTCTTGCAGAATCGCCTGAATTCTGCCACGCTCATGTCGTTTGTGACGTGATCGCCGTAGATGTGATTGAGATTCTTGAGATTTTGGCAAAAGAGACATAGAAAATTAGAGTTCTCCCTTATCGTCTGTCTGGGCAATCAAAAATAATTCTGCGACAGGTAGAAACAGTCCACGTTATACGATTCGCATCGGTTCTGTCTCTCCAAAAGCAGATCGTCGAAAATCATGAGATTCTTATCTTCCGATTTCAATTCTCTAGGATCCGGAACATCGCTAGCATTCTCATAAAATCGACACTCGACGTTCGAAGATGCATTTCTCTTCATCAGCTCCATCGCTGCACTGTCCAAAATGGTCGAAAGTGGAGCTTCACTCTTGTCGACTTCGTCCCTACTGTCAAAGATTCTGGCTATGACGTCCTTGGGCAATCTACGATCCATGCACTCTCGAAGCAATCTTATTCGGGTTGAAACAAGCTCTTGCCAAACACGAACAATCTGTTGTAATCTAACCAGCCGGGTCCTGACAACAGATTCATCAACAGATTGGTCTTTCCACAATTCGATTTTCCCACTATCAAGCCTCTTATGCTTTTGGGAAAGAACTCGTTATTCGACCTCTTAGTCGCGGCGTCGTTCCAAGAAATATCTTTAATGTTCATCTTTGTTTTTGTTTTTTGGGGGTTTTTTTTTTTTGTTTGTTATTTTAGATTCTTTTCAAAACACAAATTTTATATGTTTTTCAAACTCAGTTTTTAATATTATTATTTATTTATATCACACCGTCGCGAGTTCTCTTCAATCCTGATCCACTCGTCATTTTGGCTAAATCTTGTATGGGTACCACAGCATCCTTAAAATCTTTCCAACTTCTCGGCATTCGCTCTAACGCAGCTCGCTTCGCCGGCGGACTGATCAACTTGTCGATCAATGCGTCGGCTGCCATCTTGCCAGCCACAGAAGCTATCCTACCACTGGCTTCAGAAGCGGCTTTCTTACCAGCATCCAAAGCCATCTTCTTACCGACCTCAAGCATGGTCGATGCGAGTTTTCTACCTGCATCGCTCGTGAACGCTCGCATTATAGAATCGACGATGCCAGAACCGCCTTGAACGTAAGTTCTGACGTATCCCCTGTTCTTTATCACCAACATATTTTATTTTTTATAATATATTTTGTTTTTTCACTGGTAAATTGTTTTGTTGTTTAAATACTTTTATTATTCTAGTGTAAAAATTTACTGTTTTATTTTTGTTTGTTTGTTTGTTTCTCTCTACTTATTATATACACATCAATCCTTCAATTCGTTCATCAGCCTTTTATAATGGTTTTTATTCAAAACCTTCTGTCTTAACAATTCGTCACATATAGTAACTATCTCATTATCTAATCCTGTGTTACCAGCCCATCTGCTTGCCATCAACAAACTCAATCTCTGAGACAGAGCGTCAGAATCGCTCGGAAGAAAAGTGGTTTTCACCCCTTTGCCAGTCACCAATTCGACGAACTTCTTATTCATATCCCATATGGGTTTTACCACTTTCGTCCACTTGGAACCTCTGTTGGCTTTGGGTCTCGTCTCTCTGGCATCGTTATTTCTCTTCATGGCGTGGGTCTGAACCAAAATGTCGCCGTAATTGTCGAAATCCTGTTCCGTGTAATCACTAGGCTTGTCGTAAAGGAGCAATCTGTGCGTCCATCAGTCAATTCGTTTCTGTTCGAACCCACGATCAATTCATCATCGCCTATTTCTACTTCTGTGTCTCCAATAAAAGTATTATTGTCCGAATCCTTATAAAATCCATGCAACAGATCTCTCTTACCGCCATCATCAGACGATGCGACGCTATCAGTGGTGATAGTCGAATCTGTATCGGTGTCGGTCTCGCTCTCTGTTTGAATTCCCGTGGGAACGTAATCCGGTGTAGATTGAACGGAATGCCGATTTCCAAAACTACCGGGCAACGAACCCATTCTCAAAGAACTCTCTTTTATGGGTCTCAGTTCTTCGACTATCTCCTTCCTGCTTCGCTCTTGACCCTCCGTCACGGGTTTAAATATTTTTGTGGCTTCGCGTCTGAGTTCCATCTCACCAAGATGTCTGCTTCTGTCAGCCGACTGAATGCCCTTCTTAGCACATTCATACTCGCCTAAAATTTGATCTTGGCGTCTAGAATCCATCTGTAAAAACATTTTTCGTTTTTAATTGTTAATGTTCCTTTAAGTATGCTAATGCGAGTTATTTTATTATTTTCAAAATTAAATGTATAATTATTTTTATGTTTATGGTTTTTTTCTCTCCTATATATATCAATCACTTTTTTTTTTATTTCCTCGGGTATTCCCCCCACTCACGTCAGAAATGGAAGTGTTCAATAGTTGTCTGTTAAGTTTTTCGTTGGTGAGACTTTGATGCGCTAACTTCAACTCTTCCGATTTAGTGGGCTTGGGTTTTCCAATGCCAAACACTGATTGTTTCCAACATTCGAACACGTCGGTGCGTCGGACATATTCCAATGCGGGCATGAAATACATGGTGACGATGTCTTCCCATTCCATCGTGAGACATGTATGATCAACGTGATTAATTTTTTTTCCTCTCGACAACTGAGGCATCTTTTGCACATGAGACGAGGAAATTGTTCTTTCAAGATTGCATAAGCTCTACACAATGCCCTTTGAAGAAACCAAGCTCTCAATTCCATGGAATCATTCGCTTTGCTCATAATTATTTTATAATAAAAAAAAAATTCTATTCTTATTATTTATTTTTTTTCTATTATTTTGTTTTTAGTATTATTTTTTTTATATTTTTCTTCTCTTTTATATCTATTACGTTTTTTTTTTTATAATAATAACATGTCTATTGTTCTCATGATCAAACAAATGAATGAATACTTCTCGTCTATTACGATCGTGCTTATTATTATTGAAAAGAGATGACATGGTTTTTTTTTAAAGTTGGAGTTTATGCCTTTCGTGTTTCGATAAAACCATAATTTTTTCATCGTTGTCGTCATCGTTAGATTGATACAGGAAATAATCGATAATGATTATTAACCTTTCAGCAAATTCGATCCACGATCTATTTAATGTGAACGAGTGTAATCTGCATTTAAATTTCATACATTCGCGAATAGATTTCTCAATATTTTCATCGCCACCACGATCGAATACGTTAACTATGTTTTTCATTCAAAAAATTATTTAACAATATTTCCTGTAATTATAATGTTCTACAAATGTCACATGGTATTTTAAACGATCTAGAACATCTATAATCATGTCATAATCTTGGTAAGACACATTTTCTTCACACTTCATCGTTTTGATATTTTCGAAATAACTTTGATTTAGGAATATGAATAACAATATTAAAGAAAACAACGTTCCACACCAGTTTAAACAAGCATCATGTTTGATTTGTTCCGATTGAATTGTTTCTAATGCATACTCATGTAAAGATTGTGAAAAATCTAAAAGCTTTTCATAATACGAACGTCTTGTGAACACGTCTGTTGGAGGTCATTTTCTCTCCTTTTGTTTCATTTTTTTAATTGTTATTTTTTGTTTTTTATAATAACATAACCAAAATGGGTATATTCTTAAATGGTGATAGAGAATAGAGACCGTCTCTGTGAAAAGCATTGCCACCTTTTCTAATGGGTCCTAGATACAATCCTTTACCTTCGGCGTCTACGCAGCACACGACTCCTCCCTTCTTCAAAACAATCTGTTTCCTCTCTTCTTCAGAAACAATCCTCTACCCATTATGGGGCTCAATCTCACCGTCATTCCCGTTCGATTACGAATCGCTTTCTCCATTCTTTTACTTTGAGTTTTAGTCCAGGCAATCCAATCGCTACCACTTCTCGCCAGATCTTCATAACTGAATTTAAATCTAACGGTCTCACCTCAATGGCTCAATGCTCTGCAAAGTTTAGCTTTCTGTCCTTTGGGTATGTTCACGTTTTTAATGATGTATCAACTACTACTCATATTTGTTGCTGTTTTTTTTCACTGGATTATAATTTTTTTTTAATTAGAAATATTAGAAATATTACAAGTTGGTGATTTTTTTTTAATTATTGTAAGTTTTTTATTATTTTTTTTATTTCTTTTTTATTTCTTATATAAATATATAAAAAAAAATGAAAAAAAAATTTTTTGTTAAATGAAAAAAAAAATTTGTATTTTTTTTTTCGAATTATATTTATTTTATTTTTTTTATTTATATTTTTTTTCATATCTCTCTCATGTGAAATTGTACAGTCACTCTCTCTCTCTCCACGAAGATGTAACAGATCTCCATTCTGATCTGTCAGCGTGGTTTCGATACTATACAATGTGTCCAAGATCACGGGTAGATAGACAAGATTTCTAGGTCACTCCATGATCTTGTAACCTGGAGAAACGTCCAGAAAAAAACGAATAGATCATAGGCTGAGTGCTACCATCGACGTAACTTCCCGAGATCACATTGACATTCACTAAAATGCTATTGACCACGAGAATGTTGATCATATTTTCAGACACGGCATGACCTTGATACATCTTTTGATCGAATCCCAACATCTTACCGATCGAATCTTCCACACTAAAATCCACTCAAAAATTATCTCCCAAGTCTAATATCATCTGTAGAGTACTCGTATTGGGAGCAATTCTTATCATCTTGCTTCAGTGACCTTGTCTGGATGTGATGGTTCAGATTGTCTATGTCGTAACTTCCTTTGGGTATTCGTATCTCGAACCAATCCACTCCGTTGGAATACTTGAATGCATTATTCTTTTCGGTGACATTGGGAATCGAATAGTAAGTCTCGAGATTAACCAACGCCATCTCGTATCTCTTTTCCTTCTTCAATTCGATGGAAGATTTGAATTTAGTCGTGAATTGAGTCATGTCATGACTCAATATGATTTGAAAGGATTGTTTTGCAGCCGTATTCTCGACTATCTGTTCTAATAGATGATGTTCTGACATTTTTATTATTATTTATATATTTTTTTTATATTTTATTGATATTTGTTTTTTTTATTTTCTTCTCTATTATTATTAGAAATATAAAAAAATCATCGAATCCACTTCGATATATTCCATTGTTAAATTCGCTAGTCAAATCAATCACCACAAAATTGTGATGTCCTTTGTCCCACACCTTCTTCCAAAATCTCCTGAATTCTTCCCTACTCATGTCATTGGCCACGTGATCTCCATAGATGTGATTGAGATTCTTGAGATCCTGACGAAAGAGACACAGAAAATTAGCATTCTCCTGTATCGTCTGTCTGGGCAGTCGAAAATAATTCTGAGACAAATAGAAACGATCCACGTTGATGTGACATCCTCAAACGTAATACAATTCTCATCGATTCTGTCTCTCCAACAGTAGATCATCAAAGATCATGAGATTCTTATTCTCCGACTTCAACTGTGTAGGATCAGGAACATCGACGGCATTCTCGTAAAACTGACATTCCACATTTGAACACTCCAAGTCTCTCTTGGTCAATTCCTTGCCATTCGTTCCAATATATTCGAAGTCTTGTATCCTTCGAATTCATCTCGATTATCAAAGATTCTCAACATAACATCCTTGGGTAATTTACGCATCATGCATTCTCGAAGCAATCTGTATTTGGGTTGAAAGAGACTCTTACCAAAAACGAATAATCTGTCGTAATCCAACCAACCAGGTCGCAACAATAGATTCAACAAGAGATTGGTGTTTCCGCAATTCGATTTTCCCACCATTAGACCTCTTATGCTTTTGGGAAAGAACTCGTCATTCGGCCTCTTGGTCATCATGTCATTTCAAGACATGCCTTTGATATTCATTTTTTTTTCTCTAGTTCGTTTTTTGACTATGTTTTGAATTATGGTTTTTTTTCTAATCTTTTTTATTTAATTTCTATTTATATATATTATTTATCTTACAATCAGGGCGTTTTTGCACTGTTACGCAACAGAAGTTTAATGTATCTGGGCCCTTGTTCCGAATCCGTATCAAGGTCCCCTGATACAAGTGTGTGATTCTGCTGTTGCCGAAACAATGGCATTATCATTTTTCAATCGCTTCGCTTTTTTCCCTTCAGAGAAAACAATATTAGCTGAGGCGAAGCCGAACCATATATTGTTTTCTCTGAGCCGTATATGACACTGTATCTGCCAACTAAACCCCCTGTAACGTATTTATTATGCACGGCATGCTAAAATGTCACTGGGGAAGTTACCTCAACGAATAGTTAAATTATGCGCACTTTTCGGCATCTTGGGCTGGTTTGTAGCCTATATTGGGATTTTCCTGACCGCTCGAGTCGAGGCTTCTCTCTTGAAGTTAAAGGATTAGCTTTCGCTATGAAATGTGGAAAATTCCATCTCAATAAATGATGAACGGCATATTTTAAAATATAATAAACCTTTACACCAAGAGGGATATTTAATTCACCAGTAATTGTTGCAAAAATTACAACCAAATTCACGTTGACGAAACACAGTTGCTCCACTTCGCAAGACAATATTCAGTAAAGTGAATCCCAGTGACGTAATTTTCTCTGAAGTGTAACGTCGTCACTGACCTCAATATGGAGATAAATGAACGCCATTCTATTTTTCAATTTGCGTCTTTCCATCAATAAGGCAAATGAAAAAGTTCCTCTTAAAATAGTTTTATAACACATTTTGTGGTCAATATTGTGAGATAAATCTATCATCACCACAGTGTGTGTCTCCGGAAATTCTGATCAAGTCTCGTAGGCACAGAATCGCATTTCGACTCGCCCTAATGGGCTCATCGAAATACTGTTCTGTTCCTACAACTCGACTTATCTGAATCCCCGGAGACACACACTGTGGTGATAATCTGTATATATAAAAGGTTTTTTTTATTATTTATAAATCACTTTCAATCACAATTCTTTCATCATTTTAGCTAATTCTTGTATCGGTATGACATCATCATAGAAATATCTCCCACTTTTCGGTTCGATTCTCGATCGTTTGGCAGGTTGTGGAGTTATCAATTTATTAATCAAAGCATCGGCTCCTCTCTTACATCCGAAGCTGTGCTACCGCTCGCTTTGGTCGCAGCTTTCTTACCCGCATCGATTGCCATTTTCTTTCCGATTTTGAGAGCACTCGACACGATCTGTTTCGTGGCATTGCCGGTGAATTTACGAGTTAAAAATCACATCATCAAATCCACGATGCGCAATCCACCTTAGACATAAGATCTAGCGTATCCCCTGTTATTTATCACTAACATTTTTTTTAATTATTATTATTATTGTTTTTAAATATATATTTTTTTATTTACTTAATATTTTTGTTTTTATCTTTTCTCTTACTATTTTATTATTTCAAACGATTCATCAACTTTTGATAATCTTTCTTAGTCAAGACCTTCTCCCTCAACAATTCGTTGCACACGCTCACTATCTCATTATCCACTCTGGTGTTACCAGCCTCCCTGCTTGCCATCAACAATCTCAATCGCCCCAACAATGCATCGGGATCGCGCGGAAGAAATATCGTGTCGGTCTTTCCCTTTCCAGTCGTCGATATCACGAAATACTCATTCACCTTCCATATGGGTTCCACCACGTTCTTCCGCTTGTAACCTCTCTTATCCTTAGGTCTCGTCTCTCTGAGATCGTTGTTCTTCTTCATGGCGTGAGTTTGAACCAGAATGTCTCCATAATTTTTGTAATCCTCCTCGGTGTAATTGCCGGGTCTCTGGTGAGAGAGCAAAGTGTACAATCCGTCAGTCATTTCGTACCTATTTGGACCGACGATCAAATAACGACCTTCAAGCGATGATACTTCCGTGTCACCCACGAACATTTTATCCCCATCATCACGAAATCCGTACATCTGATCTTTCACGATTCCACTACCATCGTCAAATCTGCCAAAAATGCTCCAAGCGTCGTTACTATCGACGCTACTCGCATCGGGATCCATCCTCTCCGGAGTGCCGAACAAACTTTTTGACGTAACACTACCAACGCTACTTGGTTCGGTCTCGATTCAATCCGGAATGAAATCGGAGAAAGTTCTCGGTGCTGAAGTACCCGGGTGCGAATCGGTCATCCTCAGAGAAGCTTCTTTTATGGGTCTCAATTCCTTGACGATCTCATTCCTAGCTCGTTCCTGAACCTCGGTGATGGGTCTGAACAACTTGGTCGCCTCTCGTCTCAATTCCATCTCTCCCAATCGTCTGACCCTGTCCTGCACTTGAATATTCTCCTTACTCGTATTAATTCGCGAACCTGCTCGTCCCTTCGCTTCGAATCTCCGATCTGTAGAAACATTGTTTTTATTTATTATTATTTTGTCTTTCTTTTTTTAATAAAATAGTTTGTTTTTTTGTATTCTTATTTACTTTTTTTGAATGTTGCTTTATATATATCTTTTGTATTCTTATTTTTTGAATGTTGTTTATATATATATTTAAAAAAAACAATTTTTTTATCGTCCGTCTCACAACTCGTAATATCTACATAATCGCGGACCGGAGCGGGCCCACCTCACACGATTTAGACTCCGCGAGCTATCTCTCTCTGCAAAAAAACCTCACTACGTCATCGCTGGAGAGTTCGGACCCACCAATAAATTCGCCTCTCGATTCGAACTCCGTTTTTCCCGCAGGAATCGACGTTGGATCGCTAGTCTTTTAACAACGCCGGTGGTGTCTTTTTGGCGGTATTCTGTCGAGAAAATACACCTAATTGGCGGTTCCGTGTTACCTCTGCGAAAAGGTGAGTGTTTTCCCGAGATCGGTCGTGTCCGATTTACGAGCCCACCAAAGAGTGAATTTTTAAGAGGAGGAGTTTTTAGAGTTTGTCAAAATTCCGTCGAAATTTTTAGCCAGCCCAACGTTCACCGTTAGAGAAATCGAACGTCGAACCCATGACACCTCGTCTACCGTGACCCACTGTGAGAATCGGGGAAAAAGGACGATGTGAACGTGGACGTGTCGCATCGAACAAATCCATACAATTCGATCGTGACGAACGCGATTTGCCCGAAAAAAAAACTAAGTTTTTGGTGATGTGCGATCGAGACAAAAAATTTAGTGGGCTCGTACTCTCCATTTCACACTACTAATGTCTATCCTTATGTGATAATGAATACCCAACTCAACAACGAGGATGGCTGCTACGTCTCCGCAATCTACTGATCCCCACTCAATGATCAGCTGTTGCCAGACCGGCTGCGGGAAGACAGTTTTTGTACTGGGCCTGCTGGAACGCACTTACCAACGCACTTTCAGACACATAGCGATCAGGTATGGCAGAACTTACCAGGTATGTTCATGGATCTTCTCAGACCCTAAAATCTACAATGCAGACCCGCAGAGCGGCTCCATTGCTATTTGCATGCCTCCTTTAACCTGTTCCAGGGGAAATTCACCCAGTACATCATCGATGCTTTCTCCACCTTCAGTGGCCACCACGTAGAATGACCCAAAAATATAACTCAGAGATCAGACCTATTCTATTTCACTGAAAAACTGCGACAGCCTCGAAGACTCTCTTAAGAAGAACGATGTAAGTTTTTCGCGCGAGAAACGAGCTGCAGTACGCCAGCTACTCTCTGAAATCAAACACGTTAAGAACTGATCAGCCGGCAGCTTATAAGGTGCAAAAAGAGGTATAGCAAGCTAATCCCGCTGCTTATAGGGTGTTAAGCATGTAAAAAGCACCTGATGCTGACCGGTTAGCCTGCGCTGTTGTGTTATGGCCTGCGATGAGGTTATCGACCGACTATTGTCGTGCCCGCGAAGGGTGCCACCATGAAGCGGGATTGTGTACTATCAGGGCTTGCTCAGAAAAAGCGAGACAGGCATGCCGCACTGGCTACAGTGTGCGTGTGTGTGTGGGGGGGGGGGGGGGGGGGGAGTCAACAATACTTAGGACGAGCCCTCTCAGCTAACCAGATAGACACCATGGATGGTGAAGAGGTTCCGAGGCTTTATGCGAGATACGAGGCGCGGATAGGTGCCGCGATTACGATGACCATGGGTACCACAGCCTACAGATTTATACAACAGCAGCCAGTATATTTCTGCTGATTCGCCAGGAGAACCAACCAGAGCTGATTGTGGTTCTAGAAGCTTACCCATTTATCGGACAGGTTCTGAGCTTTGTAGCGTCCGAGCTGTACCACAAGTACAACATGCACATAGCTCCGCTAACCACAGCCCTTACAACAGATAAACATTGCCAGTTTGGACATGTCTGCCCCTTGCACTATACCTGGAAATAGCAGAGAATACCTCACCGGGGACACCGACGAGAGGGACTCAAAGACGAGAATGAACCTTTCAACCAAGAGAATCGGCGGAAGCGATTGAAAAACGCTAAGAGGGTGGATGTTGCGCAGGAGGGAGCCGAGAAATGGAGAATAAAACAAGCAAAAAACCTGAGCCCAAGGCCAGCGATAGACCAGGAGGCAGTTATTCCAGTGCACGAGACCACTGAGCGTAATTGAAGCCAAAAGCGGCCATCACAGGACCGTACGCCATGTATTTTCGCTAGTGTGTTGCTTATAGGAAGATTATGGATTCTGACCCATCGAACGCCACCCGCTGCTGTACGATTGCCCGCTGTTGCACGAGACCCGGAACTTGATACTAATTTAAAGGTCAAGCTGGACCCATTCTTTATACAGTAGTCATGTCTCCCGGGCACTGATGGGAAGATGCCAGTGAATATGGCCAACCACTCAACTGTGATATCTGGCTTGACCATTGGCTATGCACGCCTGGGTAAAATGGCGATGGGTGGTTCGCCACAGAAACTGGATTTGACCACCAATTTAACCTGGATTTAACCTGCATCTAACCTGGGTTTGGTTGCTCTCGGTTTTGGCCTGGCCATGACATCAAATGGCCTAAAGTAAGGTATCATTCCAGCGGATATATATTGTAGTTGCATGTAGTACAGATATAAATAGCTTCTCTTGCGATGCTGGTACAAGTGGCGCCCTAGTGAACGCACTTGCCTTCAATAGTTACGAAGATCAAGTATCGACGCCGAGCGGAAGCGCCAAGATAAGGCCATAGAAGAGCTCCAGGCCACCCAGACCCAATGGTCTCGAACAGGGACAGAACGACCCCACTGAATTAACGACGAACCCCGCCGCCAAAGCCACGCTGTTCGCACTTTCAATGATGTCGCGAGTACCCTCTGGTTTTGACGGCCACACTCTACACTCACTCGTTTCCGAGCCCCAACTCTCAGATTTTTATCCGCCATTGAATGAGATGAAGAAACTGCGGACTAGCTTCTAGCCATTCTAGGAAAGAACGCCGCTACGTGTGTTGCAAATAAACTCAAGCTCCAGGCCGCCCAGACCAATGGTCTCGAAGAGGGGCAGAGTGATCCCACTGAATTAACGAAGAACCCCACCGCCAAAGCCACGCTATTCGCACTTTCAGTGATGTCGCGAGCACAGGCACTCGACGTATTATTGGATTTTATCAATTTTAATAAAATATATATTATATTATCAATACTAAAAAAGTAAAGGTATGACACTTCCCAGATCGAAATTTTCAACAATCTCTCAAATAGCGAATACCTCGTCGATCTCGCTCAAATAAACGACAAAATGTCGTGTAATTCGCGGAGACACTCAGATTTCGAGCCCAAGATTTACGAAATTGGACTTTTATTCGCATTTATTTCATTTTTTTATCGACTGAAACGACGGAGACGCCTATCCACCACCGTTCAATTCCGGTACACAAGCAAATTGAAGCAATGAATGCAACGCCGCGCGTTCATTGGTCGTCTACTTATAGCCACAACTGCGGGAAATTCAAAAGTCTGTTTTTGTTTCACTCAATACAACACAAGACGACACAACAACATAACTTCAATCAAAATATTTTATTCGATCGAAAAACAATGTCAAAACCCATAATGATCATGTCATGGTAACATAACATATGCAGTTATTTAAAATTAACATTACTAGTCATGCTTTTGATATTTTAATTTGGGTGTTGTGGGGATGGGAGGGTAGGGGAGGGCATGGTCGTGTGTCATCCACATGCAAACTACAAAAAATCCTCAATCGAATCCGATAGACAGAATCAGAAATTCACTTAGTCTCTATTGACATAGTTACTATCACCATAAATAAATATAGTTTACATGGGAAGTGAAAATTTGGAGGGAGTGGGGGGGGGGGGGAGGAGTGTTCTCCTTCACCCTTCCCACCCCAAACACAGGCACTGATATTTCTAAAACTCTTGGAGAGAGATTATCAGAAACCAGAAGAAAGTGGGCAGATCATAATGCCAGATAATCACAACAGAATTTTAGTAACATTTTTCCTTTGTTGATTATTGTATTATTTGACATAATTCTCTTGCAATGAGATCAAGGACTGGAATTATCAACACAGGAGAATGGGATCAAACGTTACTTGCAGTTATCCTGCAACTTATTTCAGCTGATACTGTATGTGCATGTTAGGGTGGTGGATCTAGTTGGCGGGTGGGGGGGGGGCATCTTTTTCCAAAGGTATGTTATCTCGGGACATAATTATGGCCTGTGGTTATCTGTGCCAAATAGCAATTGATGGTGGACACTTTACCCTTGCCCAAGAATTAAGCAAACTGCATTCTTTGACATATTGGAAAATAAATTTCCCTGGGGAGGCCATAAGATCCTCATGAAAGTGGGCCCAGAGAGAGGAAATTAGGGTACCAAGGCTTATTCTATGACGGGCCACCTTTCCAAAGTGCCTGGATATTCATGGTGATGCTGAAATCACAAGCAATGGTGTGTGTGTGGGGGGTGTATTCAGGTGACAGTGGCCTTTTTAACTTCACAAGTAAATCTTCAGTCTCTTTACAAATCTGACCCTAAGTTCATGTATTGTTTTTATAAATGCCTCTGAAAATAAAGTAAAAACTAAGAGAAAAAAATTTTGTCTAGACTGATATAATGAAACTTGATTAAATTTAATTTTTTATTCCCTGCACATGATAAAATTATTTAATTAGTCCAGTGCTGTGTTTTTCAATTTCAAATGACGTTTTGAGACATGACATTTTTTTTCTCTGAAAAAGTTCACTCGAACAATTATGTCGTTTTTTCTGTAAATATTTATTATTTCAAATAGTTTTTTTTCATTTATTGGAGAGTGTCCATTGGCACTGTCCAATAATGGAAAATAAAATATTTCATTCGAATACACTTTCTGTTATTTCCGAAAAATAGCGACACCTTACAGGGATTGCAAAGCCACTATAGTGACTTTCAGCACTTTTCAGTAAAGCCATGATCTAGTGGCTTCCAGCACTCAGCCAGTTGACTGATTGAGCTCAAGAAGCCACTATCAGGGCTCTACTGAAAAGTACTGAAGGCCTCTTTTGTGGCTTTATAATGTTTGCACTAATTTGTTTCTGTCTCAGCAGAAGAAAAATTTATTAATAGGAAAATATTTTGTTACCATTCATTGGAGAGCACCAACAGTCACTTTCTAATAAATTGCAACAAATCAATTATTTATGAGCAATATTGTGCTAAACTTGGGCTTCTTTTGTTGGTAGTGTGATTGACATCTTTGAAAGGGGTGGGCAGTTGTATGGGCCATTTTTTCAGATACCTATTACAGTGTTTAAGGAATGAGGTTTGCATGACAAAAGTCTCCAAACCAACAATAATGTGGACAAAAAACTGAAGGCAAAAAACCCTGACATACTTTTTTCAGAAATTATAAAAGGGAAATTGGAAACAGCTGGTTGCAGCATGAGATAATTTATACATTTCACATCATTTCTTGGGAAGCTCTTTCCGAGAGTTACCCCAAAAATGATGTGAAGGTTGGAATTAATTATTATCACTAAAGAGAGATATTTTCACCCTACAATTTACTTCTAACACAAATAAATAAATTGATCTTTTGTCAATTTGTCATGAGAATTTTTGGGTTTATAGAATTTTTGGTGCTGTGAGACATTTTTCCATTGCCCCCCCCCCCCCCCCCCCCACCACCCCCTCCCCTTTTTCAAGTGGACTTTTGACAGAAATGTAAAGTTTATAGAGTGCTGCCATTAACCTTTTCAAGAGAGAGAGAGAGAGGGATAACTCTTTCCACACTTTTCCCAAATAAATGAAGAATTCCATTATTTGCTTTCAAATCAGGTCTTATGACCAATATTGGAAAGAACTTGATGAGCTCCCTCTGAAGAGGGACAATAAGAACTGTTTTATGAAACAAAAACTGAAAATATATTAAAGTTTGAATGATGAATAGCACATTTTGCATTTTTAAGTCAATTTTATTATTTCATGTTTTTCTGACTGTATTCTACAAGCACCATTGATTGGGAGGGACCCAAGAAACAAACACATTTTGGTCAAAACTGTTCAAACTTTTAAAGAAATCTTTGAAATATAGGCCAACACCAGTAATTATAATGCTTATGTAATCTATTCACACCAATGACAATTAATCCACATCAAAGACATTTCATTCCACACCAGACTCAAAGGACTCCACTCTACATGTACAGCAACTTACAAAACTAGTTGCAAATGCAAACATGTGGAATTCCTTGTATGAAATATCTTTCTGATATGGTTCCTCTTCATTAATACTACCATTCCCTGACAGTTAGTCTCAGAAAGCTCTTACTTATTACTTACCAAGATTTAGTGTCATAATCTGGTATTTAAGAGAAAGAGAGATCATTCGCAATAGCTTATAATTAATTATTTTAAGTGGTAGCCAGAAAATGTTCATGAACATACAAGTCTTGGAAAAAATGTCCATGGAATCATATAATCCCAAATTATAGCAGCTGGAAAAATGAACTGAACACTTTAAACAATGTTTTCATTCAGATTAATATGAACAACTTGTAATATTTGTGTAAAGCTTTCCAAGAAAGGATTTTAGGTATGGATAGGTTAGGACTACAGATTAAAAAGATTCAATCCCCACGCAGCAAAACTCTCCGCTGGTATATCCCCCTCCCGTATACAAACTGTAGGATGAGTATGAAACTTTTGATTTTTCTTTTGTTATACAGCATGTAAACTGAACATTTTGATACAGAAAAACTGGAAATAAGATGCTGGATAGATAACCACATTAAAAATTTTGATCTCATTTTTTCCTTATTACAAATATTATTTGAACCGTGACATCATTTCTTTGGAAGCTCTCTTCAAGAGCTTCCCAGGAAAGGCTGTCAAGGATTGGAATTATAAACAAGGGAAAAATGTAATGGAAATTTTCTAAGTTGCTTGGTCTTTTTTGAAGAGCAATAATTAGTTATTGGGTGGAAATACTACACCTCCCCCCAATTCCCACCACAGTCACATATATTTATTTATTATTTATTTATTGGTGTTTAAGGTCACATATTTCTGCACATGATCTCGACAGTTTTACGTGTGGAGGAAGCCGGAGTACCCGGAGAGAACCACCGAGCAACTGTCAGTACCCCAACATACTAACTCCACACAAGCAGGGGGACGTCTTCCCACTAGACCATTTCCCTTTAGACCAATTCCCAAAAGACCAATTCCCCTCAGACCAACTACGTACTGTTATTGATTAAGGGTTGATTAAGGATAATTAAGAAAACATTTATTTACTGACAAGCACTTTGATAAAAAAAATATTTATACGCATAACAAAAAATATTGATTTATAACATTTCAGTTCATAGAAAACATGTATCAACAAGCCAGAAAATAAGCAGACTATCATCTGAAAAATGAGGTTCCCAGAGGGTGAATTTGGTGATGCTACCCTGCACAGCAGAGTAGCACCACTAAATTTACCCTCTGTGAACCTCAATCCGAATTAAGGTCTCAAACATAAACAGAAAGAGGTACCCAGATGATAAACTGACCCGCTGTATGGAATAGCATCAGCAAATTCCCCCTCTGGGAACCCCATTCTACAACTGACAGACTGCTCATTTTCAGGCTTGAATATCAATAACAATGAATACATTTATAAATATTTATAAATATATCAAATTATCGATATAGAATTATTTTAAAAGTAGAACGCATGAGTTGGTCTAAGGGGAATTAGTCTTTTGGGAATTGGTCTAAAGGGAATTGGTCTAGTGGGAATGAACCAAGCAGGGTTAGCATTGGTTGAAGATAGGTCCACCATCGACGTGCAGTACGCCTTACTACACAGCATCACCGTGCCCCACGTGGGCAAAGGGGGTGAAGTGTCTTGCCCAAGGACACAACGTGATTTCCGCAGGTGGGATTCGAAACGAAGACCTCTTGGCTTGCAGCCTGCACCTCTACCTACTGAGCCACCGTGCCCCCACCACACACACATACATACAAAACATTTACATCCCACATTTGTAGGCGCATTAGGCTGTTTATCAGTGACAGCGCATCTTACATTTATTGCCCAAAATTGCAAACTGAATTAAATTTTCAGTCTGCTCTCTGCCACAGGCACTCGACGTATTATCACAGTTTATCAATTTTAATAAAATTAAAATTGATAAAATCTGATAATACGTCGAGTGCCTGTGCTCTCTGCAGACCTCTTGATAGATACAGGGGGAGGGGCCCATTAGCTGAAATTTAGGTGCTTTGTTCTTTATACTCAGAAAATGTCGAGATTTAGGTTCTTTGAGAAAATCCACCCCTTCGGGGTTTAGATAATATTCAATAAACCCTTTGCAGGATGTTTCAAATTGAATTGTTCACTTTCCTGCAGATTGTCGATGCACAGTGGTCAGCTTAAACACATGAAATCTAAGTTCTTCTGCAGATATGATGACGTCTTCTGGGTCATTACAATTCACATTGGGTACTGGTTGCAGCTGGAAGAAATCTCCACATAAAATCATCTGAATACCTCAAAAAGCATTTCGGTGATTCCCTCTTGTCTCCTTACAAATTGTGTCTATTTGTCGAAATACTTTCAGGGAAAGCATAGATACTTCGTCGATAATAATCACATCTGTGGACAACATCCTCATCAAACTTGATTTTCTGTATCAAAAATGCGTCAGAAAATCTGTCGTCCGCCAAAATAAAAAATCTGTGAACAGTCATTGAACCGCGAGGCAAATTTGTGCTTGCCATACCTGTTGTGCCCAGTGTTTTAACGTTTTTGTTCATATGTGACAGTCCAATGTTGATCTTTTTCAGGTAAACTGTTTTTCCCATTCCAGCCTGTCCGGTTATTATAGTATTGTGGCCTTTTTCAGCAGCAATTGCAATTTCTGAAAGCGACATCTTCGAATGAACTTCAGTATAAAATGAGCACGTTTTCATTGTTGACTAGGATTTATATTTAGAGTGAGAAATAATGTGTTGAATTTTATATTGACCAATGAACGCGCGCCATTGCATTCATTGCTTCAATTTGCTTGTGTACCGGAATTGAACGGTGGTGGATAGACGTCTCCGTCGTTTCAGTCGATAAAAAGTGAAATATGTGCGAATAAAAGTCCAATTTCGTCAATCTTGGGCTCGAAATCTGAGTGGCTCCGCGAATTACACATTTTGTCGTTTATTTAAGCGAGTTCGACGAGGTATTCGCTATTTGAGAGATTGTTGAAAATTTCGATCTGGGAAGTGTCATACCTTTACTTTTTTTAGTATTGATAATATAATATATATTTTATTAAAATTGATAAAATCCGATAATACGTCGGGTGCCTGTGGTCGCGAGTACCCTCTGGTTTAGAAGACTACACTCACTTGCCTCCGAGCGCCAACTCTCAGATTTTTATACACCGTTGGATGAGCAGAAGAAACCGCGAACTAGCTTCTGTAATTCAAGGATTGAACGTCACTACGTGTGTTGCAAATTAACTTTTCCACAGGAACTGGCTAAGATTATTTTTGGACTGTATGGAGGCTCACCATTCTGGTGGAATAAATCGCTTCCTCGGATGAAGAGGGAACCTTATGACTCATTTAAACGTCTACTTATGTACAAAAAAGCCCCAAGGGCTAATGGAAAGGGACTGCAGCCATCAAGAAGTTTGCTGAAACTTCCTTGGTCTCAGAAGAGGTAGCCCGAGCATGGCTAAAAAAGAAGGCTATTTGGCATATCTATCTGCGGCTCCGCGGCACATACCGACGCCCAAATTTAAACATATCCGTGCCAAATGAAGTCATCAGACTGACCTCCTATTCTTACCTCACGATCGCCTGCCCCGTGGTCAAAAGGTCTTCAAGTATGCCCTGACCATGGTGTCTTTCTCATATATCTACAGTCGAGCGCCCCTGCGTTGGTCCCAAACACCCTCAAGTGGATTCTGGACAGGAATTTGTGGGTTCTATGTCTCAGCTGTTTACCATGCATGGCTCTCAGTCCGACGAGGAGAGAAGGAAGACCTCTGAGGGCAAGGCATTACCGAAAGATTTAACCCCCACACCAGCACAGCTTGCTGTTTGGGCATCAGTGGGCCCAGGAGATGGCAAAAGATCCAGTGAATGGTTGCCCAACAACCGTCGGTCCTCCCAGTACTGAACAACGAAGTGACGCGTCTGACTGGTAAAAGTCACAAGGATGCTATCGGGACTAAGGCAGTGTCGCAGAAGCCCTCTGTCATTGCAGGTGGGCCTGCTGGTTTGAAAGAGGGAAAAATCCCATCTGATGTGGGCCTGGTGAGCTGGAGGGAGGAGGCCAGCGTACTACTGATCTTTTGTGGTCCCTCCGGGTCTACCGGCTTTGGGGGTCAGTTACAAAGAGTCTACCCTGTATTATTTATCTAACGGGCAAGGTGGCCTTTTCGTGTGCATGCCACTGATCGTTCTCTGTGATACAGTGCACCCACCTGATGGTATGCTTACTCCTTGAGGTCTGTTACTCATCTTTTCCGTTTACACTCGGGGCAAGACTGAAGTAAAGCGTCCATTACTCTCGCGTGTCCCAGGGTGTCCTGTTTTCGCTGAACTGCTGAGTGTCCTTGGGTTCGATGATCCAAAGCATCTCGATGTTACAGGCTGCGAATTGGTTCCGTTGACTCTTTTTGAGCCCCAAGACGTAGTCCACCTTCAGGTCGAACCGAAGGTTCTTCCGCTGGTCAATGCATCTGCAGTGTACGTGCTTTCTTGTGGGTGGGGGAGGGGGATTTCCGATTCTTTGTGCGGTGGGTGGCCTAAAGTCTGGTCTCTCTTGCCTATCACACGGGCAAAACCCCCTGAAGCTGGGTCGAGTACTCCACCCTGGAGACAGCCAGATATACTAGGCTGGACCTCTGGAGATAGCCATCGATTAACTAAACCTTCTGTGTGGCTTTTAATGTCTGCCCTCTGGCTGGAGTAGACTGTGAGTGGGTACCCGATGTGGCTGTCCTCGCTATATATTTTTCGCTCGACCACAACGATGGCATGGGAAGAGCCACATCAACGACATCGTTCGGAGCGAGGACTTCCCGATCCCAAACCGCCCGCCCGTGATTGACTAGTGGGCCGAACACCGTGAAAAGAATGTTCTGTTTACGACTGTCCTTCGGGTGGTGGAGGAGCGGGACCGCTCCTCTACCACCCGAAGGACAGTATTATTCATGTCCATTCAGGGAGATGGCTGTCTGTCCTGCCTCTACTCACCAAGAACCAGACTCCGATTGGTTCATTTTGGGTTGCACGTCTTGGATTTCTCGCGTCTGATCTGGGCAAGACCTTGCACCTGAGGGTGTCTTTAAAGTGCTAAACCAATCTCTGGGTGACGCAGTTGAAATCGCCAACTATCAAAGGCCTTGGCTTCGATTCTATCAGCGATCTGGATGTCGCTAACGTTGGCGGATCCTCTCCCCCATCCCTACATATGGAGAAGACCGCATTGTCACCACAAACTTCGAAGGCAGTCTAGGCATCGTTCGTCATCTCGACCCACTATCCGTTAGCAGATAGCCCAACAAGGTGGGGGTGAGGGTTGGTTGGGCGTCCAGGTAGATGAATTACTGCTCCAATATGGTCGTTTCAGACATTTCCGCAAGTATCTTGTCGGTAAATGAAGCCCGACATTTGTGTATAACGTTAAGATAGATGAAGCCGTATATAGACCAATAAATTTGTCTAGTACTATACTGTAGCGCGTACTTACGAATAGTTTGGTTATACTGTTGGAGCTAAAGATCTAATATGATTAGATAAACTCAGTGTTATTCTTGTCCATTCAGGGACGTGGCTAGAGATTTCCATTTGGGGGTGTAGGGTAGTAAATTTTCAACTTGGGGAGGGACCAGGAGGGGGGAACCCTCTTCCCTGTCCCTCTCCCTAGTTGGAAATTCACTACCAAGAAAAATGAAAGCCATGAAAGGGGGCATAAAATTGATTCTAGTAACTGAAATGCCATCACATATATGAAAGAATTATCAGGTTATTATTATTTGGTATTATTCTGAGAACTGAATGTGTGCTAATCAAACGCTCAAGCTGAGAACTTTGAGCAATTCGCGCTGTCCCAACATTAAATCAGATCTTATGCAGAAATGATCAATTTTCGATGTTTCATCATTTTGTAACTGTGAATGGTGGAATTAACTCAGGATAACGATTTTACATGATGTGATTTTCTTGAAGTGCATGTCGAGGATTTTTTGTTATTACGATAAGTAAACACACTGTAGAAATCTCGTACCGATTGACATCATGCATACTTATGAAACTCGATATTGCGTACACTGTAGTTGAAAATAGTAACAGAATTTTTGCGGATTTGAAACCGAGTTGAAATTTTGGGAAGTAAAGGAGCCATCTGCATTGCCAAATCAGCTCTAAAATCCAGATAGATGGAATTCCCGACTACTCATGACTTGCCCTCCGAATTTCCAGCTACCATTTCATTTTGGCCAGGATGGGGGGGGGGGGGGGGGTGCCCCCCCCCCGCCACACACACACACCTGTCGCCACGTCTCTGTGTCCACTGCATCATAACTGCCACCAGAAATATTAACCCTTTACCCAACAAATCGGCCGAATCCGCCCGCGTAATATGCAAATTCAGCTCGAGCTCGTTCCAACGAGGAGTCATATGATAAGGTTTTGTTGAAATTGTTTGAAAAATTTGAAAAAAATGATATTTAAAAAATAAATTTTGATATCGTCTGCGTTGGGTAGAGGGTTAACTGAATATTTAGAAGATTGTTCAGTTCAGTTTGTTCAAGTGAGATTGTTGATATGTATACATGTAATCGGAATGACGAATGGAATTATTAATGACAAATTGGAGATCAAAATCTACGATTTCATCTATTCTTAATTCTTTTCTACAACAGTGGATATGATATGTGTAGAAAATTGAATATTTACATGTGCGTTAATTGAAAATGTTTTCTCATTTAATTATAAATAGCTTTTATTACTGTATCGATTATGTGAAATACTTAGAATATGGCGACATAAGAAGTGTAGATGAGTACACGTGTATCCCATGGAAAGTTGTCTCAATTGAATTTCGCTGTTTAACCCTTCATCCAACGTAACGGCCAAAAGGGATCAGCGATTTTCTCAAAAATCCCAAATTAATTTTCATTATTTCTTCATTTTTTGTCTCAAAAACATAGGTTATGACCCCTCGTTGGAACGAGCTCGTCGTGAGACAAAAAAATGAAAAAATAGTCTTTCAAGAATTTTTTGGGCAAGTGTCGTCTGCTTTTTATGTTAGGTAAAGGGTTAGCCGATTGTCCAATTTTACTGCAATTGTTAGATATGAACGAAAACGATCTTGTTTCAACAAAAAAAAATCGCGACATCAACGCCGTAGCTGCGACGGGTGGTGCAATTTCACAAAATTCTAAGTTCGTCAAGGGCCATAACTCCAAGAAAAATATTTGGAACAACACATGCATTGAACAGTGGCTAGACATCAATAAGATACACTTACATGCCAAATATAAAGTCATTCCATCAAGTATTTCAAAGGTATTGAGTTTTGAAACTCGTTGGTCACAGACAGACCGACCGACCGACCGACAGACAGACAGACAGACCGACAGACAGACAGACCGACATTGCCACTTCTATATAGAGCTGCTAGTCGCAGCTAAAAATACACTCTCGCGATGGAAGGTCGCGTATTCATCAACGAATGTTCAAGGGTCCAGTAATAATGTTAGCAATTTGGAATGTTTGAAACATATCGACAAATTCGTGTTCAAAGCTATAAAAAAACATGGCATAATGAGGAATCAGACATCCAGATTCCTGGTTATCAGGGTGTTGGACTGAGTCGTGGCTTCCTTGGAAATTCGAAGGGAGGGTTGGCCTTTTATTATCGTACGAAGTACTCTAAATGGTTACATAAGATCCATAAAATTAATGATCATGCATTAAGGGTTGAATTCAAAGGTGAAATATTTAATTTGAAAGAAAATGTTATTTTCTTCTCCATGTACATTCCTCCGACGAATTCAACGTATTGGAGAGATAATGACAGAAAGAAAGTATTTTTACTGACAGAAAATTGTTGGTATCTCAACAAGAAAAACAATGTAATGATTATATTCGATGGTGATTTCAATGCAAGAACTGGAGAATTAGTTGATTTTGTTGCCAATGATGGGGATGATCATTCTCAGTTACCACAAATTTATATATTTGACGGTGTAACGCCCCGTGTGTGTCTGGATGTTCACGTGAATTCGTTTGGTAGGTAATTGATTTCTGTGTGCAAAACAACACCATTGCGTATAGTTAACGGAGAACAATCGAAGATAGGTTGGGGAATTTTACCAATCATCAATATTATGGTTAGCGTTGTTTACTAAATTATCATATCAGAAGGATATTTATCAGATGTTACATATTTCTGCGTAAAGTCGCCAAATGAGTTCTCAGATCATTGTTAATTATTACCACTCAATCTATAAGTTACTGGTCGATTAAATTAAGTCATGGAAGTTTGTTTATTTTGAAATTCTCACCTCTCATATTCCTTAAATTCAGATTAAATATACACAAATTATACATCAAAATGAAGGCTGGGATGTATAGAACCCGAAACACATATGCAATCAACTCATAGAGTCGACTGTAGGCACCACTGGTTCCTGAAAGTCTGCTACCATATTCGCACCAGTACTGATAATAAAATAATATTTCATCAGAACAACTTGTGGCTAAATGTGCTTCATATATCCAAGAACAAAGCTAGGCATTCAAAACACTTTCGAATACATCGATAGGTCTGCATTTTGGAAAAGGACAACACTGTCTGCATTTTTTATTGAAGACGGTTTCCATGCTCGACAGACATGCGCAAATCACTCGTTACCTCGAATTTCCATCAAAAATCGTAATTCTAAAAAATTTCAACAGGTATCATGATACCTTGCATTGAATATGGCAACTGTGCAATCTCTATCTAATAACAGTATACTATATGAAGGCGATCTTTTTCATTATTTGATTTTAGACAGCGTTGTTTTTACATGCTTTTTCTGTCCGATGACGTCGGCCGGAAATCGAAAGTAGACTCATACGTAAACAAAAGCAAAGGCTTTGGAATTTTCCCCAATGCAACTCTGTCGCCGTGTTTTGAAAAAATTTATCCCCTAGCTTTGTTCTTGGATATGTAAAGCACATTTGGCCGCAAGTTGTTTTCGTGAAATATTATTAAATTATCAGTTCTGGTGCGAATACGGCAGCAGACTTCCAGGGACCAGTGGTGCCTACAGCCAAATCTATGAGTTGATTACACATGTGTTTCGTGTTCTATACATCCCAACCTTTGTTTTGATGTACATTTTGTGTATATTTAATTTGAATTGAAGGAATATCAGAGGTGAGAATTTTCAAAATAAACAAAATTTCATTACTTATTTAGGCCCTTAACATAAGTTTGGAGGCCCGTTAAAACTCCATAATTTCAGTGACGTCATTCGACGGAGTCAGGCCGCGGGCGATAGTGGTATAAATAGCCATTAGCGATCCGCGACCCGGCTTAGTCACTTACAGTCAACGAGGGTCGAAAGAGGATTGTTCCCCATATCGTCCCTGCGCGCCTTCGGAGCGTTAAACCATTCCATTCGGCGACCCGGCTACTTTTAGATTCCATGGTCTAATGAATTGCTCCCATTCGGATGACGTCCCTTTGTATTTCTGAACTGAAGTCGAACGCACGATCGAAACAGAAATATCGTACCGACTTTAGTGATTATTTCTGTGCTGTACACCAAAGTGATTGAGGAAAGATTGTTAACTTGAAAGAAGTGACATGAGGAGATTTTTATTGTCATTTCATGACAAATTTGAAATGTTATTGAGTATCTTCACTTGTCCAATTCAATTTACATAACATACTAATTTTCTTCTGTGTTTTAATGCCCAAATCCGAAAGACTTCCAGCAATTCTCTCGTGCGGTTAGCTGTAACAGGGAGTGGTAATGTTAGTAATAACATGATTGTTGTCAGGCATCACGATTCATTAGCGGCCCTGCAGCAATGGTGAACAGCCCTTGGACTTATTATCGACCCTCGACTTCGTCTCGGGCCTTTAATAAACCCTCGGGCTGTTCATCATTGCTACATGGCCGCTAATGAACCATAATGCCCTCCAAAATCATGTTATTGTTATCCCCGCATTTGAAAAAATGCGGGGATATATTGGTCGTCTCCGTCCGTCCGTCCGTCCGTCCGTCCGTCCGTCCGTCCGTACGTCCGGGAATGGTTTCCGGCGAAAAACTCCTAGGGGTTTCAAATCGAAACATTGAAAGTGTGTTCATGTTCATTCATGAGGTCTGTAGATGTGCATAAAGGTTTTGGATTTTTGATTCGGCCCTCGGGGGCGTAAGTGGCACCACTTTTGTCGTTAGAGGAATGGTTTCCGGCGAAAAACTACTAGGGGTTTTAATTCGAAACATTGAAAGTGTGTTCATGTTCATTCATAGGGTCTGTAGATGTGCATAAAGGTTTTGGATTTTTGATTCGGCCCTCGGGGGCGTAAGGGGCACCACTTTTGTCATTAGATGAATGGTTTCCGGCGAAAAACTCCTAGGGGTTTCAATTCGAAACATTGAAAGTGTGTTCATGTTCATTCATAGGGTCTGTAGATGTGCATAAAGGTTTTGGATTTTTGATTCGGCCCTCGGGGGCGTAAGGGGCACCACTTTTGTCGTTAGAGGAATGGTTTCCGGCGAAAAACTCCTAGGGGTTTCAATTCGAAACATTGAAAGTGTGTTCATGTTCATTCATAGGGTCTGTAGATGTGCATAAAGGTTTTGGATTTTTGATTCGGCCCTCGGGGCGTAAGGGGCACCACTTTTGTCGTTAGAGGAATGGTTTCCGGCGAAAAACTCCTAGGGGTTTCAATTCGAAACATTGAAAGTGTGTTCATGTTCATTCATAGGGTCTGTAGATGTGCATAAAGGTTTTGGATTTTTGATTCGGCCCTCGGGGCGTAAGGGGCACCACTTTTGTCGTTAGAGGAATGGTTTCCGGCGAAAAACTCTTTTGGGTTTCAATTCGAAACATTGAAAGTGTGTTCATGTTCATTCATAGGGTCTGTAGATGTGCATAAAGGTTTTGGATTTTTGATTCGAGTCTCGAGGGCATAAGGGGCACCACTTTTGTCGTTAGAGGAATGGTTTCCGGCGAAAAACTCCTAGGGGTTTCAATTCGAAACATTGAAAGTGTGTTCATGTTCATTCATAGGGTCTGTAGATGTGCATAAAGGTTTTGGATTTTTGATTCGGCCCTCGGGGGCGTAAGGGGTACCACTTTTGTCGTTAGAGGAATGGTTTCCGGCGAAAAACTCCAAGGGGTTTCAATTCGAAACATTGAAAGTGTGTTCATGTTCATTCATAGGGTCTGTAGATGTGCATAAAGGTTTTGGATTTTTGATTCGGCACTCGGGGGCATAAGGGGCACCACTTTTGTCAATAGAGGAATGGTTTCCGGCGAAAAATTCCTAGGGGTTTCAATTCGAAACATTGAAAGTGTGTTCATGTTCATTCATAGGGTCTGTAGATGTGCATAAAGGTTTTGGATTTTTGATTCGGCCCTCGGGGCGTAAGGGGCACCACTTTTGTCGTTAGAGGAATGGTTTCCGGCGAAAAACTCTTTTGGGTTTCAATTCGAAACATTGAAAGTGTGTTCATGTTCATTCATAGGGTCTGTAGATGTGCATAAAGGTTTTGGATTTTTGATTCGGGTCTCGAGGGCATAAGGGGCACCACTTTTGTCGTTAGAGGAATGGTTTCCGGCGAAAAACTCCGAGGGGTTTCAATTCGAAACATTGAAAGTGTGTTCATGTTCATTCATAGGGTCTGTAGATGTGCATAAAGGTTTTGGATTTTTGATTCGGCCCTCGGGGGCGTAAGGGGTACCACTTTTGTCGTTAGAGGAATGGTTTCCGGCGAAAAACTCCAAGGGGTTTCAATTCGAAACATTGAAAGTGTGTTCATGTTCATTCATAGGGTCTGTAGATGTGCATAAAGGTTTTGGATTTTTGATTCGGCACTCGGGAGCATAAGGGGCACCACTTTTGTCGATAGAGGAATGGTTTCCGGCGAAAAATTCCTAGGGGTTTCAATTCGAAACATTGAAAGTGTGTTCATGTTCATTCATAGGGTCTGTAGATGTGCATAAAGGTTTTGGATTTTTGATTCGGCCCTCGGGGGCGTAAGGGGCACCCCTTTTGTCGTTAGAGGAATGGTTTCCGGCGAAAAACTCCTAGGGGTTTCAATTCGAAACATTGAAAGTGTGTTCATGTTCATTCATAGGGTCTGTAGATGTGCATAAAGGTTTTGGATTTTTGATTCGGCCCTCGGGGGCGCAAGGGGCACCATTTTTGTCGTTAGAGGAATGGTTTCCGGAGAAAAACTCCTAGGGGTTTCAATTCGAAACACTAAAAGTGTGTTCATGTTAATCAATAGGGTTTTTAGATGTGCATAAAGGTTTTGGATTTTTGATTCGGCCCTCGGGGGCGTAAGGGGCACCACTTTTGTCGTTAAAGGAATGGTTTCCGGCGAAAAACTCCTAGGGGTTTCAATTCGAAACATTGAAAGTGAGTTCATGTTCATTCATAGGGTCTGTAGATGTGCATAAAGGTTTTGGATTTTTGATTCGGCCCTCGGGAGTGTAAGTGACACCAGTTTTGTTGTTAAAGGAATGGTTTCCGGCGAAAAACTCCTAGGGGTTTCAATTCAAAACATTGAAAGTATGTTCATGTTCATTCATAGGGTCTGCAGATGTGCATAAAGGTTTTGGATTTTTGATTCGGCCCTCGGGGGCATAAGGGGCACCACTTTTGTCATTAGAGGAATGGTTTCCGGCGAAAAACTCCTAGGGGTTTCAATTCGAAACATTAAAAGTGTGTTCATGTTCATTAGTAGGGTCTGTACATGTGCATAAACATTTTGGATTTTTGATTCGGCCCCGAGGGACGCAAGGGGCACCATTTTTGTCGTTAGAGGAATGGTTTCCAGACAAAAACTCCTAGGGGTTTCAATTCGAAACAGTAAAAGCGTGTTCATGTTAATCAATAGGGTCTGTAGATGTGCATAAAGGTTTTGGATTTTTGATTCGGCCCCGAGGGGTGCAAGGGACACCACTTTTGTCGTTAGAGGAATGGTTTCCAGCGAAAAACTCCTAGGGGTTTCAATTCGAAACATTGAAAGTGTGTTCATGTTCATTCATAGGGTCTGTAGATGGGCATAAAGACTTTAGATTTTTGAGTCGGCACTCGGGAGCATAAGGGGCACCACTTTTGTCGATAGAGGAATGGTTTCCGGCGAAAAATTCCTAGGGGTTTCAATTCGAAACATTGAAAGTGTGTTCATGTTCATTCATAGGGTCTGTAGATGTGCATAAAGGTTTTGGATTTTTGATTCGGCACTCGGGAGCATAAGGGGCACCACTTTTGTCGATAGAGGAATGGTTTCCGGCGAAAAATTCCTAGGGGTTTCAATTCGAAACATTGAAAGTGTGTTCATGTTCATTCATAGGGTCTGTAGATGTGCATAAAGGTTTTGGATTTTTGATTCGGCCCTCGGGGGCGTAAGGGGTACCACTTTTGTCGTTAGAGGAATGGTTTCCGGCGAAAAACTCCAAGGGGTTTCAATTCGAAACATTGAAAGTGTGTTCATGTTCATTCATAGGGTCTGTAGATGTGCATAAAGGTTTTGGATTTTTGATTCGGCACTCGGGAGCATAAGGGGCACCACTTTTGTCGATAGAGGAATGGTTTCCGGCGAAAAATTCCTAGGGGTTTCAATTCGAAACATTGAAAGTGTGTTCATGTTCATTCATAGGGTCTGTAGATGTGCATAAAGGTTTTGGATTTTTGATTCGGCCCTCGGGGGCGTAAGGGGCACCACTTTTGTCGTTAGAGGAATGGTTTCCGGCGGAAAACTCCTAGGGGTTTCAATTCGAAACATTGAAAGTGTGTTCATGTTCATTCATAGGGTCTGTAGATGTGCATAAAGGTTTTGGATTTTTGATTCGGCCCTCGGGGGCGCAAGGGGCACCATTTTTGTCGTTAGAGGAATGGTTTCCGGAGAAAAACTCCTAGGGGTTTCAATTCGAAACACTAAAAGTGTGTTCATGTTAATCAATAGGGTTTTTAGATGTGCATAAAGGTTTTGGATTTTTGATTCGGCCCTCGGGGGCGTAAGGGGCACCACTTTTGTCGTTAAAGGAATGGTTTCCGGCGAAAAACTCCTAGGGGTTTCAATTCGAAACATTGAAAGTGAGTTCATGTTCATTCATAGGGTCTGTAGATGTGCATAAAGGTTTTGGATTTTTGATTCGGCCCTCGGGAGTGTAAGTGACACCAGTTTTGTTGTTAAAGGAATGGTTTCCGGCGAAAAACTCCTAGGGGTTTCAATTCAAAACATTGAAAGTATGTTCATGTTCATTCATAGGGTCTGCAGATGTGCATAAAGGTTTTGGATTTTTGATTCGGCCCTCGGGGGCATAAGGGGCACCACTTTTGTCATTAGAGGAATGGTTTCCGGCGAAAAACTCCTAGGGGTTTCAATTCGAAACATTAAAAGTGTGTTCATGTTCATTAGTAGGGTCTGTACATGTGCATAAACATTTTGGATTTTTGATTCGGCCCCGAGGGACGCAAGGGGCACCATTTTTGTCGTTAGAGGAATGGTTTCCAGACAAAAACTCCTAGGGGTTTCAATTCGAAACAGTAAAAGCGTGTTCATGTTAATCAATAGGGTCTGTAGATGTGCATAAAGGTTTTGGATTTTTGATTCGGCCCCGAGGGGTGCAAGGGACACCACTTTTGTCGTTAGAGGAATGGTTTCCAGCGAAAAACTCCTAGGGGTTTCAATTCGAAACATTGAAAGTGTGTTCATGTTCATTCATAGGGTCTGTAGATGTGCATAAAGACTTTAGATTTTTGAGTCGGCCCCGAGGGGCGCAAGGGGCACCATTTTTGTCGTTAGAGGAATGGTTTCCAGAGAAACACTCTTAGGGGTTTCAATTCGAAACACTGAAAGTGTGTTCATGTTAATCAATAGGGTCTGTAGATGTGCATAAAGGTTTTGGATTTTTTATTTGGGCCCGAGGGGTGCAAGGGGCACCATTTTTGTCGTTAGAGGAATGGTTTCCAGAGAAAAACTCCTAGGGGTTTCAATTCAAAACACCAAAAGTGTGTTCATGTTAATCAATAGCATCTGTAGATGTGCATAAAGGTTTGGGATTTTTGATTCGGCCCCGACAATAATCACAAATGCGAATGCGGGGATATACTATAGTGTGCTTTGCACACAAATGACACCCCTCTAGTTATATTATTACTGCCCTTGGCATACGTATCACCGGAAGTTTCTGTTAACAAAACAGAATACAAATATCACAAATCGCTATATACCCTAAAATGGACAGCCAGAAGCTTTGTTAACCCTTTACCTAACGAATCGCCCTCATCCGCCTGCGTAATGTGCAAATTCAGCAGTTGAAAGAAAGAAATTTTTCAAAATATTTCAACAAAACCATATCATGTGACCCCCTCATTGGAACGAGCTCGTTCCAATGAGGTGTCACATGATACGGTTTTGTTGAATTCGTTTTTGTTTTTTTTGTTTTGGTTTTTTTTTGTTTTTTTTTTTGTTTTTTTTTTTGTTTTTTTTAATTTTAAAAAATGGGGGCGCGGTGGCTCAGTTGGTAGAGGTGCAGGCTGCAAGCCGAGAGGTCCTCGGTTCGAATCCCACCTGCGGCAACCGCGTTGTGCCACGTCGATGGTGCACCTGTCTTCAACCAATGCTAACCCTGCTTGTGTGGAGTTGGTATGTTGGGGAGCTGACAGTTGCTCGCTGTTGCTCGGTGGTTCTCTCCGGGTACTCCGGCTTCCTGCACCCGTAAAACTGTCACGGTCATGGTTAGCCATTGTGCAGAAATATGTGACCTTAAACACAAATAAATAAATAAATAAATAAATAATTTTAAAAAATAGTAATTAAAATAATAAATTTTGATATCATCTCCGTTGGGTAAAGGGTCAAAGCATCAGTTGGTATTAAAAGCGATGACATTCGGGATAACATAAAATAATTCAACATGGCGTCTTTTGAGAATGACGATAAGGGTAGTGGGTGCGCAGTAGACAAAGTAGTATCTATTATAACGGCAACAAATCAAATGGCATCAAAACGAGCGAAATATAATAACAATATAACGAGAAGAAAGCGGCAGTGGTTTGATGATAAATGTAAGGTACTAAAGGAAAATATGCTAAGATAGCAACGGAAATACGAAACTTTCCATTTGATAAGTCTCTTACTGTTAAGTTTTTTTTTTAAAGCCAAGAAGGAATCTAAAAGAGAATTAAAATTTAAACGCAAAAGATTTTATGAGGATTTTGAATCAAAAATAAACTCCTTAGAAACATCAGACCCACGTGAGTATTGGAATATGATTAAAAACACGAGAGCCTCTAAAATGTCGGTTTACGATGACCTCGATCCTGACACATCGGTGGACTTTTTCAATAATTTATACTGCAAGGACGGTCACAAAAATGAGGCACGTATATTGGCAAATGACAAGGCATTAACAATAAAATATAGTATTAGGGATAGTGACATTACGCTAGGCGAAGTTCAGGGTGCATTAAAATACATGAAAAAGAATAAATCCCCTGGCAAAGATAGAATAAGAAACGATCTTTTTAAGGCAGTGGCGCCGTTTATGGTCAATGAAGTAACACGAACTTTTAATATTGTATATTAATCATCACATTATCACAAGGTATGGAGTGAATCAGTTCTTAAGCCTTTCCACATAAAGGGAGATCGTCATCATCCAAATAACTGGGGGGGGGGGGGGGGGGGGGGGCTCAGTAGGTAGAGGTGCAGGCTGCAAGCCGAGAGGTCCTCGGTTCGAATCCCACCTGAGGCAACCTCGTTGTGTCCTTGCGCAAGACACTTCACCCCATTGCCCACGTGAGGGCGCGGTGGCGTTGTGTACTAAGGCGTACTGCACGTCGATGGTGCACTTGTCTTCACCCAATGCTAACCCTGCTTGTTTGGAATTAGTATGCTGGGAAGCTGACCGTTGCTCGATGTCCCCAGGTACTCCGGCTTCCTCCACCCGTACAACTGTCATGGGCATGACATTATGCAGAAATATGTGACATTAAACACCAATAAATAATCCAAATAACTACAGAGCTATTGCACTGTGCTGCTCAATTGGAAACTGTTCAATAAAATACTCAATAAAAAACGTGTATGTTTCTCAGAAGAAAATGAGATAATATAGTGATAATCAGTTTGGCTTTTCAAAAAATCGTAGTGCCATTGATAATGTTTTCAGCATGAAAACATTGGTTAACAGATACGGGCACCAGAATGAACATCTGTATGTGGCATTTGTCGATTTTCGTAAGGTATTTGATTCCGTGAATCGATGTATGCTGTTCCAGAAACTAAACAGAGTGGGGATAAGTGAATGAACATAGGTCTTATGCTACACAAACGAGGGATGGAATTGGACGCCCATCCGTATGCAGAATTTGTGTCAGACAAGGTTGTGTGATATCCCCCGCGCTATTCAAACTTTTTATTGATGATATAAAAGAAGAATTCGATCGAAAGTGCGCACCGGTATCCACTGATAAACCAATGAATCATCTTCTGTTCGCAGATGATTTGGTCATGGTATCTCAAACCAAAGAACTGCTTACATGTCTTACACACGTTTTCGCAGAAAAATAAACTGGCTACAAATACAGATAAAACTAAATGCATGGTTTTCCGCAAGGATTGTCTCAAAGCGACACCACCATTCACAACAGGCGGTACTGATGTTGGTATCGTCATTGAATATTCTTACTTGGGTATAAAGCTTTCCGCGAATGGGTATATAGTTCAAGAAGGCCCAAATGGAAATGGCCTGTAATGGCATGAAAGCATAATTTCCTTTGGTAAAATCTTTACGGGAACATTACATATTATCGATTGAAACGTGGATAAAATTATTTGAGCATTATTATGAATCAAACCTATCATGTTGTATGGCAGCGAAATATTTGCTTCGTAGATGAACTTAAACAGAACTGATAGTGTGCTATGTGAAACGGTATACCTAAATTTTGTAAGTATTCATTAGGTGTAAATAGAAGGTCGTCGAATCATGCAGTGCGCGCGGAACTAGGTAGATATCCACATATAATCGAATCATTGACTCGCGCTGTAAAATACACTTCAAAGCTTCATGCAACTAATAAAGAACATTCAAGGCTGAGGCATTATGCAGTGATTTTACCATCCCGAGGAAATTGTCAAATAATTCGATATACCAATGATATTCGAGATAATGAATAACGATAATAATACACATTCTATTATGGTGGATTACATCATCACTAAACTGGAGAATAACTATAATTTTAATTTCATGGCAGACATATTTGATGACGATAGACCAAGTGGAAAAAAACAAACTAAGAACATATAGAGATTTTATATCTGATTATGAATTAGAACAATATTTGAAAATTGTTAAAGATATGGACTTGAGAAAACTCTTTTGTGATACGAAAGAAACGGCGACTCAAGCAACCCAAAGTACCTCTTAATGAAAGGATTTGCAAAAAGTGTAATTCAGAAATCGAATCAGAAGAACATTTCATCATGAGATGTCCAATATATTCTGAACTCGGAAAACAATATTTCGCGGAAATTGGGAAAGTGAATCAAAACTTTACAAACATGAGCGACACACAAAAATCCATGAGTAAAAGAGAAGTGATACACACAACGTCATCTCGTCCCCTTAGTTCCAATGTGTTCTATGTGCCAGTAGGCACATAGAACACATTGGAACTCAGGGGACGATCTGTGCAGCATGGTCAGATCAATTCCTCGAAAAAGAAATGAGTCACCTAATAAGTGTTGATTATATACATGTATAGAGTAATATATACTGAAATGTAGGGTTATCTTTATATTGTTTATTGTTATTATTTACTGGCATCTGTCTCATGTGGACTTTATATAAAATCATCCATAGTAGACGGTACAAAGTTTCCATTGTATTTCTCTAAATCGACCACCAACTTTATATCTATAGGGCCGGCGGAGGTGCTGAACAGGATTGTGAGGAGTAAAAAAGAACTGGAGACACCTTGCTGGTGGGACAGGGGCTGGGGCGTATAGAGTCTGGGTGGGTCTGACGGGCTTTGACTGACTTGGAAGGCAGGGAGTACTACTGGGAAACTATAGAAGTGCCTGTGACTAGTATTATGTTTCCAAACGCTCTAGGTGAAAATATGCGATAGTAGCTCTTTAAAGCAATGTTAGCCCTTCTATATAATGAAACAATCAGCACCGATGATCATATAAACATATTTATTTTTACAAATACTGCCTTATTGTCAAAACAAAAGTAGTTGGAATGTCACGTCAATGAAAATCTAATGAAACCTACACTTTTCACCTGTCAAAATTTGGATTCACGGGTTAAGACACAAACTCAGTTTTGTCCTGCTTATAACTGAATGAGATTCAGATTCAGAATTTCAATTATCATTGTTGGATGGTAACTGGCTGAGGCAAAGTGCTTTTCTTCTTTAGCGCAGACTGTTGTGCCTTGACAGGAACACCCACACTTGATCACGCGAAGTACTTCTTCAGGGGCAAGAGATTCATCTTTTGGGACAGTGACGGCTTGGAGTTTTTTTTCAAAGTTTTCGTCTCTGATAAAATCAAATGCCGGTGGATCAGTTTCAGGTGGACACAACTCTAAGGCATTCTTCCAAATGCATACCTTTAGATGTGCACTCTTGATGTTCTCAACAAAAGACTCCGTGCTCGGGGGTAAATTACAGCGACTTGGAACCCTACTTGCACCTTTTTTTTTTACCAATCTTCGATTTTCAAAATTGAATCTGGCTTCTGACATAGCAAGCACATACGAAATCTGGTTTCTTGTTCCAATACCTCGCTCAGGGACGATTCGATATCACCAACTGCAGTGAGGGATTCTACACCAGTCTTCAAAACCTTCAATAAGCGCCCCTTTCCAATCTCGAAATACCCAGCGACTCTGTCACAGCCTGAGACAGCATGTGCGTCAGAAGGTCTGGAATGGTAACTTGATATTTGTCAGCGGCCGTGCGGATATCAATCACAGTCCTGTCCCTTATTGTGGATTCCATAAAAATAGGAACCGTTTTAATTAACGGTACAAGAGAAGTGTATGCACATGTATCACCAGCTAGGACAACGACGCTGTCAACCTTTTGGGACGCCACGTGTATTGTTTGTTGGACACTTCTATTGTCAGCTTCTTCATGAGTAGTTGACGTGCCGTGTCTTGCGATGACAACGCCGTTACTGATCTCAAAGGGATTCACAGTCTGACCGGTAATGAATAGAGTATGTTTGGTTGTGTTCTTGAGAGCAAATGTTTCATCGGTTCTTAAATGTTTTTACAATGATATCTATGAGCTGCTTCTTGTTCTCCGTAACAATGAGCATGAGTTTCTGACTCGAAAGTGGTGACGTAATGTTCAGTTTAAATTTTTGACAACAGTTTTCGGCAGCCCTATTTGCCCTTGCCCTGCACTATTATAATCGATGCACCCATCGCAGACAAGGTAAGTGTCGCTGGACACAAGTTTCTGTTTTACCTGATTATGGAATCTTTCCACGAAATCATCAACAGTTGGGGAATACTTTATTGGATGCTGGCCAGTGGGGGACAAGGTAAGTGTCGCCGGACACACGTTTCTGTTTCACCTGATTCTGGAATCTTTCCTCGAAATCATCAACAGTTGGGGAAGATAATTTATTAGTTTTTGGCCAGTGGGGTATCCGCAGAATAGTCCAGTCAATCTGATACTTAACCCACAAGAAATTGCTACACAAAAGATTTTGTTTTAAGCGAAGCATATTTGTCTAAATAACAACATACTTAAAATCCCCAAAATCCCACAATGGGAAATTATGTTTTTGATGAGTTATTTCTTCGCGAGAAAATAAAAAATAGTCAAATTATACCACAACCGCCAAGAAATTGCTAAAGAAATGTTTGTTCTGTTTTGGGGCCGGAATTAGTATGCAAAATAACATATGAAATATCCCCAGTAATCCCATCACAGGACAATGGCTATTTTGGGGTGAAAACATTTAAAAATACAATAAAATCAGCGAAAATTGGAATGTGCTCAATACTGATTGAAAGACTTCAAACAAAAATCATTTCCGTGGTACTTAGATCAAAATAATCGTGTACAATATTATACTTGAAATCCCATGTACTGAACACAAGAAAATGAGTAATTTTGAGGTGAAAATTGTGAAAAAGTAAATAAGATATACGAAAATTAGAATTTCACCTCTACTCGTTCAAACAGTTCCAGATACAAACACTGTCATCGTTTTATACACTAAATCGGTATGATTAAAACCTACCTCTCTTAAACTCCAAATCAATGATAGCAAGAAAAATGTGATTTTGGGGTAAAATATTTTTTAAATTACCGTTATATATAAATGTCATGTAGAAATAATAAATACAAAATAATAACTGCATGCTGCAATGTCAATGCAGATAATCTGGAGATCTGATAAGTGGTTCTGCCGCTATGCGAAATCAGATTTCCGGATTATCTGCATTGACAGTGTAGCAGTTATTATTTTCCTAGCATTTCTCACACACATTTGAACATATGAGTTTGGGGTTTTTTTTTGCAACTACACCTTGACGTCTCGAAACCTGTGGCACAGTTACATTTTATCATCTCTAGCAAGGTCTTTGGTGCAGGTGGAAGATCAGGGCTAAGTGGCACAAACTTTCCATATGAAACTTTCCACTCCTACTGACAAGTATCTGCACTTCTCGGTGACCAAATTTGCACTTAACCCTTTACCCAACGTAACGGCCAAAACCGGCCAGCGCTATTCTCAAATATCGCCAATTAATTTTCAAAATATTTTCATTTTTTGTCTCAAAAACATAGGTTATGACCCCTCGTTGGAACGAGCTCGTCGAGCTCGTTCCAACGAGGGGTCATAACCTATGTTTTTGAGACAAAAAAATGAAAAAAATTAGTTATTCAAGAATTTTTTTTGCAAGTGTCGTCTGCTTTTCATGTTAGGTAAAGGGTTAATGGTGCGTTTGTAAACTATAATAATACTTCACAGCAGACTGTGCACGGGTAGGTCTTCTGGTTTTAGGAAATATCAAGGCGATGACACTTTATCAACTAGTAGTCTATGTCGACAAGTACGGAGATTTTCAAACCCTTTCCCTCCGAACACCAGCACCATAGTTTCACAGCCCAAACGTTCAACTTCTCTCAGTGTCAATAACGGATTGAGAAATTTCCTTGGAGTTGCAACGTATTTCAAGTTGATCACGTTTCCGTGGATCGCTCACGCGCTAAAAGTGACGGTCACATCACATTTTGCAAACTCGGCGACTTCAAGATTTGAACAGTGTAACACTTCTCTCAAATAATCATACTAAAATGGTAAGTGAAATAAAGAAAGAAGGTTTTTGCCAATCACCACTGACCTTCCACCTGCACCAATAAAGACCTTGCTGAAGACGATAAGATGCAACTATGCCAGAGGTTGCCAGTCGTCAAGGTGTTGTAGCCAAAAAGGACTCACCTGTTCAAATAATAATAATTCTCCAGCTCTTTGCTAATTTGTCGCAGTCCTCTAACGAGGAGGCCTGCAATAATCCAGTTCGCTGCCAGGATATTTCTCCCCCTCTCTCCCTCCTGATCATCCAGCATTCAGTCAAAGAATGGTTTTATAATTCCACGCGTCGGCGCTTTCTCGATCTCCCTAACTACAAAATTGACTCTTTCCGTCATGTCATTTCCCATCCACTTATCCTTTAGGTTCTCATCCCAGTTTTCCATTAGTATTCTTCGGAGTCTTGTTCTATTAGGCAAATATTTGGGGCATTCTAGAATGAAGTGTCCCAGGGTCTCCGTTACTCTTAAATTACACATTTGGCAAACTCTTTCCTGTCCTTTCCTGATTCTCCCCTCAACTCCAGTGACCTCGACTTCACTTTAAACAACAAAGACCCCCCCCCCCCCCCCTTCCCCCACCCCATAAAATCCATCTATGTACTCCTCAAAGGCAGTGGCATCTTTTTTGCACAAACCGTTTAAAGAGCTCTTGGTCCTAATTCCAGCCCGCCAGTTTCTATTGCAATCATTCAGCACTCTTCCCCTGATAAGGCTACTGCCCTGCTTCAGGCCACCTTCTAAACATCTTCAGTCTCTATAGAGTAATTCTCCTTTAGTTCCCTAGTCTGACTTATCCATCCGATCTGAATGTTATGGTTCCATGCATGGTTAAAAGTCGTTTAAAAGTCGTTTTAACGCAATCTGCTGTTTGGGGTGGGGTTGGGGAGGGGGTCCTGATAATTTAGCATAATTTTCCTGTATCTATTCTATCTTTAACAGACATCTACCCAAGTTCCCCTCTGATCGCTTCCAGCACAGCTGGGCTGCTTAGTCCGGTTACCCACCAGCACGCATCACTGTGTGGAACTTGCAAGTTCCTCATTTCAGTTTGATTTAGAGTGGTCACATCCGTCCCATATGTTATACTTGGTAATCCCACCCTCTCCCAAACGGTTTTTCCAACGAACACCTGGTTCATGCTATTACTTTCAAGTAGTTTTAACTGATTGAATATCCTTTTCCCCTTTGTCTTAAGTTTATTTGTTTGGTTTCAGTATATGTCTCTACCTCTAACACATATATTCACTCCCAAGTATTCGTATTCTCCCGTTTCCCCTACTGTCATGTACATGCTTTCCTCTTCACCAATAGAGAATATTCTGCGTGTGGGAAATGCCAGGAAAATAATAAGTGATGGGATTAATGGGGAATTTTCATACGTTATTTTGCATACTAATTCCTGTCCAAAAATAATACAAACATTTGTATAGCAGTTTCTTGGTGGTTGGGGTATAATTTGACTTGATTGACTTGACGAAAAGAGCACAACCGTCAATGACAGTACAAGTGGAGATTTTGTTCTTTTTCTAATTGTCTTGAAGATACTGTAACAGCCGTCGAGGTTAACAAGACAGATTTAATGGGAACTGGCGACATCCATGTGAAAGAACGATCTTCATGTCTACATTGCGTGAGCTTGATAGAAGGCCCATGACTGTGGAGTCGATTAGATTACAATGGAAAAGCTTCGCATAACCGACCTGGTCGACTTTCTCGTCGATGACATCATCTCCACAGGCATTATATGGTATTGTAAAAAACATCTGGGAGGTTTTTCTCGAAATCTTTATTTTGTTTTTTCCCGAATGCTAGGACCCTGTCCACATTGACAGTTTCTGGGACAATCTGTCCGTTATCTATATTGACTATACCGTCAGGATGTTGATCGGGACCCGTTGGATTTATGACTATTTCAAGTTGTTTCAGAGGTAAATTCTCTCATTTGAGAAATATCGGGAATAAAACTACAGTGAAACAGCCTGAAGAATATTCTTCATGACAAGAGAGGGAGCTCGAATGGACTTCAGAAAGTGGTGCAAGAACGTTCTCGCTCGTTGAGTGATTAAACTTCACTGGATAGCGGATGACACTCTTGGAAATTGGAGCTTGCTGAAAGACTTTTTTTTCACCCCTTGTTGAATCGCGGTTTTAGTTTCGATGATTAATTTGTTTGCAGTCTGTATCGGTTTTTGTGAGAAAAAAAACCCCTAAGTTTTATATCGCGTCTAAATACTGCCCGGTAAATTTCTCTATTTTCGCGAGGGTGCCCCCATTTGGCAGCTCGACATCCAGTGAAATCTCTATATAAAAGGTCCTCTACTAATAAGAATAAAATGTAAAAAAAACTTATACGCGAAAAGACGCATTAACCAAACATCGGGGTTTGGCGACTGGACTATATTATTAATTCAACAACGACTTGTCTGTTTGGGAAAGCAGTGCCGTAGCCTAGGAAGGGGGCATACTCCCATACAAATTACAGTGGTCCCTCCTCAAAATGGGAAAATTAAAGCACCAAAAGCACCAGAGGGTCCCAGATTCACTCTGAGGGTATTGAATTTTAAAAATTTTCTCGGGGGACCCCCCCCCCCGAACCCCCGCCGATGGAAAGGGGCACTGTATGCCTGAGGTGGGGGTAAGTATGTCCCTCCCATTGGTGGGATTCGGGGAGCCCCCGTACTTCCACCAATGGGAGGGCCATACCTACCCCCGCCTCAGGCGTACGGCCTACGGATATGCCTGTAGCATATATCGACATCGCATCCATACCCCCCCCCCCCCCCCCCCCCCCCCCATAGGAAATCCTAGCGACGCCCCTGTGGGTAAGCCATTAAAAAAAACGCGGAATATTCCATGCGGAATCAATATAGCAATTTTGAGTTGGGAACAAAACCTCTTTGATCACTCCTTCAACCACCAGATTTCCTGCACAGGCGACCTGATGACAGAAGAAAGAGAAGAAAGAGAAGATCGGAAGGAATTTTAAAACATATCAACGATTCGAAAATCTCCGAATCAGCGGTATCTAAATCGAATCGAATCATCGGTACATTTCGAATCGAATCGAATTTCGAATTTCTTTCCAGAGGGCGTTACTGCATATGGAAGGAAAACAGAATTGATCACAAAAAGAAACTTTGAAATGTTAATACTTTTCACATTATTTTTGAAGAGCTTTTACAAACAGTATAATCTTTCATATAAAAAGACTTTATCAGTATTCCCTGGGGGCGCGGTGGCTCAGTAGGTAGAGGTGCAGGCTGCAAGCCGAGATGTCCTCGGTTCGAATCCCGCCTGCAGCAACCGCGTTGTGTCCCTGGGCAAGACACTTCACCCCCATTGCCCACGTGGGGGCACGGTGACGTTGTGTACTAAGGCGTACTGCACGTCGATGGTGCACCTGTCTTCAACCAATGCGAACCCTGCTTGTGTGGAGTTGGTATGTTGGGGAGTTGACAGTTGCTCGCCGTTGCTCGGTGGTTCTCTCCGGCTTCCTCCACCCGTAAAACTGTCACGGTCATGGTTAGCCATTGTGCAGAAATATGTGACCTTAAACACCAATAAATAAATAAATAAATAAATAAATAAATAAATAAATAAATAAATAAATAAATAAATAAATAAATAAATTAGTATTCCCAGTGTTTGGTCACGTGTGGGTGAGCACATGTCAAATTTGGTTCCAAAACAACAAACACGCGCGAAACGAAGTATGGATCCAGCGATGGCGGTTGCCGTCAATCGCTTCATTTGTCTCTCATTACCTTTCGAAAAAACTCAACTATCCTAATACCTATGGCCCATGTATTGACAATACTCAATACTTTATTTGTATTAATGAATTTCGAATGTTCAACTTTCGAAATGGTAGCTCAGTTTAGCTTTGCAAAGCAACGAAGACACGCAACTCGATTCCAACTATTTGCAGACACATTTCAATGTGTTCCTAACCTATAAAGGTTTTGTTTTCAATTCGGATTTACCATATTGTTAACAATATTACAATTCATACTTACTATAAAAGTTAATTTTAACCATTTACCCAACGTAACTGCCAAAACCGGCCAGCACTATTCACAAAAACAGCCAATTAAGTTTCATTATTTTTTCATTTTTTGTCTCAAAAACATAGGTTATGACCCCAATTTGGAACGAGCTCGACGAGCTCGTTCCAATGAGGAGTCATAACCTATGTTAACGAATGCTGATCTCCTCTCCAGGAAGCCTACAATTCCGTCACCTAATTCCGTCCAGCTAAAAATCCTAACCTTGATCAGCTCCCTCGATATGCAGTGGGCTACTTTCCGTCACGTGGGCAGGGCTTCCTGTCACGCGGGCAGGTCTTCCCGTCCAGGACGGGTGGTCTCGCTAGTTAGTTATTACAATTTGTTTTGAATGTTGATCAGAAAAATATATTAAAATTCAGATTGTCATGAATATGTTTTTTTAATTAACTTTGCCCTTCAAATGTAAGGACATTACGGGTCATCAAACAAAACTTGTTTGGGAGTTGGGGGGGGGGGGGATAGACAATTTTAATATCAACAACATTTTGCGACTTTGGGTGAGATTAGGCGTGTTTCTTTGGCTTTCTCTTTCCATAGCACGAGATGAGGAAATCAGTAGGAAGCAAGTAAAACTCTACATTTTTCAATTAAGAAATTCAAGTGTGAAGTTTGATGTACCACTGGCACCTCAGGGGGTGGGGGGTATTTTAAAGAATTTTTAACATGTCATTTTATAGAACGTCAATTAGTCAAACGAATTAATAAATAAAATTAGTGCTTCAGTGCTCACTCAGAACCAGTATGACAATTTCGCCGAAGTGTACGACAGCTGAAATATATGAAATGTCAGCCGTACGAACCATCCTTTCTAAGAATATTCTTGGCCGAAACGCCCATTGCTAAAATGTCATAAATTCATATCGCAAAGCCCTAGCAAAGGTAATGAAGATTTTTCGGTGTCTCTAGACGTTATTCATATTAGGGCTTCGCGAAGATGACCGTGGGTGGGGTGGGGGTGTAAACCGACTGCAGTGGTTTAAGTCCCGATTCTCTGATATTCCAAATACTTCATCAAGGCATGCCTTGATGATGTAGTTGGAATATTAGTCAGTCGTGACTATAGTTAAAAACTCAAGATTTTCTAGAATTTTTTTAGTGAATCAATAGAATAAGCATGCAGTAGTCGTAACGTAACTTCTTATTTAATCCTTTACCTAACGTAACGGGAAACTGAAACCGGCCAGCGCTATTCACAAAAATCACCATCCAATTTTCATTATTTTTTTCACTGTTTGTCTCAAAAACACAGCTTGTGACCTCTCATTGGAACGAGCTGAATGAGCTCGTTCCAATGAGGGTTCTTAAGCTATGTTTTTGACGCAAAAAATGAAAAACATTATTTATTCAAGAATTTTATTTGCAAGTGTCGTTTTCCTTTCGTGTTAGGTAAAGGGTTAATTAACAAGTACCGCACAGGTTCTTCAAATTGTTCATGCTGAGCCCCCAACAACCCTAACGGGTACCACAGACTCCCATTTGTATGACCGACTCTGTGTGTGTGTGTGTGTGTGTGTGTGTGTGTGTGTGTGTGTGTGTGTGTGTGTGTGTGTGTGTGTGGGTTTGTCTTACCAACTTGACGAGGTAACTAGACAAAAGAGTTTGCGTGTTTCGCCTTACCGAGGTACAAAAGACAAAAGAAACCCTTTACCTCGGTTGTTTTCCCAGAATTGTACCGGTAAAACGAGGTAGAAACCGTTAGTCCACACAAAGGACAAACAATGGGGTACCTCGGTATGTAGGGAAGACAAGACTGTGTGTGTGTGTGTGTGTGTGTGTGCGTTTGTCTTACCAACTTGACGAGGTAACTAGACAAAAGAGTTTGCGTGTTTCGCCTTACCGAGGTACAAAAGACAAAAGAAACCCTTTACCTCGGTTGTTTTCCCAGAACTGTACCGGCAAAACGAGGTTGAAACCGTTAGTCCACACAAAGGACAGACAATGGGGTACCTCGGTATGTAGGGAAAACAAGACTCTGTGTGTGTGTGTGTGTGTGTGTGTGTGTGTGTGTGTGTGTGTGTGTGTGTGTGTGTGTGTGTGTGTGTGTGTGTGTGTGTGTGTGTGTGTGTGTGTGTGTGTGTGTGTGTGTGTGTGTGTGTGTGTGTGTGTGTGTGTGTGTGTGTCTTTTAAGAAAGATGATTAGTCGCAAGAGAGAACCCATTTCTTAGACTCCAATCCTAACGAAACTGCTCCGAGTGGAAAACGTATTGGGGGTGGGGGGGGGGCACATCACCTCATCCACCCTTAGTGACGCCCCTGACAAGTCACTTTCTGCCATATTCACCCAACTATGATCTTACAAGAACATAATATTTCATCACAGCTAAATCTGATCACATACGTTGGGACAGTGTGAGTTCACCGCCTCCAGGTTCCTCTGCTGAGGGCGATTTTCTTATTTTGCAACCACTCGATCTGCGAAAGAGAGGTTTCACGTCTTTCAAAGTTTTAACTATTTGTTTGCACTGGGCAACATTCGCTCTTGCCTCTGGATTTGGATCTATGCATTTTAACAGTACTCTTTTTGTCTCATCCGGCAGATAATTAAAACGTTCTAAATTTATCATGACACAGGGATCCACATTGGCACTAAAGTCACAGAGGCTCCATTGTTTTTCTTTCCTAAAAGCTGTAGCTGATGTATATGTTTCAATGACTATCAGAGCGAAACTGTACACATCGGCTTTGGGTCCATACACTTCACCATTTAGCACTTCCGGACTAAGATAAACAAAATTTCCAGCATCCACCAGTGTTTTCTCCATTGGTAGGTTGGCGACTCTGGGTAAACAGCCACCGCACAACTTTACTATACCATCACCATTAATCTGAAATAAATGAAGTACCCATCAGGAATAATCAAGCCCGTAGTTATCTGTAGATTGATACTTGATTAGTTTCATATCGGTCGAGATATCAGTGCGAGATTATTATGAAGCCCGATGAGTCCTGAGTGGGATGGGGAAATCTCACCCGAGGGGCAAGATATTTGAACCAGACCGAGGCTTGCCGAGGGTCTGGTTCAAATATCTTGCCCCGAGGGTGAGATTTCCCCATTTCCACCTTCAGACTCATCGAGGATGATTTTTCTCTCCACACACGAGGATTACGTCATTATAGATAATTGGCGGTCACGTGCTGACATACCCAATTATCAACTCGCAGTCCTTTCGAAAAACGAACAATTTCATCGGAAAGATCGTACAAAAGTTAGGTATATACCATAGGTATATACTATAAAATTGATTTGTAACACTGTCCGTTAAGGGGTTAATGAATTTGCGCGTGTCAAACTCTAATGTGAAGGGCATTGTGAGATTATTGATCGATCGATAAATTCGCGCATTGATATTATGAAATCTGCAGAGAAACACGGGATTGAAACAAATCAAGTTTAATATTTGAATAATAATTAAATATTGAGTCTATATTTGCAAATCGTGAAGCCATTTTGTTTATTTACAATTGTGCAGACGATGATGAAATAGTTCCGGCGACCTAATAAAATATGCAAATGAGTATGTCACTTGGGGTGGGTGGGTGGGATAGAAATATCCCACCCTGCTGTCTCGCCCGGGACACGCGTATGTTTCACGTATAGTGGGGGGGGGGGGGGGGAACTTCATATCAGCCTGAGACCGAAGGTCGAAGGCTGATGTAAAATTGCCGAAGGCTGATATCTCGGCCGATGTAAAACTAACCAAGTAATAACTTCTTTATTCATTAAACCAAATAACTACAAAATGTTTTCAGATCCGTTGCGGGTTTTTGACAGCGTTATTGTTTCTCATTCCCTTCACAAACTCCGAATTTTCTTATTCTCTCAAGCGGGCTCGCCAAAGGCTCGCGGTTAACACCACTTCACCACTCCTTGTGAACATTTGGTACACCAAGCTACTCTGGGTGTATTCTATATTTAACATTTAATTGACAGTGCAAGACATTTATCTCAAGACATTTACACACTGGACACGAAGTGGCGATGAAACATGACTGGAAATTTTTAGTCATTGAAGGTGATTTAAGGAAAGTTAGCTCTCCTTAATTTTCTGAAGCTATCAGTAAATTTAACAGTAATGATAAGGGAATTTCATATACAAACTGAAATTTCGAGTTAGTGAATTTGTATCATTTATTTGCGTATCATTTCCAGACCTGGTAATTCACCCTCAGCAATCAGTAGTGCCGAGGAAAATGCCGAGGAAACAAAAAATATCCACAGCAAAAATACTGCCGAGAATGGCTTCTTCAAAAAGCCTTGTGGTGGCAGAAATTGTACAACTTCCAGGTTACACAAGGAATCAAACCATGTGGGCTGCACTATGCTGTATTGCTAATCTTACAAGTTGCAGAATAACCACTAGAAACTATGTGTTTTGCTTCTTCTATGTTGATAACACCAGAATCATACATCAGATTCTGGAAAGCACTTACATAGGTTTCCAGAAACTGATGTCAGATTCTGGTGTTATCAACATAGAAGCAGTGAGATACTTGGTTTGTGGTTATGCTGCACCTTATTTTCACTCATACAATGCATGCTGAGCAAGTCGCTTACTTACTTCTAAGATTTTTTCTCAGCATTCACATGGTTCATGACTGAGTGAAAGATTCTGCACACTGACTGTGATTATATACACATGTATCTCGAACTACTTTCATGTGCTAAAGTTACTTGAAAGTTTTCACTTCACTGCAAACTGTATATACATGTACATGGCAATTGAGACTCTGCCCTGCCCCTGATGATTTTTACGCAATCGAACAGGCTTCACAGCAATTGCCGTGGAAGCACCAGTTTTCCACAGCAATTTTTTTGCCGAGGAAACAAGGATGAATTACCAGGACTGAATTTCACAAACTTAAGAAGTCTTCCTGCAGAAAACTACAAAAATACTGTGAAAACACATTCGCTAACCAAAGAGCCGGAGTGAATGATGGGTGTGATACTGAAAGATATTCTTAACTGGTTGAAGGCTAGGTTATTTTTGGCGGTCTGAATTTGTCATTCAAAATTTGTTTCATTACAAATTATTGGAGAGTGTCCATAGGCAATCTACAATACCTTGTAATAAAACAAATTTATATGAACAAAATATTGTTTGCGTTTGACTGAATATGAAACACGAACAAGGAAAATATTGGCTTTCACTCTGGTATCTTCATTTTTTTGAAAGCCCCGATAGTGGTTTCTAACACTCAACCAGTTTATGGTGGATTACCTGTGAACATGTTGCTTCTAACTCGCTTGCCAGAAAAGCCAAGTTTCCTTTTGTAACTTTTAATAAACAAAGACAACAGACAGTTCTGAGAGCTGTCTGTTGTTTTCGTTTATTAAAAGTAACAAAAGGAAACTTGGCTTTATTGTCTACTGATGTCACAGGTGTCTTCTTAACAATTACCTGCCCTGAATTGGACCTTCCTTGTGCATCTAATAATTTCAAGGGGGATAACTTTATCCAAAGTCGATTTTCATGATGATTTAAGTCAGGTATGAGTACAGTGAAGAGTCAGTTACTCGATAACCACTTAAACACAGACGGAGTGGACTTTCTACTCAGCCAAAAACTTACATCTTTAGAAAAGGCCAAGTGAGTCCGTTCTTCTCACGTTACCGCCCCTCCATATAGAGGTATTCAACCATTTTTTCATTAAATTTCCCGGTAATTTTTTTCTGCACAATTACCCTATAAAGTAACGATCATACCCGAGCAACGTTGCTCACAGAAATCGCTTTTCAGATTTTATAGTTTTTTTTCAGTTATGTGCCTCGGAAACAATGTGTATTGTCCTAAGCTATGGGTCATAAGCTGTGGGTTTTTAGCAAAAAATAACACTTTTTTTTAGTTCTGCCAAGAATATTTAAAAAATCTGGGTTCTAAATATATACTGTTTTGTGACCAGGGTTCTGACACTTTATTGGTGAAGACACACCGTCACACGTTGTTGTTATTTCACTTGGACTCTGAGCACCCACCGACCAAACAGGCAGTTCACAGACTACCGGGTGGTATATTGTGAGCTCAGGACCCTGTGAAGCTTCGGAATTCGATTCGATTCGAAGTTGTCTCAATGCTTCGAGTCGTGCTAATTCGAGAATTTTCGAATCCTTGAGATGTTCTCAAGATCCTACTAAGAATGTCCTCTTTAACTCTCCTTCTATCACCAGAACTCCTTTTCAGGAGACCTGATGGAAGAGGAAGAGTTCACGGAGGTTCCACTAACCGAAACTACTGATTCCGTCCAGGAATATTCAACATTTTTATTCGACTTACCCAACCGAAGGAGTTGCCTGCCGTTAAATACAACACAACTGGAGAATGGCACCTTTTTATTGCTGTAGGAAGGTACAGTATTTATGAATTGATGAGTCGTGACATTCGATTAAAAATTCGATCAGATTCATACGGATTCGCTTCAGGACCCAAAATTTGAGATTCACGGGCCTCCGTGAACTGTTGATTTACTGTCAACACATTCCCGTGTCTACTGGACGAGAAAATGAGGGAGTGCATTCATAGTCCAAATCACTAAGTCGTCGCTTGAGAGCTAGAATGTCCTATGTCCCCTATGGGACATAGGGCATTCTAGCACTCAGGCGACGAAGTGTGTCATGTTGACATGTTTAGGTGAATTAAAAAACTAGGCCTAATATCGCAATTGCTGGTTCAAGGGATATGCACTTTCCATTCTCGAATGAATGGAAATACAAAAATGTCCACCGATCGCACCTACCCCGACATTTTTAGATCGTAGTTGCTGTATGTACATACCATAATAGAGTCCAGGGTGAGCTCCATATGCGTCAGTCGCTTTGTGTGCAGATACTCCAAGCCACCAGCTACATGTTCTATCATGCCGGGAACGAAACTCGCAACGTGGGTAGTCTGTCGCTTCAGGTACCTTCGTGCAGTTACAACATGTTCATAAAATATATATGCAGGCAAAGTCTGTGTTTTTAGTGTTCCAATGAACTCCGCGACGTTTCTGTGGTTTAGAAACCTACAACAAATAATACAACTATTCATATATAGAGGATATCTAGTGTTTTTGAGTGGATACCGAAAATTATCTCACTGGTGACCGAGACAAATATTTATTTTTCGTTCGCGCTTACTCAGAAAACACTATATTTTCTTTTTATTATACGTTTTGTGTATATACTACTCAAAGTTTGCTAAGCACAAAGTACATCTAACTACGTGTTTTACGTTTTAGTTGAAATATTGTAATGAAAAGTGTATATATTTTTTATTTAATTATATCTTTAATGATTGAAGTACAGAAATTAAGATTTTATTTGTGTTTGACATTATTTTTTAGCTTTTGAATACGATAACCATGGAAAATGGATATTTTGGGTAAAAGAGGAAATCTTTCAATATGCCAAAACGTTGACGAACTGGTATGGCTTCAATATCGAGTATGCGACCCATTACTGTTAATTACAGCTTGACAACGCCTTCTCATACTTCCAATCAGATTCCTGGTGGTCCTTTGTGGGATGTTGTTCCATTCTTGAACCAGCATGCCACCAAGCTCCTGGACACTTCTTGGCTGGACGGGCTGAAATTGCAAGCTGCAACTCATTCCAGACATGTTTGATTGGATTGAGGCCAGGGGATCTTGCTGGCCAGTCCATACTCTCAGTCCCCTCCCTCTGTCGGTACTCCCCGGCAGCATGGGCAACATGAGGACTGGCATTACAGTGGACATCCAGGATCTCATCAATATATCGTTGTGCAGTCAATGCACCAAGTTCAAGGACACAGAGCTCTGTACGTCCATCCCAGCTGTGCGCCCCAGACCATGATTGACCCTCCACCATAGCGGTCATGCTCAGCACTGTTGGATGCATGGAATCGCCGCTCTCCTGGTCTTCTTCACACCCTAGAACACCTATCCGTGTGGTCTGGGCAGTACCTTGACTCATCTGTAGAAAGGACAGGTCGCCAAACTTCTCTGGTCCAACCAACGTGGTCCATGGCCCATTCATATCGTGCCTGCCGGTGATTCTGGGACAGCGGAATGCAAATACATGGTCTTCTTGATCGGAGACCACCTTCGTACAACCTTGCCCGGATAATCTGCGTCGAAACATTTACCCCGGATGCATTCAGAAGGTCACTGTGAAGCTAGGTTGCTGTGGCAAAGCGGTTCCTATGGGCCTGAATGATCAAAAACCGGTCTTCAGCTGAAGATGTTGTCCTGTCTCTGCCATACTGCTGAAATCTTGCCCAGGTTCTGGTGATCACCGTATGATGCACACCAAGGGCTTCACCAACCTGACGATGGGTAGCCCCTTGCTCCACCATCCCTAAAGTCCGCCACATTTCTGCTTCAGACAAATGTCTGGTTACTTTTGCATTTGCCATATTCAATCATTAAATCACAAGGGGTTGTGTTGAAATGAAGACATGTCATGTCATGTACATGTGGACAGTACAGGAAAACATCATGAAAATCAAGGGGTACATGCTTTTCATGACTGTTACGAAAAGTCTGCATGTCAAGAGAGCTTATGTAAACACTGGGGACCATCTCAATACATTCCTCAATCACATCCACCAAAAATATCGCAAATACGTCGCAAGCAAATTTCACAATGATGTGCCAAATATTTAGTGCTTAGCAAACTTTGAGTAGTATATAAGTAAACAACTGATGCGCACTGATACGCGGAAGTGATTTGATCGATACTCGGAAAAGGTGGCTTCTTGCGATCTGATTCAGCTGGCGGGTTTCATGCATCAATTCAAGGTGAATACGTGATGAATTATACCTGGAAACGATCGGTATCCACTCAAAAACACTAGATTTTCTTTTCATTATACGTTTTTCGAAGAAATTGATCATTTCCAGTGATAATTTGACTCGCATTCACCTTTAAGCGATGCTTTGAAAGCCGTCATTTTTATTGATATCGTGAAATTGAAAATTTCTATATCTTCACAGTGGGGATACGATTTCTATATTTTCGCAATTTTTTCGATAATCTATCGTGTAGCGTATAAAAATAAATTTTGAAATATCTTATAACTGAAATATCCTTTGTCAGTAATAATTTCTTCTGAAAAGGGATCCTCGCGAAACGAAAGTGAATAGAAACTTATAAATAGTTCATGATCAGCTGACGGGAAGGGACGTTGCCCCCCCCCCCCCCCCCCCCTTCAACTGCAACCCAGGAGTAAACTGAGGGCAAGTCGTCCTTGCATATATCCGAGATGTTTGCCTTGCAAGCAGAGGGTGAGCTATGATTCGGCTTATAGTGATACAATGTATGACATATTGAATAATGCAAGTTAAAATGCATCACTAATTGCAATTATCAAACACTGCACTCTAAGGATAAGTTATCTTGAGGGTGTTCCGTTTGATTAAATTTCTAATGTGTTCACCCTTGTGAGATCGGCTGGCTTAGATGAGGAGCAAAGACAATTATGTGAAGTCAGGAACAGTTACAGATTTCAGCTGCAGGAACAATTCTGTACAGCGATGTATCCAGACCTATTACGAAAACACCAATGACTCTTATTGACATTGTAGGAAGTATGTAACACAAAAACTACTAAACATTGAACCTGATTGAACTGCTAATTTATTTCAAACACATCTGAGAACACAGGTGTCAACAAAATCATGTACCAGACCTTCCAGGGCTGGACTTAAAATAAGTAATAAATCCCCTCCCCCAACCCAGCCATGCCCCACCCAAACCATCGTCAAAAAAATAAACAATTTGTATGATATTTTACAAAGCTCTCTGAACTCTGTGGAATACCATATATATTGTTGGTTTCTACAACATGTCTGAACACATGGAGAGATAACTATAGGTAGAAAGTTAATGATATGACATTCAAGAGTATTAATGAATTACAATAGAACATGCCTTAAGAGACCGATGTCTTTGGAGACCATGTTTTATATGGACATACCTGGACATACCAGCTTTACTCTATATTTGATTTGTTATGGGAGACCATCTGCCTTAAGAGACCGCTTTGGTCTGATAAAACGGATGTTCTTTCAAGACCTGTCCTACTGTACAAGGTCAATCACTCAATACTGTATGATAAAATTGGTTATGGTGCAGTATGGTGGGAAGGATGATGCCCCCCCCCCCCCCCCCCCTGTTGCAACGACGTCAAGGTCAGTGTCACTGAAAATAGCACAAACAGCAATTATAGGAATAATCATCAAAAAATTATTTGATGAATTTTTGGAATAATCGCTTAAAGTTTAATTGATGAAACACCGGATACAACCCGGTGCTTCATTAATTTATATTTCGTTGCTGACGATTTTTATTACCTGGTAAATGCAGTCGTGGACACAGCTTCCCACACGTGGACTGCGACCAATCCACGGCGGTTGTACTGTATCTGTCATTGGGTTTATTTAAGCAGTCCGTGCACAGTACAAATAATATAGTCTGAATGACTGCATTTGGATTTGGGGTTGCGAAAATGTCCAACGTTTGAGTTAGGGGTGTTAGCATGATTTGTCCCAACAAATCAAGCTAACACCCCTGTAACATATTTCAGCTACATCATCAAGGAATGCCTTCTTCGCCTGCTAATAGGATATCGCTGTTACGTAATAAAACTAGTGATAATTTTTACTCTAAACTTGCCGGTTGCAGTATCGGGTTTCAAATGCCGGTATTGTTATCCTATTTTAAAAGTTATTTTTTACAGTACAGAAACTTTTATTTTTATATGGTGGGGGGGGGGGGGGGACTGTAATCAACGTAACGGCAAAAAACCGACTAGCGCTATTCTAAAAAATCACCATTTAATTTTCATTATTTTTTTCATTTTTTTGTCTCAAAACAAAGGTTATGACCCATCGTTGGAACGAGCTCGTCGAGCTCGTTCCAATGAGGGGTCAAAACCTTTGTTTATGAGAAAAAAAATGAACAAAAACATTAGTTATTGAAGAATTTTTGGGGGGGCAAGTGTCGTCTGCTTTTCATGTTAGGTAAAAGGGTAAACTAGTTGTGTCGCATTCAAAGCACAAAAACGTTGGCGGAGCTAAAATTGGATAGAGGATGGAAACTCATTAGATGTTCAAAATACGGGCCAAGGTGAATGGTGTCACCTAGAAGCCATTGCATGCCTAACCCCGAACTACTTGAAATCGAATAGTAAGCCCCCCCCCCCCCCCCCCCCCCCCGCCGCCCCCTTCCAATACATTACCGACGTTCATAGTTGAATATCGACAGTCATAAAAGTGGTCTTGTCAAATATTTTAAAATTGGGCCATGCTCACTCATATCTCAGGTATGGTAGGGTCTATGATCTGCGACTACCACCAAGTAACCCCAGCCGTATTAGAGGTTCAAAACGTGGGTCAAGATTACTATAGTAACCACGGGATCACTGTTTGGGAATGCAGAAAATCACATCAGTGCTCCAATAGTTGGGCAGAGCCATAAATATTAAAAGTGATTGTGTTCTCTAAAATCAGTTGGGTTAAAAATCAACCCCAATCAACTGGGTTGAGTGAATATGGACCCAGTTGGGTTCATATTCACTCAACACAGTTAATTTGGGCTAATTATTAAGCCAATTGACTTTAGAGTTTGCTTACATCTGAAGCATGGAATTGTTTTATCAACTTGGAAGCATTGCCGATCAAGTTGAAACTCATTGGAGGTTCAGCATATTTGTCAAAGTCTTTTGGGTCACCCCGTGGTCATTGACTGCCTACTTAACAGATATTGCTAATCACATTATAGTCCCCCCTCCATCTCCCCCAATGCATACCTAAAGTTCATATGTAAATTAAAAAACGTGGACAGGGCGAAAAACTTTATAAGGAGACGGGGTCAAAATTTTGAACACACTGATAAATCAGGAATTTTATGACATATTGACTTGGGACCAAAACATGGTTTGAACTATAAAAAGGTGTCAATCAGTGCAGAGTTTCCGTTTTTATGTAAATCATTTTTGTTTCGGGCATGGAACTCTTCAAATATAGTACACAACAGTGTATTTCCGATTTCCCTAATATTCATTAATGATTACATTTTGAACTCACAAAACGCTGCACACAAAAGTTATTCATGATTTCTTTAACAATTAATTCTGATTCCTGTTTTGACATTTTTAACCCTTTGAAGCGCAAGAACGATTTTCCAGCCCAAGGCATAATTTCGTCCCATTTTTGTCTTTGACAAAATAATAACTGAAGACTTCAGCCAGATGGCTGCAGACTGCAGTTATTATTTTATCCTTCCTGTATATCGATATTGGACTGACCCTTCACGACGTAAGCGTATACAAGGCGCTACCATTCCAGGAAACGAGGGTTCAAAAGGGTTAAATGCTGCACACAAAAAAAACATTTCTGATTTCTTTTAGGATGATTTACTCTGCTCACTAAAAACTAAAGTGTTAAAACTGACACTTTCAAGGTGTTAAATCCATTCTAACTCATAGGGTTTGATTTTAACACTCAAAGTGCAATGCTTTAAGCACTTAGACATTACAATCGACAGACATCTGAAACTTGAATGGATGGCACTTCCCATGTGTCTAGCATTGGTGGTTCTTCCAGAATCGTCCATAATTTGATTTGCGCTTGGTGGGTACATAATTAAAAGGACACAACGGAGATGACGCGGATCAGGCTCGAGAGTTCGAGCCTGATCCGCGTCATCTGCGTTGTTTCCTTTTAAGTGTCGCGACATTACACTTGTCAAGTGGTATTATTGTAACACCTGTCAAGTTCTGGGATATCTACACTTGAACAAAGTGCTAGTTCAGCACTTAGTAAGTGTTAAATACAGCACTTCAAGTATAGTTTTTAACACTTTAGTTTTTAGCGTGTGGAAAAATAAGTCTCCATTATTTCTCTTTCTGGATACTTTGGGTATGATGCTTACACCACTCACATAGACTCGATTAGGGAGCACAATGGCTCCGTGATTACGGCATTGAACTTCAAGCCGAAAGGTTCACGGTTCAACTCCTGCCAGGGGTAACTGCGTTGTGTCCCATGGCAAGGCACTTAACTCCTTGCACGCTACTGGCGGATATTCGTGCCTTTGCAAGAAATCTCTTGCCACTGAAATAAGTATTATTTGGGCACTTTTAACGAAATTTCCTCTTTGAATTCATTGGACTTTTTTCATAAATGATTTCTGGAGTTAAATTTACATGAATTTTTCATTCAATTTCGTCACGACTGCTTCATTGCAGCCATGACTAGATTTGATGAAAATATCTTGAAAACACTAAGCGGGTTAAGAGTTAATAACGATTGCCCATATGGTGGCGCTGTGTACTAAGGCGTACTGCACGTCAATGGTACACTTGTCTTCAACTAATTAGACCCTGCCCGTGTGGAGTTAGTACGTTGAGGAGTCTGACAGTTGCTCGCAGTTGCTCGGTGAACCTCTCAGGGTACTCCGGCTTCCTCCACAATAAAACTGTCCGACATGAGTAAATAAATAAATAAATAAATAAATAAATAAATAAATATATAAATAAATAAATAAATAAATAAATAAATAAAAAGATTCGAATTTACCAATCACTGTAAATTCTGTTTCTCTAGTTAGTTAATAATTTGTACGCGTATTCTTACGGGGACCCCCCCTTTAAATAACTGTACACTTTTTCTACGCTTCGCTGTGTTATAATAAAAGGCATGTAAATATGCGATGAGTTTCAAATAAAAAGGATTTCTATCTACAATATGAAAAGATAAGTAATTTCGCCTTGAAAAACAAGGGGAAAACCCTACTGTTTACATGATACATTTTTGGACCACAGATGCTCTGATATTGATCCCATAACTTTCTACACCTCGTGTCATTGACAAGAATAGTTTTCCCAACCCAAGGACCACAACATTTCGTTTAATCTACAATACATTGTGTATCTATGGAACTGAGACGATCTGTTCTGCAGTAGCATATTCTTTGAACAGCCAATTAATCCATTACTCAGCCTTAATAGCAGACGGCACTTGTTAAACAATTCTTGAATAATTTGAAGATTTCCATTTCCTTCAAAGACATTTGTTTGTGACCTCTCATTGGAACGAGCTCAACGAGTTCGTTCGTATGAGGGTGATAAGCTATGTTTTTGAGGCAAAATTTAAAAAAGTAATAAATTTTGAATAATGATTTTTGTGAATATCACTGTCTGTAAAAAGTTAGCCCTTTACCCAACGTAACGGCCAAAACCGGCCAGCGCTATTCATAAAATCACCATTCAATTTTCATTATTTTTTTTCATTTTTTGTCTCAAAACCATAACTTATGACCCCTCATTGGAACGAGCTCCTTGAGCTCGTTCCGATGAGGGGTCATAAGCTATAGTTTTGACGCAAAAAGTAAAAAAAAAATTGGTTATTCAAGAATTTTATTAGCAAGTGTCGTCTTCTTTTCGTGTTAGGTAAAGGGTTAAATAATGTAATTCGAACTAAGAATCCGATTGTCAGAATTAAGAGGATTACGCTTTTAATGTTGCGCAGAGTCGGTGATTTTCTTAACCTGAAATATTCCCATTTTTCAAAACGAGAAAGATTCTTAAGAAAAAGCCAAGAGGATTCGTTCGCATTTTGATCGGAATATATCTCGAAGTTGTGTTTCATCGTGTATGGAAATGGAACAAGATGGTGCGTGCATTACCGTGGGAACAGATTTTTTCCATCGCAAAAGTACTATAATTATGGAGATCGGATATCGATGGGCGTATATGTACTTCTCACTGAACTTTTGTTTTATACTCGACCAATACGTCATATTGTTACTAAAAGAGAGTGGACACAACCGGCCAAAGAGATTAGGTAAGTCATGCTGATATGCTTTTCAGAATGCCGCATGTCTGGTGAGTATCATCACAGTGTGTTTGTATTACTTTTCCATCTGGTCCTTTTCCGGGTCAACTAGTTGCATTGTTCTCGTCGGAAAGAGTACTGCTTCGCCGGACAGCAAATACCGACGTGGGAGCGCGGTGGCTCAATGGTTACAGCACTGAACTTTAACCCTTTACCCAACGAATCGCCCGCATCCGCCCGCGTAATATGCAAATTCAGCAGCTGAAAAAATATTATTTTTCAAAAAATTTCAACAAAACCATATCATGTGACCCCTCTTTGGAACGAGCTCGTCGAGCTCGTTTCAATGAGGGGTCACATGATATGATTTTGTTGAAAAAAAATTTAAATTTAAAAAAAAATATTTAAAATAATAAATTTTGATATCGTAAGCGTTGTGTAAAGGGTTAAACCGAATGGTCCACGGTTCGAAGCCCACCAGGTAACTACGTTGTGTCATCGGGCAAGGCACTTAATCCCGATTGCCCAAGTGGCGGGGGGGGGGGGGGCACAATGGCGCTGTGTACTAAGGCGTACTGCACGTCGATGGTGCACTTGTCTTCAACCAATGCCAAGTTAGTACGTTGGGGTGTCTGACAGGTGCTCGGTGGTTCTCTCCATGCTTCTTCCACCCCGTAAAATTGCCTGACACGAAGTGACCCTAGCTTTCAAAAGTGTCGTTTAACCCGCAATAAATAAATAAATAAATAAATAAATAAATAAATAAATAAATAAATACCGACGCAGGCTTTGTTAGAAGTACACATTGTATTGTTTCTACAGTTCTAGTAGCACTAAGCTTAAGAAAAGTTAGCTATCACCTATTATTATATGACTATGATATTTTTAGTAAAAATATCATAGTCATATAATAATAGGTGATAGCTAAAAAAAATTTACCCTAAATACCACCACTTATTGACGATTTTATCCAGACTGTCGGATCACATCAGGCGAAATTTTCCCGGATCAAAAATCCATAGCACACTCTTACGGAAATTGCCGACAATTTCCGTATGAATAACGTCGGACTATTTATCCGTTAAAATAGACTTCGAAACTCGAGAAGCCATTGCCGTTGTTTACAAAGTTTCGTCTGATATTTTTATGTTCGGCTTTGTGTTTTCGAGGTAAGCAAATTAAGTTACTGTTAGTGCGTCAGTTATATAATAAACCTATCATCATAACAGTGTGTTGAGGTGACCAGATTGTTGGATCACACTCGCTGCCTGTGGCAGCTCGTGTGATCCGACAATCTGCCACCTGAACTCGACGTGATACTACGACACGGATCAACACACTGTTATGATAATATGTATATCCTTGCACTTTACTCTGCGTGAGATCAGGATTCGACTTAGATACGATGAATAGCATAGACGAAATCCTGTAGTTTTTTTTATGAATGCAGTCATAGTCGCTATATAACTATGCTGGCAAAGAATTGTTACAACACTCTTGGCAGTGGAATAAAGTTTTATCCACCTCGGGCGGATTTGAAATTATCAACACATTATCACACAGTAATATTATCGCGGTGTTTTAGCCATATTGGTTTTAAAAAAAAACTATTGAATTTATAATGTATTCCAGTATAAACCTACATTAATTTATATGCTTATATTTTTGCTTCAACCCGAACAATAAATAAACAGTCAAGGCAACCAAGGGCAAGGAGGACAGGACTATCAAATGTGCACGACCCTGGGTATGAGTTAAGACTGGGAGTTTACAGCGTATCATCAATTATATCATTATGTCTCAAAGTAAGTGTGTCCAATCAGAACGTTTGAATACCATCTAAGAGTCCGGGCGTATCAGGTAACTCACCTCATATTATAAGTTACATGGCGTGCAGCTGGCTGATACATTTCCATACAAGGCGATGAGAGTTCATATCAGGTTTCGCCTCACCTGATATGAACTCTCATCGCCTTGTATGAACATGTATCAGCCAGCTACACGCCATGTAACTTATAACATATTATACTCTTTTGTATTTAGTATTCAGTTGAGCTCGTTCCAACTGTGGTCATAAGCTGTGTTTTTGACGTAAAAATGAAAAAAATAGTTATTCAGTAATTTTGCTTCCAAGTGTTGTCTGCCTTTCATGTTTGGTACTGGGTTAACCCTTTATCCAACGTAACGGGAAAACCTGCCAGCCCTATTCTCAAAAATCCCCAATTAATTTTCATTATTTTTTTCAATTTTTGTCTAAAAAACAAAGGTTCTAACCCCTCGTTGAAACGAGCTCGTTCCAATGAGGATCATAACCTATGTTTTTGAGACAAAAAATGAAAAAAATTAGTTATTCAAGAATTATTTTTGCAAGTGTAGTCTGCTTTTCATATTAGGTACTAGGTTAAAACGTAAACAGAATGCCGGGCGTAGTAAAAACAGAGAAGTCGGAAAAGCATCACGACACTTTTTCCTAAAGGTTATTACCACGCTATACAGTGTAACCTGCTTATGGGTTGCGATGTAAGCTCTTTATTTTCATGTTTATAATAGTATGAAAGGTAAATATGCTACTCAAAGTTTGCTAAGCACCAAATATCTGTCACATCATTGTGAAATTTGCTTGTGACATATTTGCGATATTTTTGGTGGATATGATTGAGGAATGTATTGAGATGGTCCCCAGTGTTTACATTAGCTCTCTTGACAGGCAGACCTTTCGTGACAGTCATGAAAAGCATGCACCCCTTGATTTTCATGATGTTTTCGTGTACTGTCTACATGTACATGGCATGTGTAGGGTATTCAATCTTCATTTTAACACAAACCCTTGTGATTTAATGATTGAATATGGCAAATGCAAATGTAAGAAGACATTTGTCTGAAGCAGAAATGTGTCAGGCTGTAGGAATGGTGGAGCAAGGGGCTACCCATCGCCAAGTTGGTGAAGCCCTTGGTGTGCACCATACGGTGACCACCAGAGCCCGGGCAAGATTTCAGCATTATGGCACACCAGTAAGGCATGGTGGTGGCAGAGACATGGCAACATCTGCAGTTGAAGACCGGTTTTTGACCACTCAGGCCCGTAGGAACCGCTTTGCCACAGCAACCCAGCTTCGCAGTGACCTTCAGAATGCATTCGGGGTAAATGTTTCGACGCAGACTATCCGGGCAAAGTTACACAAAGGTGGTCTCCGATCGAGAAGACCATGTATTCGCATTCCGCTGTCCCAGAACCACCACCAGACACGATATGAATGGGCCATGGACGACGTTGGATGGACCAGAGAAGATTGGCGACCTGTCCTTTTTACAGATGAGTCAAGGTACTGCCTAGACCACACAGATAGGCGGTCTAGGACATGGAGAAGACCAGGAGAGCGATTCCATGCAGCCAACATTGCTGAGCATGACCGCTATGGTGGAGCGTCAGTTATGGTCTGGGGCGGCATCAGCAAGGATGGACGTACAGAGCTCTGTGTCCTTGAGCGTGGTACATTTACTGCACAGCGGTATATTGATGAGATGCTGGATGTCCACGTCAGATTGTATGCAGGTGCAATGGGTGATAGATTCATTCTGATGGACAATAATGCCTGTCCTCATGTTGCCCATGCTGTCGGGGAGTACCGACAGAGGTAGGGGATTGAGCGTATGAACTGGCCAGCAAGATCCCCTGACCACAATCGAATCGAACATGTCTGGAATGGGTTGCAGCTTGCAACTGCAGTCCGTCCAGTCCGGCCAAGAAGTGTCCAGGAGTTTGGTGCCATGCTGGCCCAAAAATGGAACAACATCCCACAAACGACCACCCGGAACCTGACTGGCATTATGAGAAGGCGTTGTCAAGCTGTAATTAACAGTAATGGGTCTCATACTCGAAATTGAAGCCATACCAGTTCGCTTCTCAACGTTTTGGAAAACCTCCTTCACCAATAATATCCATTTTCCATGGTGATCGTATTCAAAAGCTAAAAAATAATGTCAAACACAAATAAAATCTTAATTTCTGTACTTAAATCATTAAAGATATAATTAAATAAAAAATATATACTCTTTTCCTTACAATATTTCAACTAAAATGTAAAACAGGTAGTTGTATATACTTGGTGCTTAGCAAACTTTGTTTCGATTGATAGATGGTATTACGTTATGTTGTGATGCACTCGGGACAAAGGGCAGTCGAAGGGGATTGTGAAAAGTTATGACGGAAGAAAATAAATTTAAGGTTGTAATAATTATCGTCTTCTTAAACAGTGGACTTCAATATTGCTGTATTTCGGGCTTTAACCCTTTACATAACACGAAAAACAGGCGATAGTTACAAACAAAATTCTTGAATAACTAATGTTTTTCCTTTTTTCCTTCAGAAACATAGCTTATGACCTGGAACGAGCTCAACGAGATCTTTCAAAACAAGGGGTCATAAGCTATATTTTTGAAAGAAAAAAATTAAACCTTAATGAAGATTGAATGTTGAGTTTTACGAATAATTCAGGCTTGCTTTTTCCATTATGTTGGGTAAAGGGTTAAATCGTATCAGGTTTGGGGTAAAAGAATGAAGAGGGAGGGAGATCCACCGAGATTCGCGTTCTCTTTTTGTGTGTGCTCACATTTCCTGATTATCAAGTTTTCATACCAGAAGGATTTGCATAAATTAAAAAAAATACTGCCAAAAGACACTGGTTGCTTATTATAGTACCAATCTACATAAACAAAAGAATATGTAACGTATACAGGTCTTCAAATTTCAGTTTGTCACAGATTTTAAATTAGGGTTCAGTGGACGAGAAAAATCCGTGTTCGTTATAATGCCAAATTTTTGCAAGCAGAAAAATTTACGTGTTGTGTTTTTGGGTAGAAAATGAGAAAGTCTGAAGTAAATATTTTTCTTTGTAAATCAGGTGTTTCCAATATTTTTTGTATGAATTAAATTGTATTGTATAAGATTGTTAATTATTGTTGAAGTCTATATTGAGATCCGTGGGCAGACTTGGTGGGATTAACTTTTAGGGAATTATCTAATTGTTACCAGTTGCTTTGTGGGTTGCCTACCAGGGTATGGACCTCTTACAGATTTAACCCCTGATTTTCTGGGCGCTCAGTCTCTACTTGGGGAACTCGCTTATCTGGCACACATTTCCATGAAAGGCTAACTTGACGTTGAAACCAAGTAAATGTAAATTTGCTACAAAAGAAGTTGTTTATCTTGATCATGTATTGAGTAAAAATGGTGTTAAAGTAGATTCTGCAAAAATGGATGCGGTTAAAACATTTCCTGTACCCAAAACACAGCATGATGTTCGAAGTTTTATCGGATTATGTAATTATTACCATCGATTTGTAAAAGGTTTTTCGCATATAGTAAATCCATTAACTGCATTGCTTAAAAAAGACATGGAATTTAATTGGACAGAGGAATGTCAGAAGGCATTTGATGAATTGAAAGACCGATTAGTTTCAGCCCCAATTTTGGCATTTCCTGACATGACAAAACCTTTCCTTTTAACAACAGATGCTTCAGGTTCAGTTATTAGTTATATTCTTGGACAGTTGGATAGTGAAGGTAGAGAAAAGGTGGTTGCTTATGGTTGTCGTTCACTTAAGACTGGTGAAAAACGGTGGTCAGTATCAGAATTAGAATGCATAGCTGTTTTAGAAGGAATTAAAGCTTATGATATTTATCTGGCTGGCAACAAATTTACAGTTTATACAGATCACAAGGCATTATCATATTTGCAAAAGGTTACGCACTCAGCTGGTAGGTTATGTCATTGGGCGATTCTTCTGCAAGGATTTGTTTGACATTAAGCACAGGCCAGGAAAAATCAACAGTAATGCAGACTGCCTCTCACGACAGCCTTATGAGGACAAAAACAATGACATCGAGACAGATATTTTAGACAGTATACCCAGTCCAGCAGTAATAGTGCAGGCATGATGGAGACAAATTTGCAGTATAATTTTAACTACTTTAACCCTTTACCCAACGTAACGGCCAAAACCGGCCAGCGCTATTCTCAAAAATCGCCAATTAATTTTCAAAATATTTTCATTTTTTGTCTCAAAAACATAGGTTATGACCCCTCGTTGGAACGAGCTCGTCGAGCTCGTTCCAACGAGGGGCCATAACCTATGTTTTTGAGACAAAAAATGAAAAAAATTAGTTATTCAAGAATTTTTTTTGCAAGTGTCGTCTGCTTTTCATGTTAGGTAAAGGGTTAATGGGAATTGGCAACAGGCAACATTTTTTATGGTAAGGTTCAAACAGAACCTCAGATAGGTGCATTGGATGTTGATCAGCTGTCAATGATTACAGATTCCAATAAATCAGTTATAGCCAAACTGCAGAATGAGTGCCCAGATTTCATACCAATTATTAAATATTTAGAGACCAGAGAATTGCCAGACGATGAAAAGGTTGCTAAAAGAATTGTTTTAGAATCAGAACAGTTTGTTTTATTGGATGGAGTACTGTACCATATGTATCAGCAAAGAACAAAACACTTGCCACAAAACATGAGTTTTATACGACAAACTGCACTTCCTCGTGTCCTTAGAAGAGATGCCATTATATCTTTTCATGATAGCAAAGCTGGTGGATGTCATCTCGGTTTGGAAAGAACTCATCATGCAATGAGACTCAAATACTATTGGCCCAGAATGTACCAAGAAATAGCGGATTACTTTCGTTCCTGTGATGCATGTCAGCGCAGTAAGCGAAATTTTCATGGCAAAAATGCTCCACTTACACCACTTCCAGTAGAAAGTGCATTTGATCGCAGGCATTTTGATATTTTGGGACCAATGACTACAACAATTGAAGGACACAAATATATTCTCCTCGTCGTCAAAAGTCTGTCAAAATGGTGTGAAGCTTTCCTATTAAAAACAGAAGAAGCCTCAGAGATTGGAAGTGTACTGTGCGGAGGAAATATTCTGTCGCTATGGAGCTCCTCATACATTGGTTGCAGATAGAGGAGCAAATTTTATGAGTAAATTGGTTCATGCAGTCTGTCAACTGTTCCAAGTTACTCGCCATTTTATGAGCGCTTATCACCCCAGACCAATTCTGCTTGTGAACGTTGGAACAGTGTAATTGCGCAGTCATTGCGGATCTATGTGAATAAAGAACAAACCAACTGGCATAAACTTTTACCAAGTGTTATGATGGCATTCAGGATGAGTCCATCCACTCAGAGTACACAGCTGTCACCCTTCAGGGTCCTCTTTGGTCAGGAAATGAACTTGCCTTTTGATACTGCCGTGTTGCCTCAAGATAAACTACCAAAAGATGTACATCGGTATATAGAAGAAATAACAGAGAAGTTGAAAATTGTCAGAACCATAGCCCAAGAAAGTACAAAAGACGCTCAAGCTAAAAGTAAAGAAAATTACGACAAGAAGGTCAAAGAACCATCTTTCCAAGTTGGGAATCTTGTACTCAAACACACCCCTTTTACACCGAAAGGGTTAAGCAGTAAATTGCACAACAAATGGCAAGGACCATTCTTTATAACAGACCAAGGTCCAAATAACACTTTCTATTTGAGAAATTATGAGTCAAACAAGGTGGCAAAAGGTCCATGCCATGCAAACAGACTCAAGCCATACAAAGATCCAGACGATAGAGGAACTGACCATATTCCAGGAAGTTTAACACAGACACAACAGACACAGCCAAGCAGTGAAGAAAATGGGACCACAAATGAAGAAAGTGCTAATCAGTCCAGTCAGTCCAAACCCAAAATGTTTCGAGTGAAAAAATTAATTAAAGTGAAATATATTAATGGACGAAAACATTATTTGGTTAAGTGGCAAGACCATAGGGTTAAAACTTTTGAACCAGAAGAAAATATTCCTCGATTGTTGATCAGAGAGTTTTTAATTCACAAGACGCAGAGTGGGAAAAGACGTCGCCGACCACTGAACTTATTGAAGTAATTTTTTTAAAATGCTGTATAGTATGAACTTGTTTGTAACACTTAAAAAAATAAAATTTGTCTTGGTGTTTGATTTAGCTTGTTGTTTCTGAAGACAAAAATTTACCCTGTTAAGAAAAAGAGAGGTGAAATGTGATTATTCAAGAATTATTTTATTTTATCTTATTTAGAAAAGGTGAATGCTTGACAAGACTTAGTTTAGTATCCATTTTCAATATTTAGTTTGTGTTTGTCTTGGAAGTTTGATTAAGATATAACAGAGTTGCACCAAGGAATTACACATTTTAGAATTCTCCAATGTTGTCTTTGGGGGACCAAAGTTTTTTCAGGTCGGAGGGTATTGTTATAGGGTTGACAATGAGAAAGTTTGAAGTAAATATTTTTCTATGTAAATCAGGTATTTCCAATATTTTTTGTATGAATTAAATTGTTTTGTATAAGATTATTAATTATTGTTTAAGTCTATATTGAGATCCGTGGGCAGACTTGGTGGGATTAACTTTTAGGGAATTATTTATTTGTTCAGTTGCATTGACAGCTTGTATTATCAAACATTACTGGCAGTATTAACAGATTAGCTGTTAATACAATACATGAAATAGTCCATGACATGTTTGAAAGGTGAACATAACAAGCTACGTGGGTACTTACCAATTAGCGTGCTTACAAGGTAAGTGTTGTCACTGATACCTGGAGAAAGTATATAAGTTCTTACATGGCTGGGAAAAGTTACTCAGTTATGTTGGAATAAATATTCAATAGGATTGAGTATTGACAATCTATCACTCCAGCGTAAACTGTCGGGAATTCTAACCGCGTGCATACCCCTCAGACCCCATTTGAGGCAATAGGAAAGCTAGGCCTGTGTGATCCAAGAGAAATAAAATAAGGTTAACCGGGTCGCAAGGGATTTGTAAATCCTACATCGTCCCTGCACGCCTTCATTCATTCATTCATTCATTCAAATATCCATAGTGTTTATATCTTTTCTCCAGATTCCCCATAAGTCCATGGAAATGTGTGCCAGATAAGCGAGTTCCCCAAGTAGAGACCGAGCGCCCATAAAACCAGGGGTTAAATCTGTAAGAGGCCCATACCCTGGTAGGCAACCCACAAAGCAACTGGTAACAGTTGGACCATGTCCAGAGACATGTAACACAACATGATATGAGCGGGAAGTGCAAAATCTTCTGGGTTTTCAAGTGAAGAAATATGCTTGCCATATTCAGGGCAAAAGTGGCCTAAGTCATTTTAAGCAAACTAGAGAAGTGTGTTGTTTGAAATTTACATTTTCAACCATGGAGACCCCTGAAAATTGAACCTTCTCGTTATGATCGGTTCATCATGGTTCCATTCTCGAGAAGGAAGTTTTTGGTCGTTCAGTTCCTTTTGGTTTTTATCGCCACCACAAGGGAATTCGAACATAGCTTAGGCCAACAAAATAGATCTTCTATTTCTCAGGCCATTTTTTGTAAAATTACATGTGGGCGGTCGGTTTTTATGCCCACGCGACGAATAGTCGGGACATATTTTTTTAACCCTGTACGTACGCCCGTTCCTCCATCCGCCCGCCCGTCCGCATCTAAGGTACATTGCTTGTCCGGTTAACTCCTCTCACAATTTTCAAGCTAGGACATTTTTATTTCACACGTTTGTACATATACCAGAGGTGTGCATATTGTCAGGATTTTGAAGTGTTTCAGTATTTCACAAAATTACAGGTTGTTGAACTTGGTCAATTTTTTTGAAGAATTTCACCTGTATGGTACATGGTTTGTGAGAGGCAGACTTTGCGGGGGGCATCATAGACACAACACATGTACGAGAAACAAATCACAGTTTGGTCTTCAACCTCCTGTGTCCATGTGCTGTGTGGGGCATGCTTCAGTCTAGTTTATTTTTTATTTTTGTAATTATATCTTTGCAATCAAACGTTCATGTTCTTGGTTTGTTTTATGTTTTAGGCCTCATAATCGACAGAATAGCATGGGCGATGGTGTATTTCGCCCCTTGTGTGCTAAAGCATTACAAACCCTTGTTGCACTCAAGGGACAAATTTATCAATTTTATTAACTTGGACAAAATATTTTTATTTTTTTAAGTTTGCATTGGTTATAGAAAGAGAGCATGCGACAGCCAAAAGGACCTTGCGGGAGGGCCTGAGAAAGAGATTACAATTTTTTTTAGGACTTATGGGCCCTTGTTGGAACGAGTAAAAAATAAAAAAATAAAACAATTAAAAGGTTATTTTTATGAATAGCTCCGGAATATATGTCCGCTGCGTTGGGTGAAGGGATAACGGCAATAAACAGGGTTAATTTAGAAGGAAATATCCAATTAGGGTGAAATCGCTCTATCAAGAAACTGATCGACCGACCAGCCGACCAACAACATACCCATCCCTTTTCCATACATATGTACTCACCTAATTCTCTGAACCTCTTCGTACATGTGTTCTGGTCTCACCGACGGAAGATAAGTCCGCACAGTGAAATCAATTTTCCGCTCTCCTTGGTGAAAATAGCCTTGCCTAAACACAGTCCACAAAGTGGTAGCATCTCGTGTCTTTGGCATCTCTGTGAATATGCTACCAGAAGAGTCAGATTTACTATTCTCTGGAGTATGAAATGTTTTATCTATATCTATTTCCAACACAATGTCATCAAATGTGAGTTCTTTGGGCGGGTAATATGAAAATCCATGATCAAGCACCTTTTCGCGAATTTTTTCAAGACTTGTAAAAATGGCTTGATATGAACATTTTTCCTCCTCACAGATTTTAGATTTTTCTTTCACCTCGTCCATCAGAGACATATTGGAAGCAATCATATTTGGTATACATTTTTCAAGTGCTTCTAAGTAATGATTGGGTTTTGACAAATATCCACTGATGATTTGTCGCAGTGCGTTTTTATCTTTATCACTTTCATCCGAATTTTTAATTATTGATTTAATGACTTTCTGGCTTCTTTCAAACAGGATTTTCTCTGGATTTCTTTCGTATTGTGATATTTTCGTCGAAGAGACTATATTTTCAATTTTACCAGCGATATTTTTAGAAAACAAGGACAATATTTTGATGGGTAACCTTGTCGGCGGGTGCATGTCATCACGTTGATGTATAACAGAATTCGCTAGTATCTGAGGTTGCAAAATACTCTTCCTTCTTCCGTAACGTGCTTCTTCTTCAATGCTGTCAGATCCGCTCATTTCATTTTCTAAGACTTTCAGTTGTCCCTCTAACAACGCGAATCTGGTATTCGCTTCACCGACTAAAATATCGATTGCTTTGTCGAAACGTCCAGTGTCCTTCTCATATTCGCCTAGAATATCTCCGAGCCGATTCCAAACAATATCGTCCAGATTCTTTTTAAATGCATGCCAATTTCTACTGTTGGCTCCTGTATTGGGTAACTGTGAACGATTCCATTTCGAGAATTTCACTTTCACCTCATCAGAACTAAGAAACTCCTTCAATTCTTCAAGAATATTGCATTCTTCTCTGAGAATTGTTCTTCTCAGGCACATAATGTTGTCGTCCGACTGTCGCCTCAGCTGATCGAAATTTCTTTTAGCCACCGAGAACTGATTTTCTAGAACTTTCTCCGACATATTATGCCGTTTGACTATCGTACGAATGTGATGTAATGTTCGTTGTAGAAAGTACTCTAGCCATCTGTAAAAATAATAAATCATACATATAATTATTCTGTCGAGATTGGACATATTTTCCAAAACACTAGATAGACCAAAAAGAAAAAAAAAAGATAGGAAACGGTAAAAGCGATGAGAAGATCCAGAAATTGTGGTTATGAAAGGCGTGGATGTCCAAACTAAATCGTCACTGCGTCTTGGCAATTAAAGTCCCGCTTAAACCTAAGGGTTTTGCCTGCTGTTTATGGAAAAGAAGCAGGATACGCCAAACAGTTTTTCTGCAGATGCCATTATGTTCCATCATCGTCCCCAAATACCCCGATATACCAGGGTTATACACTGGTATATCGGAGGATTTGGGGACAATACACAATTATCCCTTTGCATAACACGAAAAGTAGACTACACATACAAACAAAATTCTTGAATAACTAAATATTTTCATTTTTTGCATCAAAAACATAGCTTATTACCCCTCATTGGAACGAGCTCAACAAGTTCGTTCCAATGAGGGGTCATAAGCTATATTTCTGAGGCAAAAATAAAAAAAATAATGAAAATTGGATTGTGGTTTTGGTGAATAGTGCTGGCCGTTTTTTTGTTTGCCGTTACGTTGAGACGGTTGGGTAAAAGGTTATACCCATTTGATGAAGGAACGTACATTGAATGCAAAGACACTTTTGTAAACCCAGGGGCGTTACTATGTGGGTTGTAGGAGGTGTGACACTCCCACTGGTTTACCAGTCGGGATATTTTCATCTGGGCTGGATTCGCAATTTCGCAGATATTGAGTGGCTCCTGTTAGTAATCATGTTCTTTCTTACGGAACTGGTTTTGCTTCTCGGTGTCGGCCTCATGCAAACTGTGTTCTGTGAACGATTGGGGATGTTGGGATCTCGGCATGACCAATTTTGAGTTCGGTACGTGATAATTATTTATTATTTATTGGGGTTTAACGACACTTTAACATCCAGGGTCATAGCGTGTCCATGACAGTTTTACGGGTGGAGGAAGATAGAGTACCCGGAGAGAACCACCGAGCAACGACGAGCTGCTGCCCGCTCCCCAACATCGTAACTCCGCTCTGCAGCACAGGCAGGGTTAGATTGGTTGAAGACATGTGCACCATCGACGTGCAGTACACTTAGTACACGGCGTCATCGTGCACCCTATGTAGACAATCGGGGGGAAGTGCCTTGCCCATGGACACAACGCGGGTGTCCGAATCGATCGCTCAGACGGCCACCCACCCAAGGACTTACCGGGCTCGACGTTGCTTAACTTCGGTGATCTGACGAGAACCGGTTACCGCAACGTCACCACGCCCACTACGTGCTAATTAAATATGAATTTGGAAAACATATGCACCATGACATGACTACGACATGTATTTCTCAACAAACATATTTCCCGAGTTTTTTTTTTTTTATCTGTGATCCCCATTGATTTAAAATTTCCAAATACACTGAAGAAGGCATGCCTTGATGATACAGTTGGAATATTTCTGCAATTGGGACTTGAGTCATGACAACGCATGTATCCACATTTTAAAACGATGTTCACTCAATTCAGTTTGAAACAAGGAATCACTAGTTTAGCTAAAAAGCAGATGTATGATCCCACCCCACCCCCCTTCCTTACCCAAACACTCCCAATAATTTGTAGGAAAATAGTTTCTTGAATAATTATCCGACCACGCCCTAAAATAATTGTTAGATGTTAGAATCAAGGAACTTGCGTCTTTTTTATACCCATTTTAAAAAAAATCCCCCAAAACGCCTCGAGACATCTCTTCATTTGATATCACTCGCACTGGTGTGTTCTCAAAACGTCGAAAAACTAAAATTCACACCACGGTAAGTTTGTTTTGATAGTAATTACAATTTATATCTATTTGGTATTCACCCGTGAGATGTTTCTGCGTTTAGAGATCAGAGATGAAGGCGGTGGGTTTTATGTGTTCTGTGAACATTACTGAGTTGTGTAAGATATATACAGGACGTGGAGAGTGGATTCTAATTAAATCACTCGGGGAATAGAGTTATCACTCAACGTATCAAATTTTGTACATGTGGACAAAAATACAAGCAATGTTTCAGCCAATGGACCTCCGGGTATAACCCGGAGGTCCATTGATTGGAATTTTGCTTGTGCACGTTATGCTTTGCAACAAATTTGCAATTATTGCTTGGGTGGAATCGCCACTCTGCAGGTGATTAGTGATAATACACCCCCCACGTACTGAATTTTCGTACAAGTCATTGGTATCCATATCAATTTTCTGAAGATAATCAGAGGTAAAAATTGGGGAGCAAACAAAGACGCGCTTCTCAACCTTTACAAATCATTCAAACGTCAGTGAGAATTATACGACAGGCACCCATGGTTATTCCCCACACTTATAGACCCTTCCCACAAAATACCAGATGCTAATTCAATATAGACTATAGCTTTAAGCCTATTGTTCTCTTGTGCAAACACACCGGTACAGATTTTCATTTTTTCGACGTTTTGGGATACAGCCCTCTCATTCAAGCTTCGATTGTGTGTGATCTTTTAATTAAAACACTGGGCATTAGGTTATTACTGTCGGGTGGTTAAATCTATCCAAGGACTCCGGTATTCTACACACATTTCCCACCTGTCTGAAGTCAGAAACAAAACGATCCAAATCAGCTCAAATGAATCGTAATTGTACGCCAGATTCAGAGAATGGGCCGGGGATGGTGTTCTTAACCAACCAACATGACTCGCCACTCTATTCGGTATATTCCGTGGCGGCATCCATTCGTATCATCAGAGTTGGCACCGAGAAATTTTGAATGCCACTAAAATATTCAGGTTGGTTAACAATTTGGTACCACGCAATTCTGGACCATCGGGAACATTGCATGACAGTCGGGACAAATCGGATTAACACCGCCAATCGATCATCATCGCGACGCCCCTGTTCGTGGCATCCACCACTTTTCAGGAGATGGTGGCTACCAGTAATAAGCCACCTCATCATTAATCAATCTTGTGATATTCAACTCTTTACCTCACACGACAAGCAGATAGCATTTCTTGAACAACTGAACAGTTTAATTCTTAACCCGCTGAGTATTTTCAAATATTTTTCATCAAATATAGTCATGGCTGCTGTAAAGCAGCCATGACTAGATTTTATGAAAAATTAATTTAAATTTAACTCAAGAAATTATTGGGCAAAAAGTCTGTTCGATTTACAGGAGAGAAATTTTGTTAAATGCGCCCACATTATGCTTATTTCAGTGGCATGGGAGTTTTTTGACCTGGCCAGCACCATGCAAAGAATTAATTTTCACGTAAAAACATAGCTTATGACACCCCACTGGAACAGGTTACTAGTATATATAAATATATAATTGGGAGGGGGGGGGGGGGACACCACTTCTCGGCGGGCCCCAACCTTTGTTTAGCCACGCTGTCTCCAGAATTCAAGCCATATATGGCCTCGCTCAGCGCACACAAAGAATTGGCAGAAGTAAATATACCTCGAAGGGTTCGACGTAGACTGACAAAAGGTAAGGAGTATACCGGGGTGGGCCATCGGGTATAATCTACCAATGTATACCAGAAGCTTACCCGCAGTAGGGAAACACAAACATGCGAGAATAAAAAAAAAATTGTGCGTGGTTGAAAGTGGACTGCCCGCGGGAAGTGGTGAAGAGGCACATATTGCAAGATTTATCTCTTCTAAAGAAAACAGAGGCAAGAAAGACCATTGTCAAAGCCATTGTCGTATAGGTGTGAAGAGGGCACCCAACATCCTCTCCCTATCTGTGACGACGGCGAAGCTGTGTCTCTACTTGTAAAACTCTCCGGGAAGACCATTGCGACAAAGCACTATAAGGTGGTAATGGGGGAGTTGCTACAGGTCTGAAAGCCCATCTAGAGAGCAACTCATATTGGGTATATGGAGGCGAAGCGAGTTGCAACAGGTCCGAAAAACCAATTGAGAGGGCAACCGCTGTCTTGTATATGTGGGTGAAGTGTGACGACCATGGATATTAACCAACTGCTTGCAGAAATGCAGACGCTTGAGCCTTTCAAGCCACCCCAGAAGCTGTGAAGAGGCTATTGCTTGATCCCCTGCTTCCAGGAAAATACCGAGCTTGCCCCCCCACCCCCCCCCCCCCCCGCCGTCACAAAAAAGGAAAAAGAGAAAGCAGGAGACCATAGTGGAGGACATAGTTTGACAACCTTACCTCCTACGAAGATCAGGTCAGTCCAAGACCACCAAAAGCAACTCCTTAGATTGTTCAAACACGAGGAACCAGAGAACCTCACCTTCAGCGGACTCCCCGAGCCATTGGCAGTTATCTGAGAGGGTGGCAAATTCATGTTTTAAAAGGTCACAGGCTCTCGGCGCCGTCCCCCAAGCTTTGCTCGAAAGAGTGCGCCCCCAGATCCACCGGGAACACGTGCGTGGAAGAGATACTGGACATAAATGGTGAGAAGGTTCAGTTTTCTCTCAGGGACCAATTTTGGAAAAGCAACCCTACTGGCAGTGAAGAGTTCACCAACCTGGATGGATGGTCGACCGAGTGGAAACACTGGCTGCAGACTGTCCGCTATCAGGATCTGATGAGTGCCTCCTCCATTCCCCTGCCTGCAACTCTCAATGATAAACAGGCAGTGATTAATGTGCATACAAGGATGATACTGTCTCAGGTGGGCACATCGATCTGCTTTGTTCCCAGCAGCTGAAAATCAAGAAAAAAGACCCACAAACTAGCCCACAGACAACGGCCTGGGCTTCACAGGGATCGAGGCCCACACCCATCTCCCAGATCGAGGGAAACAAGAGACTGAACAACTTGGCCTAGGATATCTTCGTTTGGGACACGGGTGTTCTGATCCACTGGCTCAGTAAGCTCGCAACAAATTGGCAAGAGAATATTCCCCGGATAAATCTGATGCTGATAGATAAGGAAGGAGTTCCACTACACCTGGGTCAAGGACCACAACTGACTGCCGTATGACCAGTCTAAGCACCATGAACGTAAACACTTTTTGCGAGAGGGGCCTGCAGGAGTATTGTCAAGAGCATCTCCTCATGTACCACAAGCATGATTACCAGAGGTTATGCTAGACCGCCATCCGAATTGAGATGCCCAAAGAGGGAGAAAACAGCACATCACTGGTACGTTCAGAGCGGCAGCATACATTCCTACAATCTGATACTGCGGCTAAACACCAAGACGATAACTATCCCCGTAGTCTTCTACAACCTGCGGGGGTACGAGAGCCATTCAATCATGCAACCATCGGCAAGGCGAAGGGCAAGATATCCTGCATTCCCAACGACACGGAGAAGTAGGTTAGCTTTTCTCTGGATCAACTGCGATTTATAGACAATGCTCCGTTCCTGCTAGTATGCCTGGACAAGCTTGTGTCTGCCAACAAACCTGAGGACTTTCACATAACAGTCAGATTATGAGCCTGACCAGCAGAAGCGTCATCATCCACTGTTACAAAAGGGGGTGTAGCCCTATAAGCACATGCACGACTCTTGGGAATGATTCGCAGAACACCCCCCCCCCCCCCCCCGGAGGTCTGCAACAAGCTCAACGACGAACACACACACTGCCACGCACAAAAAAGTCTGAAGATCTGTCTGCAGCAATACGACTTCGATCCAGCACACAACTATACCAGTCCAACTATTAGTTGGGATGCGCTCCCCAGGAAAACGGGTTTGGGCTGGAGCTACTGACTGAGTCCGACCTACATCTCTTCATTCAGAAGAGACCGCATGGGGGAATCTTCATGGTGTCTAAGCGATATGCCAAAACTAACAATCGGCAGGTCGAAGACCCATTCAAGCCCAACGCTCGCATACTCTACCTTGACGCCAACAACCTATATGAATGGGTAATGAGCCAGTCGCTGCCAACATGGGACTTTCGAAGGTTTAGACGATTTTGGGCAGCCGACAGGGACCATAGCAGATCACCCAGTTAACAGTAAAAAAAACCCAAAAAAAAACCCAAACATGCATGTTCCTTTTTAAAACTCGGGATATTTTCCGCATCTTCTCACCTCTTTATATGATCGACGGGAGATGCCCACATTGGTAAGAGGCCACAAAAATGTCGGGATGTTGTAGGTCATTAATTGACTAAAAAATTTGTCACAATTTTTTGCATTGTTACATTTTACAGGAGAGTGCATGTAGGTACTCTCCCATAAATTGTAACAAGGCAAACTCCATGCCAACTAAAACAAATTACTGAAAGTTTGCTAAGCACCACATATTTGACAGATCATTGTGAAATTTGCTTGTGACATATTTGCGATATTTTTGGTGGATATGATTGAGGAATGTATTGAGATGGTCCCCAGTGTTTACATTAGCTCTCATGACAGGCAGACTTTTCGTGACAGTCATGGAAAGCATGTACCCCTTGATTTTTATGATATTTTCGTGTATTGTCTACATGTACATGACATGTGTGGGGTATTCAATCTTCGTTTCAACACAAACCCTTGTGATTTAATGATTGGATATGGCGAATGCGAATGTAAGAAGACATTTGTCTGAAGCAGAAATGTGACGGGCTATTGGGATGGTGGAGCCCGTGGTTTGCACCATACGCTGATCACCAGATTCTGAGCAAGATTTCAGCAGTATACAACACCAGTAAGGCATGGTGGTGGCAGAGACAGGGCAACATCTGCAGATGAAAACCGGTTTTTGATCATTCCGGCCCGTAGGAACCGCTTTGCAATAGCACCCCAGCTTCGCAGTGACCTTCAGAATACATGCGGGATAAATGTTTCGACGCAGACTATCCGGGCAATGTTGCACGAAGGTGGTCTCCGTTCGCGAAGACCATGCATTCGCATTCCGCTGTCCCAGAACCACCACCAGACACGATATGAATGGGCCATGGACCATGTTGGATGTACCAGAGAAGATTGGCGACCTAACCCTTTTACAGATGAGTCAAGGTACTGCCTCTACTACACCAATAGGCGTTCTAAGGTTGGAGAAGTCCAGGAGAGCGATTCCATGCAGCCAACATTACTGGACATTACCGCTATGATGGATGGTCAATAATGGTCTGGGGCGGAATCAGCTGGGATGGACGTACAGAGCTGTGTCCTTGGCCATGGCACATTGACTGCACAGCTGTATATTGATGGGATCCTGGATGCCCACGTCAGATTGTATGCAGGTGCAGTGGGTGATAGATTCATTCTGATGGACGATAATGCCCGTCCTCATGTTGCCTATGCTGTCCGGGAGAACCGACAGGGGGAGGGGATTGAGAGTATGGACTGGCCAGCAAGATCCCCTGACCTCAATCCAATCGAACATGTCTGGAATGAGTTGCAGCTTGCAATTTCGGCCCGTCCAGTCAAGTCAAGAAGTGTCCATGATGGTCCAAGAATGGAACAACATCCCACAAAGGACCATCAGGAACCTGATTGGGAGCATGTGAAGGCGTTGTCAAGCTGTAATTAACAGTAATGGGTCTCACACTCAATACAGAACCCATACCAGTTCGCTCCGTCAACTTTTTGGCAAATTTTACCAATAATATCCATTTTCCATGGTTATCGTATTCAAAAGCTAAAAAAATAATGTCAAACACAAACAAAATATTAATTTCTGTACTTCAATCATTAAAGATATAATTAAATAAAAAATGTATACACTTTTCATTACAATATTTCAACTAAAACGTAAAACACGTAGCTGGATGTACTTTGTGCTCAGCAAACTTTGAGTAGTATAATTCCATTTCACAGATGATATGAGACATATCCACAAAATATGAAGCCTTAAAATTGGGGTACCTGCACGTGCGAGTAAAGCCCAAATGTGGGCTTTCAGCTCTCTACCAGTTAACAACATTATATATCATTTCGAAGTGGGAACTGGTACATGAAGTTAACCCTTTATCCAACGTAACAGCCAAAACCGATCAGCTCAATTTACAAAAACACCATTTAATTTGCATTATTTTAAAAAAAAAATGTTTGTCTAAAAAACACAGCTTAGGACCCTTTTATGGAACGAGGAGCTCGTTGCAATGAGGAGTCATAACCTATGTTTTTTACTCAAAAATCAAAACAATTAGTTATTTAAGAACTTTGCTTGCAAGTGTCGTCTGCCTTTCGTGTTAGGTAAAGGGTTAATAGAATGGTTTAGACTTACTTGTGACATCTTGACGCCACCGTGTTCATAGCTTTCGAAAACAATAACTTCAGGCCCTGCAGTAATTTTGAATACTCCCGAGTAATGTATTGTACGTCAACCTCTAAGTGCATCAGTGATCTTTTGGTTGAAAAGAAATAAACTTGTGGCTCTTCAAAATCAGGCCAACATGTCTGTAATCTAGAAAGCGTATGCTTTCTGACTATTTCAACGGATTTCTCAGGAATCAAATCCCATCGGTTACAAATGAACAAAGCTGATTTGGGGTCAAATAGCGTCCTTTTCAGTGTTCTCTCAGTTTTTTCATCGGACTGTTTCTTTATGATCATCTTCATCAACTTAATGAGCTGTAACATAAAAAGAGAATTCTAATATAAACTCCATTTCCATCCCCAATCATCATCAAATAGCCCATTACAGAAATATAGCCCGTAACCAGTCTAATAAACATGTGTGATGTCAGAGGTCGTCGGCGTCAAACATTGTGAGTTAACCCTTTAGGTTAACGCGAAAAGCAAACGACACTTGCAAACAAAATTATTGAATAACTAGTTTTTTAATTTTTCAACGAGCTCGTTCCAATAGGGGTGATAAGCTATGTTTTCAGAGAAACAAAATTGAAAAACCCGCAAATTAATCGAAATGTTTGTGAATAGCGTTGGCCTGTTTTGGCCGCCACGTTGGGTAAAGGGTTAAGAAGCAGAATTGAATTAATCTTTTTTGTTTTTCAACTCATTCATTTCATTAACTGTTTATCAAACACGACCAGCAGACGACACTTGCAAAGTTATTTCCCAAATAACTGAATATTTTCGTTTTTTGCCTCGAAGAGATAGGTTACGATCACTCATTGGAACATGCTCGTCGTGCTCGTTCCAATGAGCAGCCATACGCTATGTTTTGGTGTCAAAAATTGAAAAAATAATTTTGTTAACGATTTTTACGATTCGTGCAAGTCGGTTTTGTCAAATTGTTAAATTATATACAATACACACTTCATTTATTAGGACTTCACCGTGGACTTGATAGCGGATAACTGAGTCTCTACGCGCATCGGTCTGTATACAACTATGCATACATTCGCGGATAAGTGGTATAGCATGGATGAATCAGGCCTTATTACCAGGAGCTTTGTCGGAGCAGCTGGTGTTAAATTCCCATAGAAACAGGAGCTTTTTGTCACAGTAACTTTTTCCGGCCACGCACCTGTTCGTATCCAAATCCCCGTTTACCCAATACCTAACGTAAAGGCCAAAAGCGGTCAGCGCTATTCACAAAAATCAGCTTTCGATTTTCATTATTTATTTCATTTTTTGTCTAAAAACATAGCTTATGGCTCCCCATTGGAACGAAAATTAAAAAAATAGTCATTTACGAGTTTTCTTTTGCAAGTGTCGTCTCCCTTTCATGTTAGGTAAAGGGTTAATACCAAAATTGAGTGACTGAATACAATTTTTTATTTAGTAATATATGAACCTTATACATGGTATATGTTTGCGTTTGCGCAACGATACATTTCAGTATTTATCGCGTGAACGATGCAAACACCGCAAGCAGACAACACAGAGAGATGGATGTCTGCCAACTGAGTAGGATTCTTCTTAACTGTAAACCCAAAACGACTGATTCATTCGGTATTTACAAGCTTAATTCTAAAACAGATCACCAGCTTTAACCCTTTACCTGACTCGAAAAGCGGACGACACTTGCAAACAAAATTCTTGAATAACTAATTGTTTTCATTTTTTGTCTCAAAAACATAGGTTATGACCCCTTATTGGAACGAGCTCAAAGAGGGGTCATAACCTATGTTTTAGAGACAAAAAATAAAAAATAATGAAAATTAATTGGCGATTTTTGTGAATAACGCTGGTCGGTTTTGAACGTTACGTTGGGTAAAGAGTTAACCCTTTACCCAACGAATCGCCCGCATTCGCCCGCGTAATATACAAATTCAGCAGTTGAAAAAATATTATTTTTCAAAAAATTTCAACAAAACCATATCATGTGACCCCTCGTTTGAACGAGCTCGTCGAGCTCGTTCCAACGAGGGGGTCACATGATATGGTTTTGTTGAAATTTTTCGAAATTTTTTTAAAAATGATATTTAAAATAATAAATTTTGATATCGTCTGCGTTGGGTAAAGAGTTAAGGTAACAATGAGGAAGGAGATGTTGGTAGTGAGGCAGTAATGTTGTTGATTGAGATAGAAAAAAGGAGATGAAAGGAGATGAGATGAGATGAAAAAAGGGGAAAAAACTTTGTCTTCAGAAAAAATAATAAAAACATCAAAATACACACACACACAATGGAGCGCGGTGACTCAGTAGGTAGAGGTGCAGGCTGCAAACCGAGAGGTCCTCGGTTCGAATCCCACCTGCGGCAACCGCGTTGTGTCCTTGAGCAAGACACTTCATCTCCATTGCCCGCGTGGGGGCACGATGACGCCGTGTACTAAGGCGTACTGCACGTCGATGGTGCGCATGTCTCCAACCAATCTAACGCGAGTTACGATGTTGGGGAGCTGGCAGCTGCTCGTCGTTGCTCGGTGGTTCTCTCCGGGTACTCCGGCTTCCTCTATCCGTAAAACTGTCACGGTCATGATTAGCCATTGTGCATAAATATGTGACCTTAAACATCAGTAAATAAATAATAAATAAAATACACACATGAGATACAGGAAACTTTCCATAGAAGGATGGCGCTGTTATATTTAGTACTTTTTGAGTTACGTCAACTTAATTGATCGTCCCTATTTAAAGTTGTTCTTTGTCGATCTCACCTATAGCAGGTTCGTAGATTGTGAAGAACAAATACGATTTATTTTAGGGTTATTTTTTCCAAAGCCTAAGGTTTTACGATGATTTTCACCCTCATTGCGGTGTAAATTCAGTCTTAGGAGATTTTCATGACCAATCTTAACTCATTTTAACATGAAGGTTGGCTCTACAGGGAAGATTCGATGTTTATTTTATAATGATACAGATGCATGTCATGGTTACAGTGACCGGGAATGTAAACTGGGTTCACGCTTCGCATTGAATCCTTTGTCTAACTCGACTGCATTTGCCCAGCTCTATAAAAAAACGATGAAAATGAAACGTAGCCCATAGCACCTCGATGGAACAGACTCATCGAGCTCAATCCAGTGCTGGATCATAAGCCATGTTTTGTGGCTTAGAATGATTTTTATTAGTTATGAAAAGACAAAACAGTTACCCCTACCCCTAACACAATTGATCGAGCCCGAAAGGAGGGTATGGTTAAGTATCCCCCTGGTAAGTACAGTTTTATTTTGATTAAGTATTCTCTGTGAAATCTGAAAACACAAAGAAAAGAAGATATTTGTCATTTGGACAAACTACACATGTGAAAAAAATGCAACAAAAACTCTGAAATTTGACCTCTGACGTCATTACCTTGAACGCACGTGAACGAGTTTAGTAATAATATTGTTCCTTGTTGTATTAGCTTTAAAATGATACCAAATGCCATGGGTTTGAACCATATTTTGATAGCTTACGTGACAAAAAAGTTACCCCTACCCCTAACAAATTTGATCGAGCCCGAAAGGAGGGTAGGGTTAAGTATCCCTCTGGTAAGTATAGTTCACTAATCAATGAACTAAATCAGTTTTATTTTGATCAAGTATACTCTGTGCAATCTGAAAACACAAAGAAAGTAAGATATTTGTCATTTGGACAAACCACGCATGTGAAAAACATGCAACAAAAACTCTGAAATTTGCGTTTTCAGTTTCAGTCGATGACCTTTTGACCTCTGACGTCATCACCTTGGACCCATGTGAACAAGTTTAGTAATAATATTGTTTCTTGTTATATTAGCTTTAAAATGATACCAAATACTATGGGTTTCAACCATATTTTGATAGCTTGCATGACAAGAAAGTTACCCCTACCCCTAACAGATTGGAGCAAATTTTAGGGTAGGGTAGGGTTAAACATCTACCTGGTTAGTAAATTGCATCCCAAAAATTTTTCTGTTAACAACTTTTTTCGTAAACAGTATACATTGGCGCACATTTTGGTACCAAAGAAGTTAAGTAGTGTCTGTGTATGGGGTGGGGGGAGGGGTGCACAGTTGACCTTCCTAGCTCATGGACCATAAGCTAATGCTATCGTTTTTCACCTACCCTATCTTCTTGCACACCACCTTCATGATCCGACATTATTACGTAAACAAATCCAGCTATGCGGTTTCTAGCTACAAATTTTCCGACAACTTCGTCCATTTGATCGTTCTCACCAACGCCAGGGGTATCCACTAGAACTACTCCACTCTGAAAAAAACACAAAGTCATGCACTGTTACAAATGTCAAAAGGTTGGTGTTTGCTCCTCAAAACTTTTGTCAATCGAATTTTTCGGGCAATTTTGTCTTAATTTCCTGCCGATACCATAAATGTGTTCTGGCAGAGGCGGCGGAGCCAGGGGACACAGGGGCACGTGTCCCTCCACTTTTTTCACAGATATGTTTCGCAATTACACAATGAGTTAAAATGGGCGCATGCAAACGTGTCAATATACAGGCATTCCTGTAAAATTATTTGCAAATCCAAACAATATTTAGCCAAAGAAATATCCCACTTTCGGTCGCTTCGGTCCGTTTCTTCTATTTCAACTATCTTCCAAGCCTTCGGGTTGGAAGATGGTTGAAATAGAAGAAACAGACAGGACAGTGACCACATAACGGCAGATTAATCTAAACGAGAGACTATACCGAGTCATGGTACATTTTCCATACTTTCTCACACTGGGTCGATGTATGGTATGTAAATTTGTGCCCCTCCACTTTTGTCGAGCTTCCACCGCCCCTGTATTCGGGTGATTCTAAAAAGGCTAGTTTTCCTGGCAGACAACAATATCGCCACGAATTCTTTCCACGTACTGGAAATAGCATCTGGGAGCACCCCCATTCCAAATCTTTTCGTACGACGGACGCAGGTCTAGAAAATTAGAACCCCAGGTCATGGCTAACAATTTTTGTCATTGGAAGAGATTTACAGGAAGGTTAGCTCCCCTTAATTTTCTAAAGCTGTCAGAAACTTTAAGGGGACGTCCAACCTAACTTTGGTCAAATTTCATGTAATTTTCTTTCAAGTCTAAAAAAGGCTCAAAATGAATAACCCCAATAAATTATATACCAAAATGCTTGGAATGAAACATAGAACATGTGGAAACTGAAATTTGCCATGGAACTGCTGCCATGTGTAAATAGCACCACCTGAAAGTCTGCTATGGCATAAGTAAGAGAACAAAATTTTTACAATAAAATACCTCAAAATAAAATAACAGCTGTATTCTATAAACATTTAAGTACATACTCGAAGAAATCTTTTCCTAATTCATGAAAGTAATGAAGATTGAGACCAAATGTTATAAGTGGAGTGCTCACTGATTGAAGGCAGACATTTTCTTTTGTTTATGTTTTGATTTGGGGAGTTCAACAAAGGTCAACTTGAAGGAGTCCAGCAGAAGAAGTATGGAAGGACAAAAGAGTGTCTCCCAATATCAAGATGTATGTGTTACTGTAATGGTTTGGAAAGAAAATATGATATTCTCCTATGTAGAATGCACTGCAAAGTCATACATTGTAGTTGAATAAATATATTTACAAACCCCTTGCACTGTAACCCCTTTTATCCCATGCATCAATTTGATAGTGATTAAATTGTTAAATTTGTCTGGTTTATCAATAAGTACATTAGCTTTGTTTAACTCTTGGACACCAATACACCCATGATATCTGTTGGAGAAGAAATAAGGGTAACTGTAACCTGTCACTGCAATAAACCATCTAATGTACTTAAAAGTACATTGTTATTCAAAACACATCAAATCAACCTTACATAACCATTATTGCATGTACTTTCCCCAAGGAGGCTTACTGACATATTGAGATCAGAAGGGCACATCCAGAGGGTCTCACATATTTTTTTCAAGAACGTAGTACACAAAGCAATCCCCAAAAGATGACAAGTGAGCTCCATTTGACACAGAAAATTTTGGGGGTGGGGTGGGGGGTGGGGCTCTCTTCCTTGTATGACTCTACCTCCGGCACTCAAGGCATATGCTTTTTTTCTCAAAGTTTAACTCTTTTTTTCTTTTTGAAGATCCTGGCCACACATGTTCCAAACACTATCAGACAGGTAAACCTCCAAATAAGTGTATCTGCAAAAATCATGTTACATTGCAAAACATTCTTTTTAGAGTTTTAGTTCTGGACCTTTCATGCTTCTTACTTCCAACTATAACACTTAATTTATCGATTCATGGGTGAATAGAAAAGTCCTGCCATAATCAACATTTTGAGTTCCATAGGCCTTCAAAACAGCTCCAATAAAAGTGTCAAACATCAGATTGGTGGCTTTATACAGAATATTCATTAGGTTGTTGCTTGATAAGTAATAGGAACAAAATCTTCACAAGAAAATTCTGCAGCAATACAATTGAGGGTATTAGCAGGCACTCTGCAACAAATTGTAACAAATCAACTAGTTATAAACAAAATTTTCTAACTCAAAAGAGTGAAAAAGTACCACAACTCTGAAAAAATGTGGGAAGAAACACATGCTACAGCAGCTACACAGGCATTGTTTCTCCATGATGCTCGATCACAAAACCAAATATCCTTCAAATTGGAGTAGCAATGGTTGAGATACAAGGGGGAATGTTGGTACATGGAATGATGAATGGGTAAGACTAAGATTAAGAGGACAGGGGGTCACCACTGCACGGCCCTAGATGCACCTTTGATTTTCCAACTTCCACTAAGTTCCAGGTCTGGGGCATAATAATCGCAACACACCCAACTTATCAGTTCATAATTTCAGTTAAATAAAAGAAATTATCAATTTGAATTAAATAATAGATGATGTAAAAATATTTGGCTTCCTTCGCCTTCTCGTACTATTTAATTACCACAAACAATATCAGTTTGATGCCGACAAACGAAACTGAACGCATGTGGTTTGATTAAAAAGTAACTCGGCATGAATAATGAAGAAATTGCGAATATTTCGTGTATTTCATTTATTTAAAAGCCAATTGCAGCTAATATTGACCGTGCATTCGATAATTCGTTTTGGCTTTGACCACACGGCCACGCTGACATTCCGTGACAGCGGTTATGTTTATTGTGATATGCAAATTGGGGGATGGTTTCCGGTGAAGGAGATTTGTCAGTGTAAAACAATAAAAAAAAAAACACTGATCGACGCTTGTATTACTATGGTTGGTTGGAAGAAAAAACTAAATTCTCAGCATCGTCCAAGCGCACCTTATTTAAAAGCACGAATGCATCATTTTCAACCCATCTTCAATCGGTCCTTTGCAGACATCAAACATACCCGTCTTCAAATTCCATGGTTACTAGGACGTAAATAACTTCGCAGCGGCAGGGGGAAATTAACACACTCAATATAGTTCCAGGTCACTTGGAATATACTTCGTGAAAAAGTGATTTCTGAAGCATTCTGCTTACTTTGTTATGAATATTGCCTTATTTTATGTGTATCGTCCCGATTTTATACACTCGGTTATTTTTTTTACAAGTGGTTCATGTTGTCTTTCTAGTGCGCAATAATTCAGATTTTTTGTCAACAAAAAAGTTCAGACGGCCTGTAAACACGAGAGGGAATTTCGAACCATATTTTGCAGTTATGACATTAACAGCTCAAGTACTTGCTGTCACCTGTTTGCAAATACGCTCATACATTGTCTCGAACAAATAAAGGGCGTGATCACGTCCTTGCATTCTTACGATTGCCCAAATTGAGTATTTCTGCAAGAACCACATCGTAATCACATGACCGGAAAAACATCGTTGAAACATGGCCACATCCGGAACATCAAAAATTTGTGTTGATGTTATTACATTCAAACGTCAAAACCCACCACCAGAGTGTGTGTCAAAAAAATGCTTTCTCCGAGTCTGTAGTATGTTATCATTATATTGAGGACAAGGCTTTCGAATTACCGATTATTTTGTGGTTTTACCGGTTCGTTACTTATGCCATTTGCAAATTAATCTTCTTCAAAATCATAAAATTCACTTTTTTTCCTGAAAAAAAATATATGTACCTTTTCTATGCACTTTACTCATTATTTTGATATATAATTTGCCTTTCCTTACTTCTCTTATCTGTTTCTGAGGCATTGGGAAAAATGTCCAAAAATTGACCAAAGTTAGGTTGGACGACCCCTTAACATTAGGGGCGTGAGAATTTCATATAAAAGTTGAAATTTCGAAATGTTAGCAAAATTGTATCATCGATGTGCGCATCATCCATAAACATCAGACATTTTCCTGTAGAATAGTATAAAAATAAAGAAGATGGCTTTTTACAATTTTTGTCCCAATCAGTTTGAATGTTTGACAATTATTCTCCGTTGAAACCATTTAATAGGGGGCGCGGTAGCATTGCGGTAACTGGTTCTCGTCAGATCACCGAAGTTAAGGGGACGTCCAACCTAACTTTGGTCAAATTTCATGCAATTTTCTTTCAAGTCTAAAAAAGGCCCAAAATGAATAACCCCAATAAATTATATACCAAAATGCTTGGAATGAAACATAGGACACGCGGAAACTGAAATTTGCCATGGAACTGCTGCCATGTGTAAATAGCACCACCCGAAAGTCTGCTATGGCATAAGTAAGAGAACAAAATTTTCACAATAAAATACCTCAAAATAAAATAACAGCTGTATTCTATAAACATTGAAGTACATACTCGAAGAAATCTTTTCCTAATTCATGAAAGTAAAAAAGATTGAGACCAAATGTTATAAGTGGAGTGCTCACTGATTGAAGACAGACATTTTCTTTTGTTTATGTTTTGATTTGGGGAGTTCAACAAAGGTCAACTTGAAGGAGTCCACCAGAAGAAGTATGGAAGGACAAAAGAGTGTCTCCCAATATAAAGATGCATGTGTCACTGTGGTGGTTTGGAAAGAAACTATGATATTCTCCCACGCAGAATGCACTGCAAAGTCATACATTGTAGTTAAATAAATATATTTACAAACCCCTTGCACTGTAACCCCTTCTATCCCATGCATCAATTTGATAGTGATTAAATTGTTAAATTTGTCTGGTTCATCAATAAGTATAATAGCTTTGTTTACTCTTGGACACCAATACCCTCAAGATATCTGTTGGAGAAGAAATAAGGGTAACTGTAACCTGTCATTGTTATTCAAAAGAAATCAAATCAACCTTACATAACCATTATTGCATGTACTTTCCCCGAGGAGGTTTATTGGTAAATTGAGATCAGAAGGGTACATCCAGAGGGTCTCACATATTTTTTTCAAGAACGCAGTAAACAAAGCAATCCCCAATTTAAGTTCTGGATCTTTCATGCTTCTTACTTCCAACTATAACACTTAATTTATCGATTAATGGGTGGATAGAAAAGTCCTGCCATAATCAACATTTTGAGTTCCATAAGCCTTCATAACAGCTCCGATAAAAGTGTCAAACATCAGATTGCTGGCTCAAAACAGAATATTCATTAGGTTATTGCTTGATAAGTAATAGGAACGAAATCTTCACCAGAAATATTTTGTAGCAATACATTTGAGGGTATCAGCAGGCACTTTCCAACAAATTGTAACAAATCAACTAGTTATAAACAAAACTAACTCAACAGAGTGAAAAAGTACAACTCTGAAAAAATGTGTGAAGAAACATATGCTACAGCAGCTACACAGGCATTGTTTCCCCATGATGCTCGATCACAACACCAAATCTCCTTTAAATTGGAGTAGCAGTGGTTGAGGTACAAGGGAGAATGTTGGTACATGTAATGATGAATGGGTAAGACTAATAGGACAGATGTCACCACTGCACGGCCCTAGATGCACCTTTGATTTTACAACTTCCAGGTCTGGGGCATAATAATCGCAACACATCCATCATATCAATCCATCAATCCATAATTTCAGTAAAATAAAAGGAATTATCAATTTTAATTAATTTACAGCTGATGGGAAATATTTGGCTTCTTTCGCCTTCTCGTACTATTAATTACCACAAACAATATCAGTTTGATGCCGACAAACGAAACTGAACGCATGTGGTCTGGTTAAAAAGTCGGCATGGATAATGAAGAAATTGCAAATATTTCGTGTATTTCATTTGTTTAAAAGCCAATTGCAGCTAATTTTAACCGTGGATTCCATAATTCGTTTCGGTTTTGAGCACATGGTCACGCTGACAGCGGTTATGTTTATTGTGATGTGCAAATTGGGAGATAGTTTCCGGTGAAGGAGATTTATCACATTTGTCAGTGTTAAACGTTGACAAAAGACACTGATCGAGGCTTGCGTTAGTATGGTTGGTTGCAAGAAAAAACTAAATTCTCAGCATCGTCCAAACGCACCTTATTTAAAAGCGCGAATGCATCATTTTCAACCCATCTTGAATCGGTCCTTTGCAGATTTCAAACAGTGCCGCGACAAATTCCATGGTTACTAGGACGTAAGTAACTTCACAACATCGGGGGAATTTCGTTCCAGGTCACTTGGAATATATTTCGTGAAAAAGTGATTTCTGATGCATTCTGCTTACTTTGTTATGAATATTGCCTTATTTTATGTGTATCGTCCCTATTTTATACCCTCGGTTATTTTTTTACAAGTGGTTCATGTTGTCTTTCTAGTGCGCAATAATTCAGATTTTTTGCCAACAAAAAAGTTCAGACGGCCTGTAAACACGAGAGGGAATTTCGAGCCATATTTTGCAGTTATTACATTAACAGCTCAAGTATTTGCTGTCACCTGTTTGCAAATCCGCCCATACACTGTCTCGAACAAATAAAGGGCGTGATCACGTCCTTGCATTCTTACGATTGCCCAAATTGAGTATTTCTGCAAGAACCACATCGTAATCACATAACCGGAATAAACATCATTGAAACATGGCCCCATCCAGAACATCCAAAATTTGCGTTGGTGTTATTACATTCAAACATCAAAACCCACCAGAGTGTGTGTCAAAAAATGCTTTCTCCGAGTCTGTAGTATGTTATCATTATATTGAGGACAAGGCTTTCGAATTACCGATTATTTTGTGGTTTTATCGGTTCGTTACTTACGCCACTTGCAAATTAATCTTCTTTAAAATCATACAATTCACTTTTTTTTCCTGAAAAAAATTATATTTACCTTTTCTATGCACTTTACTCATTATTTTGATATATAATTTGCCATTCCTTACATGTCTTATCTGTTTCTGAGGCATTGGGAAAAATGTCAACAAATTGACCAAAGTTAATATGGACGACCCCTAAAGCAACGTCGAGCCCGGTTAATCCTTGGATGGGTGACCGTCTGAACGATTGATTCGGACTCCCGCGCTGTGTCCTTGGGCAAGGCACTTCACCCCGATTGCCCACATGGGGGCACTATGACGCAGTGAACTAAGGCGTACTGCACGTCGATGGTGCGCATATCTTCAACCAATCTAACGCTGCAGTGCGGAGTTACGATGTTGGGGAGCTGGCAGCTGCTCGTCGTTGCTCGGTGGTTCTCTCCGGGTACTCCGGCTTCCTCCACCCGTAAAACTGTCACGGACACGATATGACCCTGGCTATTAAAGGGTCGTTAAACCCTAATAAATAAATAAATAAATAAATAAATAACCATTTAAAAATAAGAAAACGGCGATTTCACTATCTTTTGATGTTCTGAAACTATTGTTAAACTTTTTAAATCAGCGGTGTGCGCTTCGTGACATATAATCCTGACACTATTTATTTATTGGGGTTTAACAACACTTTCGACAGCCAGGGCCACCTCGTGTCGGACAGTTTTACGGGTGGAGGAACCCGGAGTACCCGGAGGGAACTACCGAGTAATGGCGAGCAACTGTCAGACTCCCCCAACTCCACACCAGCTGGTTACTGGTTGAAGACAAATGCATCATCGATGTGCAATACGCCTTAGTATACAACGCCATCGTGCCCCCACGTGGGCAATTGGGATTAACCCTTTGAACCCTCGTTTCCAGGAATGGAATCGCCTTTGCGTACACTTACAGTGAGGTGCGTCAGTCCCATATCAATATACTGGGAGGATCAAATAATAACTGCAGTCTGCAGCCGTCGGGCTGCAGACTGCAGTTAATATTTTATCATCAATGCTCCGTGTACAGATCTCTTATGACAAAACAAAAATGGGACAAAATTATGCCTTGTACCGAAAAATCGGTCTTACGAGGTCAATGGGTTAAGTGTCTTGCCCAAAGACACAACGCGATTGCAGCAGGTGGGATTCTAATCGGGGATCTCTCGGCTTGCCCCCTGCATCTCTACCTACTGCGACGTGTGCCTTAGGACGTGTGGAATGTTTAGTCTCTTTTGATATTTCGTATACAACATCCTCAGGGGGATCAGATTCAAGTTTGTTCACATCAAGTCCCTGAGTTTATATTTGGGTTCCTCGTGGGAGCCCGAATATTAACTTTGTGCAATAGATTTTGGTAAGATTTATTCAAGCTATTAACACCTACAGAGAGGCAGATTGCGAAAACAAAACAATAACAATGACAGAATGAAACATTCAAAAGAAAAAAATGTTAAAAATACACAAAAATAAACTATATATATCAACATGAAGAACAATTATTTTATTTTTGTGAGCTCATCCCCCTATGTTGAAAGAAGCGCCGGATCATGTTACAGATGGGATTACAGAGCTGGAGGATATTGTTTCGCATTATCAGGTTAAATTTTCCTTTTATATCCATATATTAAAAATTTTCAGTCTCCTTATTTATTTCTTTTAGGAGATTTTTTCTCATTTTGTCATACGCGATACACTCCATAACAAAGTGAAACTCGTCCTCAATCGCCCCCCCCCCCCCCCCCCCCTCCGAACCACAAACCTTACAAAAGTCTCTCTTTAACCTGAATAGGAGGCTGTGAATGCCTCTCTTTCTCGATTAATAGACTGTGGTTACTGATTCGGAGTCCAGTGAAGACGTTTCTAGCTATCCGAGAAGTGGCGTGTATCAGGTATGGCTCCATAATGTAGTCGTCTTTAAATGTTCTGTATGTCCGTAATTTGTTTTTGCTTCCGTTTCTACCGTCGTCATCGTAAATGCTTGAGAAGGAATTAGTTTCGTGTCTACTCTTAAGCTCTTCCAGCATGTATCTCTTCTAGAGTTTATGACTGATATTGACGTTATCGTTGTCTAGTTGTGTAAAATTCTGCATTTTTATTTCGAGGGATTTTAAGAGTTCATAGTTATTCGCATCCGTGTGTGCATTGCCCAGTAAAGTTTGAGACGCCACTGAGTTTAGTTTATGTAAATATTTGACTTGGCGTATAGTAGCGTCAGTGGTCACTGGATGATTACCGCATGATTAGATGAATTTTTGCCCACTTCAAGTACCAGATTGCAAAATCTGAAGTGCACATTTTCACAGGAAGAGTTTCTTTCAGCTGTATATCAGTCACTTCCAAAGCCCATATTTCACTAGAGTAAAATGGGTTTAATCAATTTGTAAAATAGTTTGAAATATATTTGTAAGGGGGTGTGGGGGAGGTGACATTTAGACTTGAATGAGTTAATTAGAGAAAAGAGTGCCTTTAGGGTCAGCTTATATTGAGCATCATGTAATTTGCCATTAGAAGATAAGTTGAAACCCAGATAGTTGTAGTTATTTACGTACTCTAGTTTAATCGAGCCCAAATGTAAATCTGGAGAGAAGTTAGATGTTCTTGATCTGAAAATTATACATTTAGTTTTCTCGCTGCTAATACTCAGATTATTTAACGATGTGTACTCTTCCAATTTTCTTAGACAGTTTTGGATGCCTATATGTGAGTCCGAAAGTAATACCAAGTCATCTGCGAAAAGCAGGTGGTTTAATTGGCAATTGTTTAATAGTATCGGACTACAACTTTCATCAAATCTTTTCCCATTGTCATCAATAAAGATTTTAAAGAGGGTGGAAGAAATGTTACAACCCTGCCTGACCCCGGTTGTCGATAGCTCAGGTGGGCCAAGTCCTTCATTTGTTTTGGGTATATAATAACTCGACTGATACAGGGACGATAAGGTTTGAAACCTTGCTCCGTTGATTCCTATTTGTTGTAATTTGTGGAAAAGTGTAGAACGATCTACGGTGTCGAATGCCTTCCTAAAATCTACAAAAACAGCATAGAATGGCTTTTTTAATTTCTTGTATTTGTGAATTGCAGTTTTCAAGATAAACATACTATCAATCGTACAAAACCCTTCCCGGAATCCAAACTGATTATCACTGATCAATTTATTTTCTTCTAGAAACACGTTAATCCTGTTAGTGATTATTTTGTTGAATAGTTTATCTAGAGTATTGCTTTGAGCTATAGCTCTATAATTATTTGGGTCATGTCTGTCGTTTTACTTATAAATAGTGGAAAGTACCGATTTACTCCAAGCAAGTGGATAATGGTGCGATTTCAGCACTTGATTAAAAAATTTAGTGATTTCGTCTAACATGTATGCGACAATTAGTTTGAGAAGTTCATTCGGGATATTATCAGTACCTGTGGATTTGAGGAAAATTCTTTAAAAAACTTCTTTCGATCCATCAGTGAATTTTATATATATATATTTGTGATCCTTATGGAGGTCAAATTCAAGTTTGTTGAAATCATGTGCCTGGGTTCATATTTGGGTTCACTGTGGGAGTAGTGCGATTTAACTTGGTGCTCTTTGAGGAAAATTCATTGACAATCTTCTTCTGTTCCATCAATCAGAATCTTTTGAAATTTATGGGGGTCAGATTCAAGTTTGTTCAAACCTAGTCCCTGGATTCACCTTTGGGCTTTGGAATTTTAACGTTGTGCAATACAATGAATATACTTTGAAAACCTCCTTTCGACCCGCCAGTCAGTTTCTTTTGATATTTGGTATACAGTATATTGATAAGGTGGGTATTTAAATTTGTTGAAGCCAAGTCCTTGCGTTCATATTTGGGCTCTCTATCGGAGCCCAAATTTTAAATTAATACAATGTGAGAAAACGTCTTTAAAAATCTTCGTCTTCGGATCAACCACTCAGAATATTTTGGTATTGGGTATATAGCCTCCTTCTAGGGGTCTAATTCAAGTTTTCCGGAGTTTATCGGAGTGCAAATTTTAACTTTGTGCAATATTAGGAAAATTGTTTCAAAATCCTCTTGTTCAGATCCACCAGTAAAAATCGTTTGATATTTGTTATACAGCATCCTTATGTGGGAGCAGATTCAGTTTGTTCAACTGAAGTACCTGGGCACAAATTCAGGCTCCCCGTGGGAGCCCGTCTTTTAACTTTGTGTAATATGAGGAAAAGCCTTTAAAAATCGTCTTCCAATCTAGCAGTTAAAATCGTTGATATTTGGCATACAACATCTTTATGGGTGTCCGTTTCAAATTTGGTCAAATCAAGTCCCTAAGTTCATACTGGGTCCCCTGCAGGAGTCTGAATTCCAACTTAGTAGTGTAATATGAGTGAAATGCCTTAAATATCTTCTTATTCAGATCCGCCAGTTAAAATCTGTTGATGTTTGGTATATGACATCATTAGTGAGGTCAGATCAACTTTGTTCAAATCAAGTTCTTACTAATCAGACCCTCGGTCATTTAACCCTTTACCTAACATGAAAAGCAGACGACACTTGCAAAAAAAATTCTTGAATAACTAATTTTTTTCATTTTTGTTTCAAAAACATAGGTTATGACCCCTCGTTGGAACGAGCGCGACGAGCTCGTTCCAACGAGGGGTCATAACCTATGTTTTTGAGACAAAAAATGAAAATATTTTGAAAATTAATTGGCGATTTTTGAGAATAGCGCTGGCCGGTTTTGGCCGTTACGTTGGGTAAAGGGTTAACCCTTTCAGCTCTATTACTCTGTATTCTGGGGAAAATGGTAATATTCTGTTCATATAAAGTAATTGTAATAATGCAAATGCGTTGTGAGAACTCTGATGTGTTTGGCAGTGCTCTCAAACCACTGCTCCCATCAAGGGAAAAATGAAAGTAAATAATAAGTGACGTATTATTGTTTTTTTTTTTTTAAAAAAAACTTAAACCACTTTCTGACGAATTAATGGGCCTTTGCCGGTTGAGCGCTTCGGGCCCCTTGGGCCTTTTGTTTTGAAACCTAATGTATGAAATGGAGCCTTTAAGGGCACCATTATCATTTAAGCAAAGTCCCCGGAAGATATACTTTACTGCAAATGAGTAAATATATTTGAATTATATCTGTAGGAATGGTCAGAAATAATTAAATACTAGAAAGCCCATTGGGGATGTGTACAAAGTATAGGGACTCGGAAGGGTCGGGATGAGATAATGACAGGGAAGTCCTAAGGTTACTAGTTAGCACAATCCATCTCGTGCCTTAAGTCTTAGGTGCACCAATCATTCGACTTCGTTGAGGTTACTAAAGACGGTTACCCCTAACTTCGTCTTTCTTCTTGTAGCGTTGCTTTGAACAGCTAATTTCTGTCAGAACCTCCACACCCTCGCTCCTCTCTACACCTTATCGTCTGGAGTTATCGCAAGTCTGAACTTTGAACACTGATCTTAAAAGCAACCATATCCCAACACCAACAGAGAAGTGGCAATTATTTTGGGAGTGAAAGAACCATCGGGTCAGAGAGAAAAAGGACAAAAAACTTGCTACAAATTCTTAAGTACTGGAGTGGCCACCATCCGCGCCTTGCTCTATCAACACCCCGCTGTTGCTCACATACCATTAGCCAATTTGTTACTGATGCCCACAATCCCATTAGCCAATTTTTTACCCTTTCAACGCTGGCGCCCCGGAAGGTATCATTTCAGTCAATACTGTCAACGGCGAAATGGGCGAAGCCACCCTGCTTTGTTGGGAGGTTCAGTAAAAATTTAATCCAACAGCTCTATTGAGCTGTTGGATTAAATTATTACTGAGCCTCGCTTCAGATTTTTTGCTCTTTATATCATCTGCTCGTCCACTACCAATTTTTACTTCACGCAAAAAATTTTGCACACCGGGTTGAAAGGGTTTAAATTGGACTGCATGTCATATACCGTACCTTCAAAATTGGAGCAGGACAGAAGAGTTCGACATCAATTACATTCTGCCCAGTATCTCTTTTCGGCATAGGTCTGTTGTCAGGGTCATTCAACTTTTCCAAGAATTCCAACGTGGCCTGGGCATCATTAAAACTGGCGGACTCCGAGGAGGTTTTGCTGTCTCTTCGAACCTCGACCCGGTAGTGTGTAGCATATCGTATTTTTGTTATAGTGGCTGTACAACTCAAGATTGAATTTGGAAGAATTTCTTCCCCCAACAGAAGATTTAGAAGAGTACTTTTTCCTGCATTCGTTTCACCTGCAGAATACATAAAATAAAAGCACTTATATTATTGAAAAATAACGGTATCTGTAATTTGCACTAACTGCACACTGAGACCGGAGAATAGTGAAGTCCACTTAAGAGTGTTAATTTTAATTGAATAACCCCATTAATTGTATATATTTTACACACATGAAACCATTTACAATACCTACAGTACACATTTGACATATTAATTGTATACAAGGTATATAATAAATCCCGTTAATTTAATAATTTGTAACAAGTTTTTTGTCCTTTTTCTCTCTGACCCGATGGTTCTTTCACTCCCAAAATAATTGCCACTTCTCTGTTGGTGTTGGGATATGGTTGCTTTTAAGATCAGTGTTCAAAGTTCAGACTTGCAATAACTCCAGACGATAAGGTGTAGAGAGGAGCGGGGGTGTGGAGGTTCTGACAGAAATTAGCTGTTCAAAGCAATGCTCAATGAGCTCTGTCAAACAAGATATAATGGAATAAATGTTTAGCTTTTACCCAGGAGACAAGAAAATTACCCCCAAAATTTACAGGCCAAATTCGAAAACCAGCTCGGACTGATCATTCTGCGCGGAGTTACTGCTCCTAATTAGTCAATGTTAACACATTTTGTTAGCACTACAACTCCATCAGATACTAACTAATTGGGCCAGTATTCGGTATTTGAGTGTAACCGAAGAATCTACTTTACGAGTTTGAAAACCAGTCTGGTCCGATGATTAGGTGCAGAGTTATCGCTCTTAATTAGTGGCTTTTATTTTATTTTATTTATTTGTACATTTATTTCATTTTTTTTTGCGGAGTTACTTACTTCCAACTTTAATTTTAACTTTTTTCGCTGTATGCGAATTTTAGTAAGTGCCTTTGTCATGGCCACCTACAAGTAGAATTTAAATTTGCGTGTTTGATGTTTTTTTTACAAAGTTATTTAACTTCATTTTAACTTGAAAGTACTTAGAATTTCAGTTTTCCCAGATTCTTTGAGATGGCGATATTGCAAGTGGTTATTTAGTTCTCCTCTATCTGGAGCTATTGTAAACGGTTAATTATGCTACGGGCGTTTAACCCTTTAACCAACGTAACGGTTAAAACCGGCCAGCGCTATTCACCAAATTCACCATTCAATTTTCATTACTTTTTCATTTTTTGTCACAAAAACATAGCTTATGACCCCTCATTGGAACGAGCTCAAAGAGCTCGTTCCAATGAGGGATCATAAGCTATGTTTTTGACCGAAAAAAAATCAAAAAAATTAGTGCCTCAAGAATTTTATTTACAAGTGTCGTCTACTTTTTGTGTTAGATAAAGGGTTAAATCCAACGCTCAATTATGCTACCCCACGATGGCATTCGTGTCAAATGACACATCCAGTTTAGAGTTACAGTACACATCATATGAATGACACACGGTATGTTTATGCATTTCTAACTAACCCTGAGCTTAATGGAATGGTCTTAAAAAGAAATGACCAAATGACCCGAGTCGTCAGTCTTGTTTTGGGCTTTTTAAAATTTTATAATCGTTTCATACCAAGATGAGATACTATTATACCCATGACAGTCTTTTGAACTTTTTCATCTCAATGATCTACTGGTTGTAGCTGCAGTCAGGGGCGGCAGAAGCTTGATAAAACTGGAGGGGTTCACATTTTCAGGGCTACGATGGTTTGTTCCCGTGGGAGAAAAGATAAATTTACCATGACACACTATAGTCTCTCGTTTAGATGGTATGTCGCGCTGCGGTCAGTGTCCTGTCCATTTCATCTTCTTCAACCATCTTCCAACCCGAAGGCTGGTCTTCGGATAAGAAGGTAGTTGAAGTAGAAGTAGAAGAAACGGGCCGAAGCAACCATTTGGACAAATGTTGTTTGGATTTGCCAGTAATATAATGCCTGTTTATTGACACGTTTGTATGAGCCCAGTTTAACTCATTGTGTAACCGCGCATCATGTCTGTGGAAAAAAGTGGATGGGGCACATAACCCCTCTACCCCACCCCCTGGTTTCCCCGCCTCTGACTGAAGTTATCTGATCTCCTTTCTCGATCTGGAAGGACAGGTTCTCTCCCAGCCTTTACATGCTTAGTGCTCATAGTTCTATTCAGTTTATATCAACAGGTAGGGATATTTTAGTTTCATACAGTTATATAGTGCGAGATAATAATTTTTGTTGCATATTATTTCGTGGGTTAAGCATGCATTGTTCCCACAAACTGTTATCAAAACCCTTTATGGCTTGGCCTGCCACCTCCAACAAATTCCTGCCTTTGTTCCAATCTGAGATGATTTAAGCATCTATGACTACCTATGCAGCCCCCGCACACTAATAGAGTGCTAATTAGCTTGCTGAACAATAGGGCAGTCCCATTGTTTGTAAATAGTTTTAAAAAATCTATCCTCTGGCCTATCAGAAAAAAATCGTATGCACTGGAAAGAATGTTTTTTTTCCAGGCTGTGGAGCACCTACCTCAGCCTGGAGTCTGAATTTTTTTGCACCCTTCCCCTCCCCGCATATCATGGTATTTTTTGATCTGGAATCAATTTTTCCAACTCTAGAAACCAGAGGTCATATATTTCGAACACAAGAGGAGAAGGTGCATTTTTATATCGTCAGCAGTTGGAAATTTACAGGTGGCAGTCGAAATGTTCTCACCGGAGGGGGAGGGAGGTGGGGGGTGTTGCAAATGGTTTTCTCAAAAGTTGGATCTATGACAGCCGAGAGTGGGGTACAATTGGACATTCAGAGATGCATCCCCTCCTTGCCGGGTCCATTAATTACGCAATGCAATGGATGATTTGCCCTTAGAAAAATTAAAAAATCTATTGGGCAAAAGTTTTCAATAGGGTTAAATACGCCGAGGTGGAAAAACACAGCGAAAGAAACCAAGGAATAAAATACTCTTGTATAATAGGATCGCGTTAGCTCATTGGTTAGAGCAATGGACGCGAAATCGAAAGGTAGGCGATTCGACCCTGACCCGAGTCATTTGTGTTGTGTCCTTGTGCAAGACACGTCATCGCGATTGTCTGTGTGGAAGCACGGTGGTGTTGGTTACTAAGGTGTAGGACACGTCGACGGTATACTTGCCTTCAAGTGATCCTAACGATGCTCGCGTCGGGTTTGTAAGTTTTAGAGTTCAACAGTTACTCACCGTCGGTTGTCCTCTTTGGGTACTCAGGTTTCTTTTCTTTTGTCCGTAAAATTGTCCGACACGATACGACCCTGGCCATTGGGAATGTCGTTAAATCCAACAAAATAATAAACAATCAAACCATTAGTTTAGTTTAGTTTAGTTTAACCCTTTACCTAACATGAAAATCAGACGACACTTGTAAAAAACAAATTCTTGAATAACTAATTTTTTGTTCATTTTTTGTCTCAAAAACATAGGTTATGACCCCTCATTGGAACGAGCTCGACGAGCTCGTTCCAACGAGGGGTCATAACCTATGTTTTTGAGACAAAAAATTAACAAAATAATGAAAATTAATTGAAGATGTTTGAGAATAGCGCTGTCCGCTTTTGACCGTCACGTTGGGTAAGGGGTTTAACAGTTTAATGCATCACACCATAATGGCAGTTGCACAATACAAACATAACAAATAAGAAGACATATTAAACATGATGTATAATATAAAGTACTAATGACTTTTTTCCTTGAGGTGATCTCACTTACAGAAAAATGACCAGATCATGTTAGAAATAATATTAATCGATTTACTATCACAGTTTTTCAATGTATAATAGTATTTCTCCGAATCATTTAATTGTTTAAATTCTTTGTTTTCTTTTATAAGTTCTGCGAACCCCGTTTCCCTAATTTCGACATATGCCCTACAATCCATAACAAAATGTTTTTCGCTCTCTATTTCACCGGTATAGCACACCTGACATCGCCTATCATTTTGGGACGGTGTTTTTTTTTTATCTACCCGTTTGTATTTCTAAATTACGGTTACTAACCCTAAGTCTAGTAAACAGTTAACGGGCCTGTCGAGATCTGGTGATTTTTAGATAAGGTAAAAGCTTGTATTCATTTTTAACTAATCGATACGTTCATAACTTATTACTGCCTTTCATTTTGTCATCCTTAAACAAATCTTTAGTAAATCTTTCTCTATGCTGAGATTCTAGTACATCTCCCAGGCATTTTCCCTTACTAGTAGTTAACGTATTAGCATAGGAAACTCTGATATTATAACAAGATAACTGAGTTATCCAAGTTTTCGAAAGTTTACATTTGAGCGACTCCTTGAAAGAGTTGGAGAGTATGTTATCGCCAGCAATTTTGGATAATTTATCGACATATTCATGGAGATGTAAGATGGCATCGTTCACAATAGGATATCTACCCAACTCTCCTCGAGCTGTGATTAGATGCTTTTCTATTCAACATTAATACTTGTTTACAAAATTTCAAGTGGACTTGTTCACAAGCTGTAGTGTCCGCGAAAGGATTATTAAGATCAGGGGACCATATCGCGCAACCTTATAATAAAACAGGCTTAATCAATTATCAAAAATTTTAAATTTCACATCAAGAGTTATGTCAAGCGACTTTCTGAGAGAATTTGTAAGGAAAAGCATTGCTTTCGATCATTCTGTACTTAAAGTCTTGTTTTGTGTTTCCATTATATCTGAATTCAAGACCAAAGTATTTATATTGATCTACGATATCTAATTTCGCTGTTGCAATACAAAACGTAGGATCCTTTTTATCTTTTCTATTTTTGAAAATCTTGCAGTTTGTTTTATTAATATTGACACTAATTTTGTTTTTATCCGCATAGTGTTCTAACTTCTGAACACATTTATTCAATCCGGCTGTAGACTCTAATAACATTACCAGGTCATCGGTAAAAAGAAGGTGATTGAGTCGTTTTTCATTCACATTAACTCTTTACCTAACGTAACGGCCAAAACCGCCAGCGCTATTCTCAAAATTCGCCAGTTAATTTTCATTATTTTTTCATTTTTCGTCTCAAAAACATAGGTTATGACCCCTCGTTGGAACGAGCTCGACGTAAAAATGAAAAAAATTAGTTATTCGAAAAATTTTTTTGCAAGTGTCGTCTGCTTTTCAGGTTAGGTAAAGGGTTAACTGTGAACAAGATTCATCAAATATCCCGCATATGTCATCAATATTTTTTTTTAAAAGAGTGTGGGGGGGGGGGGGGGGTGATATAGAACATCCTTGTCTAACTCCCAATATTGAGAATAAAGGTGGGCTCAATCCTACAGAAGTATTTATAGAATAGTAACTGGACTCATAAAGAGAGCTTAGAATTTTGAGGACTTTGCCACCGATACGCAATGACTTCATTTTCTCCAAAAGTAACGTCATCCCCCCCCCCCCCCACCCCCTGAGTGGAACAATATGTCAGAGCATTACAGATGGCGCCTTGATTCACTAGGCGTACTATATACACAGAACTCTTATGTTGATCTCTGTATAACAGCCAGGGGTGGTATGGGATGGGGATGTTTCAAATCAATCTAACTGCATGGCAGTTAGGTTGAGAGTAGACGAAACAGAGAAATTAACTGCATTCTACCACAAATCTTAATACCTGAAACTAGGATGTAACATTCTTGTTTTGTAACTTGGCTTAAAATTTCTTTCAAGTCAGACTCGACGTCATTTGTGATTTCTTCTTGAGATAGTTGTCGATTGACGAGATCTGTGACTGACTGAATCACTGACAAAGTTTCTCCTACAAAATTTGCGACGTCATTCCTTCTGTCCGTGTTTTCTCGCTTTATGTTCTCCAATTTCAGATCAGTCTGTAAAAAGAAAAAAATAATATTACTTCAACAGTCAATTCGCTGGAATAATTTTTATATGGACAGGCCAGAGTCGTTGGAGGCATTTCGATCCTGGGGAAGGGGAAGGTCATAATAGAGCACCAACACACCGAAACATAACAGTGGGGACAATACACGAGGCTATATTTGAGACTAACTTCCACCTACATGAGAAAAGTGCACATTTGTTATCCATATTTAATAATTAAACAATAACATGATTTTGGAGGGCATTGTGGTTCGTGAGCGGCCCTGTATCGATGTTGAACAGCCCGAGGGTTTATTAAAGGCCCGAGACGAAGTCGAGCGCCGTTAATAAACCCAAGGGCTGTTCAACATCGATGCAGGGCCGCTCACGAACCATTATGCCCGACAACAATCATGTTATTACTATTATTACCACTACGTAATTTGTAATTTTACACATTTCCAAAATGATATCCCAGCAATCAAAATTCCGTCTTCCACTTCCAGCGAGGGAGGTAATGCACGCAATAAAGATGACGAATCAGTTGCCATGGAAAATGGCTACAACTGACAACATGGCCACGTGTCATTTGTTTCTGTTGCTGTCGATCAACAAGACCGCAACATGACGAAAGCATCAACTTTTCCTTGCGAGTTCTCGCCTCATTTCTAAATTTTCAATTCTAAAAGACGTCACGTGACAAGAGGGCGGATAATGAATTTTGTTTTCCATTAGCGGCCCTCCTATCACGTGACTACCGAGCAATAGAGGATATGATTGCCCGTTAAATCGACATTAATAAAGTAGGAAACGCCCTGCAAAGTGGTAATAATTGTCAATGTTTCGGCGCGGTGGGGAAATTTGTCGGATTCCACAAATTTGTTGGGTTTTTTCGCATGGCGCACGATTTTTCCTCGGTGAAAGCTTATAGGAATTGTTTAACTAACATTTCTGCCTTTGTTTTACAGTTTTACTCTTGCAGACCAGTGTAACTCTAATATTGTCATGTTTTGGGAATTTGATATATTTCCCAAATGGTTTCGAATTATTTTTCCCACCTCACCTGACAGAGTAGTTGATCAAATTTCTTCTTTTCCCTCTTTTGATACTTTTAACACACTTTTAGGGATTTTTGTAAGTTACCCAGATGTTTGATTCCCCTACTTTTTTCACAAGCTCTTTGTTTTTTAAAGAAGAATTTTTTAGTTATTTTATGATATATTCACGGTGTTATTGAATTTTATATGGCGTGGTAATAAGTGGTCCTCTGGGCTTTGTTTGATTTCATATTTTAATTTGTCCCAAAGTTCTTGAGAGTTGTTGACTCTAAAATGCATCTCGATGATGTGGTCGAGAATGTCTGATGTTCTGCCTCAAGAGAACGGCAGCCGACTGGTCACTTTCCACGCGTGGGCAATATTTCCATGGACGCATTAGTCTCTGATTTCAAACTCTAATTATAGGAATAATGATAAAAAAATTTAATTAATGAAGCACCGGGCACAACCCGGTGCTTCATTAATTAAAATTTTGCCGATCATGATTTTTATCACGTGGTAAACATCTCTGCCCACTCGTGGATTGTACTGTACATGTAGTAAGTGGACCTCTGCGCTTCGTATAATATCAAATTTGAATTTGTCCCAAAGTTCTTCAGTGTTGTTGCCTCTAAAATGCATCTCGATGATTCGGCCAAGAGTGTCTGCTATTCTGCCTCTATGCTTTCACTGTTGGCTTTCTCAGTTAAAGCAAGTGCTTGGTTTTGTCTTTTAGTACTTGGGTTTACAAGATGACTTACTATGACGGTATGTTGTACATGCCTAGAATTGAGCCCTCGGGCCACCAATCAAAATCTGCATGGAAGTACATGCTATTGTAGACTGTTTCATAACTCAATTTTCGGGAAGTTTGCTTGGTGATTACCGTTGGTGTAAGGCGATGTCTGTTTACTCTCAAAGATATGCCGATAATCTTTCGTTCTTCCGTTATAGATATTCCAATCAATGAGTATGTAATTCCCCATGAAAACAGCAAGGTATGAACCAAATTTACGGAACTACGCAGCGTAATCACAAAATTATAGTTGCTTCATTCATGATTATTCAGTAAACAACCACGTAGGCCTATAGTGGTACAGTCCGACTGTCGTGGACTGGCCACTTTCCACAGGTGGGCAATATTTCCACGAACGCAACGGATCCCAAACACTAATTATAGGAATAATCATAAAAAATTTAATTAGTGAAGCACCGTATACAACCCGGTGCTTGATTAATTAATATTTTGCTGATGATGAATTTTATTACCTGGTAGAATGCATGTGTGGACATCAATGCCCACGCGTGAATTACGAACAGTCTACGGCGACTATACTGTATTAGTAATGCCATCAAAGATTCGGTTAAATCAAGTCTCGACCGAAAAAGATGAGAGCACGGTGGCTCAATGATAGACTGTTGGACGTCTATGCTAAAAGTTCCGAGTTCGATCCCGGTCCGGGACGACCCACGTTGTGTCCTTGGGCAAGTCACTTTATTCCAGCTGCCTACACGGGGGCACGCTGACGCCGTGTACTACGGCATACTGCACGTCGATGGTGCACATGTCTTCAACCGCTGTAACCCTGCTTGAGCGGTGCTTGAACAGAGTTAGAATGTTGAGGAACTGACAGTTGCTCGTCGATGCTCGGTGGTTCTCTCCGGGTACTCCGGCTTCCCCCTCCCCGTAAAACTGTCACGGTCACGATTATGTATAAGTATCTGACCTTAAACACCAATAAATAAATAAATCTAAATACCGAAAAAGATTTCTTGCGTTGATTCAAAGAAACTGAATGTTGTGCTATTTTTAAGATTCAATCTGATGGAATATTTCCGTTGGTCGGAAATGCGAACCTTAGGTTCGCTTTTCCAACCAAGTGGAATATTTCAGCCAAATGAGTCTAAAAATAGTCAATGGACTATTTAAAGGATACACCATAACTGCGTCAGATTCGTTTCCGATTTTAACTGGTGGCTTGAGAGCGTAGCCTGGAGTGCTTACTGAAGATTTTATCACAGAGGATTTTACCACATACGAACCAGTGCACAATTTCATTAACACACGTGTGAACATTCTTAGTCATAAATGTATCTTTTAACACAATCTTAAGCATCATTGCCGATTTCACAAAACAATCTTAACTAAGAAGGTTCATAAGTAATTGCTTAACTTTAAGACAGCTCTAGAGCATGCATCAGATGTTCTTAACTCCGACAAATTGGCGGCGATGTATTTATTGCTTCAAAGCAGGCGACATCTTCGCCGCCAACGCGTTTTCAGAGATCGCACGAACCCTCTCGACTACATGAATGAGTTGATATAATTCAGCGATACCGTTTGCCCCGGAATTTAGCGCTGCAGGTATGTTAGCTTGTAAAATATGACACCGAACGACACACGAGGAGATCTCGCGATTTACCAGCACCCCCCCCCCCCCCCCCCTGCTTGTGTTAACGGAGCTCTGTTTCTTTGTCAGCAGAAGCTTTCAGGCCGTAAACGGTGACGTGCACAATATAAGCAAGGCCAACGTCTCGCGTGTTGTTTACGGAGTCACATCTGCACTAGTTCGAAATTGCAGAACATTCGTCAAGCTGTCGACCTATGAGAATGACTTACGGGAAATAATGACAGGTTTCTACGATCTGGCCACTTCCTTAGCGTTGTCGGGGCTGTAAATAGAACCCACATCAGAATAAGAGCACCATCGGAAGACTATGATGCTTACGTTAACAGAAAGAGGTATCATTCTGTAAACATCCAAACAGTGTGCGATTCAGGGCCGGCGGAAGAAGGGGGGCGACGGGGGCGGTCGCCCCCCTTGCCCTCGCCCACGGGGGCGAGCGGGGGCGAAAGTGTCCGAAAATAAAAAATTAGCATTGTTATTGATCAACCATCAGAAAAAAGCAGGATCATACTGATCAGCCTATTATTCAGTTGTATCTTTGAATAACCAATTCTCCGGCATGGATGTATATGTATACATTAACCCTTTACCCAACGTAACGGCCAAAACCGGCCAGCGCTATTCTCAAAAATAGCCAATTAATTTTTAAAATATTTTCATTTTTTGTCTCAAAAACATAGGTTATGACCCCTCGTTGGAACGAGCTCGTCGAGCTCGTTCCAACGAGGGGTCATAACCTATGTTTTTGAGACAAAAAATGAAAAAAATTAGTTATTCAAGAATTTTTTTTTGCAAGTGTCGTCTTCTTTTCGTGTTAGGTAAAGGGTTAATTGCCCACGGGCATGGCATTCAATGGATAGTAGGCCTATGAATCAGCAAATTTTGCCTACCTGCTCAGCCTGACTGTTTTATTAGTTAGATGGCCAAAAGCCGAGTTTGTCGACAACAAAACTGGTTCGAAGCCTATGGCACTAGATAATCCGAGACTTATACTAGCACCGAGAGGGGGTAGGTAAACAGGGCAACTGCTCCAGGGTCCGGCCTCCGGCTGTAAAAAAATCATTTTTTTCTATTATAAAAATACAAGAGGAATTTCAGGCCAAAGGCCACCAGAATGCACAATTTGAGAGCTCCATTAAAAATTTCCTGGGGGGAAAACCCCTCCACCCCCTCCCCCCCCCCCTCTTCTAATACCTCGTGTCTTCGGCACTCGGTGCAGATGCCTTCAGCATCTGAGGCGTCCCCTCCCAATTTTTAGGCGATATACGTGCACTTGCCCTCATCAGAAAATTTCGCCCCCCTTGCCCCTTTGCTGCTTCCGCCGGCCCTGGTGCGATTCGAAGCTGAAGTTCCTTAATGTTGTGGCGAAGTGGCCTGGCTCGTCACACGATGCATTAATGTTCAATATGTCAGCCTTGAATCACGACTTCCAGCAAGGCAGAATGCTATGTGGATGGTTAATTGGCGACTGTGGGTATCCCCTCAGACAATGGCTAATGACACCTGCCCCAGATCTAACCACAACAATGGAAGTGGCATATAATGCTGCCTAAGGAAAACTCGAAATCCAGTAGAGAGGTCCTTTGGCGTATGGAAGATGCATGTCTGGGTGAGGGGGGGGGGGGGGGTTGTTATTTTACCCAGAAAAATGTTGCAAGATGGCGATGGCCACAATGGCCCTCCACAACATATGCAGAGATGTGCCATTGGACGAATCTTTGGATTATCATTTATTGGTGTTTAAGGTCACATACTTATGCACAATGGCTAATCGTGACCGTACGAATCTTTGGAACTGGCCCCAGATGACAACATTATTAGCAATTATGAAGGCGCTAGAGATAGTGCTGCGGCCCTTGTTAGACAGAACCTTGTAAACTCAAAATTTTGATTTTTCTGTTGTGTGTGTGTGTTTTCAGTCTACAGGATTATGGATGTTAAACTTATGGAGAACCTAGCCTTGCTTACCAAACTTATGGCTTGACATGCTCCATCCACATCCTGTCCACATGAAAACTGAATAGCTTTTCTCTACACATTGTCTGTGGAGCGTTGCATATACTAAAATTAAGCGTAACTTACTATATTTGACAATTTAATGACGTAAACGCTGATTTGACTGTCATAAATTGAATTCAACTGGTGACGCGTCAGCGAGCGGATCCGGTAACTTGAATAAGATATTTGCGACAGTAAAACCAGAGTTTGCGTGCCGTAATCGTCAAATACACCACCTGTAACATAATTCGATAATAAAATTCTTTAATCAACAACCATTTTAAACTTAAAACGCACTCCAGGATGGAGTAAAGATTTTGTTTAACTGCAGTGTTTGTGTTTTGCAGCCAACCCACGGACTCACACGCACAAAGGCATTTAGTTTTGTTGCGCGGACACTTTGTTTTAACCGAACTGTACTCCGGTGAATGTGTTTTTTGCGATGGTGTCCAGCGATTTTTACAGCTTGATAATATCTTTGACTAAGTATCTTTGAGTTTCTGCGTATAGCACGTGGAACGCTCCTATCAGTAGGCCTTCGCGGCTTTTCACTTTAATTTTTACCAATCCAATCTCAAAGTTACTCACCTATTTGGATTGTTCGAAAAATGGGATCTCGATGTTTAGCAAGATGAATGCTCCTCCCCGAACTTTCTTTTGTACAGGTTTTTTTTACTAAAGCTTATTGATCGTGTTTGGGCAGATGCAGTAATTACCTAATAGATTAAGGGGACGTCCAACGTAAATTTGGTCAAATTTGAGGTAATTTTCTCCAAAGTCCAGAGAAAGTAAAAAAGGAATAACTCAAATTTATTATATATCAATTTGTTTGGAAAGAAACAAAGATTTTGTGGAAACTAATATTTGCCATGGAACCATTATCATGTGACAGAAAGCATTGCCTGAAAGTCTGCTATGGCAGAAGTAAGAGATCAAATTTTATACAATAAAATACCTTAAATTTATTGAATAGTTAAATTCTGCAATCCTTGTAGTACAGACTCTGAGAAATCTTTTTATCATTCCACAAGACCAACTGTAGTTCAGCCTTCATTTCAAAGGGGCTGCCATTTTTCTTGTGTTTGTTTACCTTTTATGAAGTTCACCAAGGGTCAAATCCACAGTTCAGAAGAACAAGTATGGAGTCATGAGAGAGTGCATCAATGAAAAATGAAGAATGTCCAATGTGGCATTTGTGAGTCTGCTGTGACCATACCCCCCCCCCCCCCCCCTCCCACACACACACACACACAATACTGTGCCATTTTGCATGAGATCTGTATCACATTGGTAAAAGACGATGAGATGGATACACGAAAAAGGGTAAACTGCCAAATTTCCTCATTTAGTATTATATGTGTCCATTTCTGGGCAATGACAGCTGTCATGTGTCATTTGAATGTTCAAGTGTGGCCAAAACAACTAAAACTGACCTGTCCTGCGTGCAGAAAACTTTCATCAATCGGCTACACTTAGAAATCCTGGCTTCCAATTCATTTATGTACATGATTTGGTATGCTTCATTTGTTTTGGAACTATCGGCCTTCCGTAGTTGCTGTTTGGGGAGACTTGACTGTTGTTTTCTCGTGAGATTTAAGAACATTAATAACTGATCTGCTTACCAATACTAATTTATACTAATTTTATAGGCGGAGGGTTATCGGCCTGAACAATATCGGAATTGTGTTGGTTATTAAATTCATTTATCTAAACACTAATGACACGTTGTGGTTTCATTTCGGTCATTCGTGTGAATTTTTGTCCGCCTAGCGGAATTTCTCTATTTCTGTCCACAGAGTGTCAACGCACATAGATTTTCGCAACATTTTGGGGCTAACAGCGCTGAAAATCGACGTTGATCTGTCTTATACACAATGCGGTTGTGTGAGGGAGATATTTAAATTGGTACGACATTTCGCTATATTTGGTGAACAGGAAGAAACCTTTCTGATAATTCTCCTCGACATTGGTCTTCTTTTTTCGTAGCAGACATCATCAAGACTTCTTTAGGTCACTAATATAGTTCGGCGACAGTTAAATTATTTTTTCGTAAATATACAATTGTGAGGACTGTAATGTATGTTGATGTGAATATATTTTTGTTTTCGAATATAATTTTCCACTTTTATGTTTTGATCATCATCACCAACCAAACAATAGTAGTTCGAGTCGGTGGCGTAGTAACCCCTTGCTGACACTTGCGTCAAATTGTACAGTTTATGATCTGAACAGCGCTAATATGGACTGAATCTCGCAATTATCACACTGTCAGTTGAATATTTTCCTGTGAATGTGTCGTGAGTTGTACATTACATCGGCTCCCAGATTAAAAAAAACAGCAGTGAAATGTTTGAAGATTTCAGATCGTGGGAAATCAAATCATTTCGCAATTTAGCCCAAAACCCACGTGATCATAACAAACAATGTCAATGAAGAGAATCAAGTGTTTGTTGTCATCCATTTTCTCCTGAGCGTTCTCACCACGTTGGTGATGAAATGATAAATATGCTTTCTCCGAGTATGGAGTGTGAGGGGGCGCGGTGGCTCAGTTGGTAGAGGTGCAGGCTGCAAGCCGAGAGGTCCTCGGTTCGAATCCCACCTGCGGCAACCGCGTTGTGTCCTTGGGCAAGACACTTCACCCTCATTGCCCACGTGGGGGCACGGTGACGCTGTGTACTAAGGCGTACTGCACGTCGATGGTGCAACCAATGCTAACCCTGCTTGTGTGGAGTTAGTATGTTGAGGAGCTGACAGTTGCTCGCCGTTGCTCGGTGGTTCTCTCCGGTTACTCCGGCTTCCTCCACCTGTAAAACTGTCGTGGTCATGATTAGCCATTGTGCAGAAATATGTGACCTTAAACACCAATCAATAAATAAATATAAATAGTATGGAGTGTGGAGTCTTTTATTTTTCAACTCAGACATTCGAATTACCGATCTATTCCCTGTTAATCCTGACGGTTACTTACGCGGCTGGCAATTTCTTTGTCATCAAAAGCAAACATTTTTTTTTTTAAATTTCAAAAAGTGGATAAATTCGGGTTTTGAATACTTTTGTCATTATTTTGGTATATAATATGTCGTTATTCACAGCATTAATTCGTATTTAGGGCATTGTGAAAATTTTCAAAAAAAATGCCCAAAGTTACGTTGGACGTCCCCTTAAATGCCTATTTTCGTTGGCTGACATTGAGGTTACGAAATCACTTCGAAATTAAGCAGAGAAGTTAAAACACGCCAATATTCGCGATCTCATGCAGTCTGCATGCCAGTGATATGGACGGGGGCGCGGTGGCTCAGTTGGTAGAGGTGCAGGCTGCAAGCCGAGAGGTCCTCGGTTCGAATCCCACCTGCGGCAACCGCGTTGTGTCCTTGGGCAAGACTCTTCACCCCCATTGCCCACGTGGGGGCACGGTGACGTTGTGTACTAATGCGTACTGCACGTCGATGGTGCACCTGTCTTCAACCAATGCTAACCCTGCTTGTGTGGAGTTTGTATGTTGGGGAGCTGAAAGTTGCTCGCCGTTGCTCGGTGGTTCTCTCCGGGTACTCCGGCTTCCTCCACCCGTAAAACTGTCACGGTCATGGTTAGCTATTCTTGTGCAGAAATATGTGACCTTAAACACCAATAGATAAATAAATAAATAAATAAATAAATAAATAGATAGTGATATGGACAACAATATTGGCATATTGTGACAGGCTTCCATGGGTCCAGTTGCAAAGATTCAACGGATGCTCGAAAGTTAGGTCCCAGCGGAATCAACACCGAATCGGACTGCTGATTTGATGGACAAATATGCGTGGATGGAAGAGTGGGTGGGCGGGTGGGTCATCTTGGCTGCCAATTTTCGTCACTGAATGTGATTTACAGGAAAGTTAGCTCCCCTTAATTTCTTGAAGCTCCAAAAAAATTTAACAGTAAGGGCACCATAGGAATCATATTTCAATTGTCTTTTATGGCAAGATAATAAGAAGCAACCAATTCATAGATGAACCGTGCATTATAAGAAACAATCAGAAACTTGGCTTTATTTTCAGCTGATGTCATAGGGTTTTCTCAACAATAACTTACTTCTCAATTGGACCTTTCTCGCTCGTCAAATAATTTCAAGAGAAATAACTTTAATAAAAGTGAACTTTCATGACGAGATAAGCCAGAGAGGGAAATTTGGCAACCAAATAATTCCACCTTCTCGCTACAAACGATCAATATGGAAGATGAAATCTAGGGAAAAACATCATTCATTATCAGTTAACATCGTGGGTAGGGAGTCGAGAGTTTTGATATCTGCGACAGAATTTAACGATGCATACAAAAGGCATGTGGGCGTGCCACAAAAAAGGAAGAAACAAAGGAAGGGGGAGGGGCGACGCCTTTCCAAAAAAAAAAGTTTGGTCTGAAAATTTGCGTTCTGGTGGTTTAGTTTGCTTGTATATATAGTCCATTCGCACTTTTTCGAAAACAAAAAAAAAAAAAAACCAGAAGGAAAGAAAGAAAAAAAGAAAGAAAGAAAAAGAAATAAAGAAAGAAAGAATATTGCTAAAAAGAACAAATAAGGAAATTACGCCTCCAGGCATCGATTTTTAAGAAAATTTTCCCAAGTTTAAAGGTGAGATACAGTGCCTTATATTATCTCTGCTGCTGACGGATATTCCTGCCAAGGACAGGATTTCTCTTGCCACTGAAATAAGTGTAATTTATTTGAACACTTAAACCAGACTTTTCCCCATGTAAACTGGATGGATTGTTTCACTGTTTTCTAACGTTAAATTTAGATAAATTTTTCATCAAATCGAGTCATGGCTGCTGTGGCAGCCATGACTCGATTTGGTGAAAAATATCTTGAAAATACTCGGCAGGTTAAAAGTTATACCACGACTACCGTGAGTATTCAACATTACCCTATAATACATACATTAAAAATGTGCTAGATACATTACACGTGAAATCCGACCTACTTAAACGGGTTGCACGGTAACATTAAATTATTATTAGTTTTCCTCCTTACAAATGGATTCGCCCTTTGTTGCACAGCAGTATGTACTTTCAAGACGACCCCATTCAGGGAACGGGAGTTGAATGGGTTAACCGAGGACCATTGTATATGCTACTTGCAACCATTTGACTAATTTGCCTGAATAAGATATGGCGTATTGAATTAGTTGAATGCGTGGTGTAGCTGTGGCTCAGGAATGTTATTTATAAACCAGGAAGTATCATAATGACCTGACAATTTAGTTTCAGTAACTTTAAAACCAGAATTTTAACCCTGTATAACTGCCTCTGTCAAATATTTTCAGGCAAGGCTATTATAAACAAAATTCCTGTTTCTCAGGCACCTCCCTCATCTTTGAAAATCTGCCTAATCACTCTTTTTTTACGGGGAAGTCTCTTCAAAACTATTTTGCACTTGTGAGACTAAACATTTAACTAACTATATCTTGTTTGACTGAGCTCAATGATATAGTTGGTTAAGCGTGCAACTGCTGTGTGGGAAATTTTCACTGCTGAAATACTGTATTTTTTCCCCAACTATTCCCAAGACAGTTTTGTGGATTAACAAAACGAAAAATGCCTCCCCCACCGCCACCCATAAAAAACTGAGGGAAAACGGCATGAGAAGCAAGAATTTTTTTCAAATAAATTTGATATCCAAGACTGCTTTATGGAGAAAAAAAACGGTTGCTTACCACCGATTGTATCCTGAGACCATATACCTTTCTGCATAACCCTCTTATCCACCTCAACAACAAATACAGTCATGTTCCGAGCAACAAACTGACATGTTCCGAGCAACAAACACCGACATGTTCCGAGCGAGATGTTTCTTTTCCCACACATATTGGAGCGTAATAGTAATACGAGTACTAGAGGCAGTAACCAAATGTAGTTTTAATGTAACAAGAGGGGGCGCGGTGGCTCAGTAGGTAGAGGTGCAGGCTGCAAGCCGAGAGGTCCTCGGTTCGAATCCCACCTGCGGCAACCGCGTTGTGTCCTAGGTCAAGACACTTCACCCCCCTATAAAAATAAATAAATAAATAAATGTAACAAGATCAACAGTAAGTGGTCACATTGTTATGAATAGTAATGTAATGACTGTAATTTACAACCAGTTGTGGTGATAAAAAATGTAAGAAGTGATTATTTAGGTCCTACAAAGTAGATTTTCTGTTTCTCGGACCATTTTTGTTTTGTAAAACTGCATGAAGGCGGGAGATTTTATATTTTATTTTTTAATTATTTCTTTGCCATCAAAAGTTCATGTTCTAAGTTTGTCTTATGTTTTGCTAATTATGTTAATCTACAGAATAGAATGGGTGTTGGCGTATTTCGTCCTTTGAGTGCAAGTTGGCTTTGCAATGCTAAAGCATTGCAAAGACTTGTTGCACTCTGGAGACAAATTTTTCAGTTTTATTAACTTGCCTAAAATATCAGACATAAACCAAATAATTTTTATTTTTTAAAGTCTGTATTGGTTATGAAAAAGAGCATGCGGCAGTCAAAAGGTCCATGCGGGGGGGGGGGGGGGGGCATGAGAAACACATTTTTAACGTTTTTAGGCCTTATCTGTTCATTGGGTTATCACTACAGTTTCCATAGTCACCAAATGCATTTGTGGCTGGTGTCGACCTAAACAATACAATAAATTCTTTAGCCAAGGTCATATCGGGTCGGACAGTTTGACAAGGGAGGAAGCCGGAGTACTCGGAGAGAACCACCGCGCACTGGCGAGTAACTGTCGAACTCTCCAACTTATTATATCACGATTACTCTGTGTATTCAACGTTACCCAATAACAATACGTGCATTGAGAAATGTGCTAGATAACCACACGTGGAGTCCGGCCTACGTGTACTTTCACCACGTAATAACGCATTGGCTTTAACGTATCTGATCGACGTTTTGACGTGAATCAAATGCTGCGACACAGTGCCAGGCATGAAACTGAACAGACCGTCGAAGGTGATATGTTTCTTTAACCCTTTACTCAACGTCGCGGCCAAAACCGGCCAGCGCTATTCACAAAAATCGCCAATTAATTTTCATTATTTTTTCCTTTTTTTTTGTCTCAAAAACATAGGTTATGACCCCTCATTGGAACGAGCTCGACGAACTCGCTCCAATCAGGGGTCATAACCTGTTTTTAAGGCAAAAAATTAGTTATTCAAGAATTTTGTTTCCAAGTGTCGTCTGCTTTTCAGGTTAGGTAAAAGGTTAAAACTATCAGCTTCATTCAAGCTTAATCGTGCTATAAATATGTATAAATACAGAACACAACTCAGGTAGCTTACGGGGGACAGGAATCAACGACCTTCGTTGGAGGGTTTTATGGATTTCACTCGCAACCATGACGCTCGCGAAATACATGAATAACTCAAACTGGGATCGTTGATCCCCCCCCCCCCCCCCCCCCCCCCCACTCGTACTCAACCCTCGCTGTGTTGTGTCTTATTCATTCACACCAACAACGTTAGCAGTGGTTATAGGCAAACGCACATCGACGTGCTGTACGCTTTAGTTTACGACGTCACCGTTTTTCATTCTGGGATTCCGTGAATTGACACACATCTCTCTCTTTTGTTCTGCACATTTCGAAATAGCGATATAGTATTTCGAAATATATGACGATATATCACTTCGTTATTCCGAAATAAAATAAGAGTGAAGTGTGTCACTCCCGGGCTCCATACTATGAAACGCGGGAAGTGACACACTTCACTCTTATTAGATTTAAAGAAATAACAAACTATTATTTCATTTCCCCGAAATATTATTTCGTCTTAACGAAATGTGAATTCATTTTAACAAAATAATCATTTCGGAACAATAAAATAAGATTTCAAAATAAGGAAATAATATTTCGTTTTAACGAGAAGTGACACACGACATTTTTATTTTGTTTCGAAATAATGAAATAGTATTTCGAAATAACGAAATTTTATTTCGAAGTACTATTTCGTTATTTCGAAATAAAATAAAAGTGAAGTGTGTCACTCCCCGGGTTTCATGAAGGAGGCCTTGGTGTACCTATATATACACGAATGTTCACACTATCAAAAAGACCAGATTAGGAGAACAGACCTGTTTTAAAGCCTTCCGTGGGGGTGGGTGGGGTGGGGGCTAAAACTTTGCTTGTGCACTGTAAAAACAGATGTTTAACTACTAAACACAAAGTTACACTTAATAAACACATTCTAGGTGTTTACATGTATAACTTATAAAGGAATGTGTTTAACTAACTTAAAGACGTGACATGTTTAAAAATCAATTTTAAAATAAATGTTAAGAATATCCTAGACACATGCGGGTTATCCCACGTTTGGTTTTCTCAAAACTGTGGAAACTCAAGATTTTTGATAGCTGAAGTTAAGAATATCCTGACTGACCAGTTCCGTCAAGAGTGGTGGTCAAGCGTTACCAGGTCGACATTGTACGATAATTACAGGTTACTCGATCACAACTGAGAAATGAAATTTTATATATCCCGTCTGTCATTAACAGATGTCTTTACCCTTGTTAAATTTACCACATCTAATCATCACCTGCCGATTGAGACAGGCCGATGGAAAAATATCCCAAGACAAGACCGCATTTGTAAACTTTGCCCAATGGGAAAGGTTGGGGACGAGTATCACTACGTTATGGAATGCCAAAGGTTATACGATGATAGAAAATGTACTTACCCTCCTTCACGCACAGACGCCCTTCGGCTTTTAAATACAGAGAGCTCTTCTCAAGTAAAAATATTACAGTCCTTCATAAATTATGCAAATTTATTAGAGTTGTTAATCTTATGACAAGATGATCAGGATACATAAAATAGACGAATCCACCAGTCTTTCCCCCGTTGATATCTCAGTTTTAATTTTGGTGATATGCACAGTATAAAACACTCTCAACCCCAGTCAGAAGTCGCGACTGAGGGGACGCGTTAATTGTGAATATCAAATTTTCTCTTCCCGGTCTGCAGCGGACATGAGGTATATGAGACATAGTACCTGCGTACCTACGTACGTGTTCGTCTAATTTTCTTCTCCCAATGGTGTTTGAGCGAGGGATGTTCCATTTCAATCTAACGTTTGGATCTGACAATTGTTAGATTATAGGTAACGATAAAGTATCTCTTAGTTATGATCAATTTAGGGTGAATTTTAAATCGAGTAGAGGAACATTGGGGTTCTCTACAGTCTTGTGGCTCACGATATCGTCGAATGGGGTCTAGAGTGTTCTATGTCACAGTTGGACATCGATCAATCTAGCGACCAAGCGACGCAATGTCGAGAAGTGAAATGCTGAATAGCTGCTCGCGGACGTGGTCGTGCCACTGGAGTCTACGCAGTGAGTCGACACTTGCGACATCCTGCAACTGTGGTTTCAGGCTGGAAGAGGTTTCAGTTTCTGGAGATGTTCTGATATTTTATTTTCTTGCTGCCTTTTGTCATATTCTAGTAATCCTACTTCTATTTATATTTAGTAATATGTAACAATTTATACTGACTGCTATACAATATACTTTAATGTACAGACATAATTATATATACCTCTCACACCGCTTATGTGGTCAAGGAGAGAGTATAAAGATTTGATTTGATTTGATTTGAATTAAAAGTGTTTAGCCTTTCTAAACACATTGCATGTTTAACTTTTAAAGATATGTGTTAAGGTTTTAAACACGTCACATGTTTAAGTAATAAACCTTTAATGTGTTTAATGGGCTGTTACACTTAATAAACGCAAACTTATGTTTATAATCTACACATGTTTAACTTTTTTTCCAAAATTTTTCAGAATTGTCACATATATTATGAAAAGGTCTTTTTTAAAAAGAAAGCACAAACAAGAATTTATAATAAAAATAACAAACACGAAACAAAATGAGCAAAATTGCGCAAGCCCAACAAGAGCAAAAACCTAGAAAAAATATTTGGACAGAGCTGGTTTGATAAAAATTGGAAATCAGTTTACGGGGAAATTGAAGAATTTCAGATACCATTGTTCCTAATTTTGGGGCAAATGTTTATCACATGTTAGCAGTTGACAATAATTATATTCTTGAAGAAAACATACTTGCCACAATAATGTATTAAAGCCCAATAAAATTGACCAGATAATAAAAGACAAATGAATACAATCAGCACAAGAATTTAAACTATAAAAAAGAAGGTAGAATCAAACAGCAATATTTAATCTACAACTGTAAACCATTTGGGCTGTTTGTTCCTTTCTGCATGTTAGCCCTTTACCCAACAAATCGGCCGCATCCGCCCGCGTAATATGCAAATTCAGCAGTTTAAAAGCTATTATTTTTCAAAAAAATGTCAACAAAACCATATCAAGTGACCCCTCGTTGGAACGAGCTCGTTCCAACGAGGAGTCACATGATATGGTTTTGTTGACATTTTTTGAAAAAATTAAAAAAATGATATTTAAAATAATAAATTTTGATATCGTCTGCGTTGGGTAAAGGGTTAGATTACCATTCAATCGCTTTTGCTATTAAATGTTTAGAACCACACTTTCCAGACTTACACTATAGTCACTATTAAATAATATGAATGGGTTAACTTGATTATTACAGCCATGTGTGTCAAAGGAAAATCCATAATAAAAAGAAAAAAATAAACATTTTCAATTTAAAATTTTATTCCCATTACAGTTCCAGGTTTCTACTGAAAATGATCACAAGCCATTACTTACTTAACTCTTACGATGCTTTTGGGTGGTTCAAGCCACCCACGTAAGACCTTCAAAATTTGAAATATGCTACCTGGAGACAGCAGAATTCAAATTTCAAAGTGCTTACACCTTTCATAAAAAAACTCTGTGGGTTAACTTGATATGTGCATTTTGAAATCCGAAGCCTATAGTCCAAAGATACTAAATAAAAATGATCAAAGGTTTCTGATCACTGAAGCTGAAGAATATTTTGAAACAGCTTTCATTATATTGCACTAAATTTAAAATTCGGCCTCCCATGGGGAACTCAAATAAGAGCCTTTGAACTTGAACTGAACAGACTTGAATCTTGAGCTCCCATGGATGCTAAATACGAAAGATCAAAACATTCTAATCACTGGGTCTGGAGAAGATTTTTTAAGAATATACCCAATGTTGCACTAAGTTGGCATTCAGGCTCCCACAGAGAGTCCAATTATGATATCAAGAACATGATTTGAATAAATTTGTATCTGGTCCTCCCATCTGATGGGTGAGCCCAAATATTAATCCAGGACTTGATTTGAACAAACTTGGATATGACCCACCCAAGAATGCTACATACCAAACAACAACATATTATGACCACTGGGTCTAGAGAAGAAGATTTTAAAATATTTTTGAAATATTTTATGGGTGCTATCTGAGTCATGCCCCTGTGGAGTCCCCTGGGACGTGAAACTTTATTTGAACAAACTTGAATTGATATATACCTAGGAACATCCATACCAAACTTAGAGTAAATCGGCCCTGAAGTTTCTGCTAAGTTGATAAAAGTTTACGCTGGACAGATGGACAACGATGGACGACGAACAGAAAGTGATCACTTAAGCTCCCCCTAAGCTGCTTAGGTGAGCTAAAAAGTTGATATCAGGTTTGGACAAATTAGGTCACATAAACTTAAAATCGTTAGTAGTAAATTTCTACTCAAAGGATAGGTATGCAAATAATGCAAGATAATGATCCTGTTACAAAAACAGGTAATATCCTCTTTTGGTTATTATATGTTCTTCTGACAATTTTTCAAAATTTTGTAAAACACATTTATCGTTCACCTGGTCTGAGCCTTCGTGACCTATGGATCGTTCCCCTGTACTTGATTCAGGTAACCCATTAGGTAACCTAAATATATATGTATCGCAACTGTGCTGATATATGAACTGTTGTATCATAGCAAAGTTCTTGCACATATGGGCAATATCCTAATGAAAAGACATGAATCCCAAGGAACAATAATGAGGCTGTATTGCAGCAACTCAGATACAAATTAGTCGCAATTAAAGCCTAATCCTGACATGGGCTAGTTTGCTGCAAAAGAGTATCACATCCATAATCAATATTTGTGGTCGAGACATGAATTATGGCTAATTTCTGATTTTTTTCATGTGGGTACCCATAATGCGCGTTATTTTCTATAATTTGATTATTGACATTGTTGGACCCCCCACTCAGCTATTTTCCTGTAGCGTGTTTCCCAGTTTATATTGTGTGCTGAGAAGCCTAGACTCCTCGCGTTATGCATTCGTGTACAGGGGCGTAGAAACAGAGGGGGTGGGGAGGGAACACGTCCCCCACCCATTTTTCCCGAAAAATGTCAACCTTCTCCATAAAACTGGTTCATGAACCCTCACCCTGATATTTGTTGGAGTATTTTGTTATAGGTATACTTTCATTTTCTGGGAACATAAGACTTAGCCTGCTGAGTATTTTCAAAATATTTTTCATCAAATCTAGTCATGGCTGCTATGAAGCAGCCATGACTAGATTTGATGAAAAATTAATTTAAGTATAGCACAAGGAATCATTCCTGAATAGATCCATTCAATTTATAGGGGGGCGTGGGATTAAATGTGCCCAAATTATAATGATTTCAATGACAAGAGAAACCCTGTGCTGGGCAGGAATATCCGCCAGCATCATGCAAAGAGCTAAGTCTTGAAAAGGTATCGGGTGTGCCAAATGGCATGAAAAGTTATTTTTTCCTCGTGGAAAGCACCTGATGGGGCGTACACTTTCCTTACCAGCACGAAGTGAAATGAAGTGGGAAAAACATATTTTTTTATCACGCCACCCCCACCCGTACCCCAACCCCAATTCATTTAGCCTGGCTATGCCCCTGTTCGTACAGTTAAGCGTTAGGAAGTGTTAATTGTATGTGTTGCACATACGAAGTTAAAAACATCCTTGTCTGTCACGGTAATGTGGTCCAGACGCAATTAAGATTTTTTCTTAAAAATGGTATTTAGATTACTATAAATTACAATACTAAACGACTGTATTTAAAATATTAATAGTTCTATAAACGTTTAGGATGTCACGACACTCGTGTCGGATCGTGCCGTGGGCATTTATCGTCTGCTTACATTTAAGCCTCGGTAAAACTGAAAACAGAAGAAAAAAATCCGTTCAATGGCTAATGGTGTGATATGGTTATCTTTTGTTATACTTCTGTTTTTGAATTGAGTTATTAAAGAAGGCTTTCGACTTGTTTTTCAAAGCTTTAACATCAGTAGATATATAACATTGGAGTTTGGTTCGTTTTGTAAACTAGCGTGTTGATTATAATATGAAATATAAAAAAAAATCCATTAAAAAAATAAATTCATTCGTCATTTAAAATTAGTTCCTAAATTATGATTCATGTGAGGAAATTACTTCACGCCCATGGCAAAGGCAGTGTACCGACCGAGTTCATTTTTCTGCTGACAGAATATACATGCAGAGGCAATGTTTAGTCTCGTCTGGGTTTAGAAAAGGTGGCTGATCCTCTAGCGGGATTCCAGTCAATTTAAAATTCATAATCTCTTTGACTGTACATGAAACTGATATGAATGGCAGTTATTTTAGTCGTAAAAAACCCATCGTGTCAGTAGTCCGACAAAAGTCATAAAACTGGACTTCTAACAAAATCTTCAGTGGCGGAACTTCCGCCAACCTAATCATTGCATTACCTGACGTAACAAAGACATTCGACGCTGTGTTGTGGTCTGGAACCAGTCTATACCACAAGTAGGCCATCGTCTGTTTCGATTCACTCGTCTGGAATATTTAATTTGGCTGGAAAGCGAACCAAAGGTTCGCTTTCCCGACCAACTGATACATTCCGGACGATTGAATTGGAATATCTATAACTTGGACAGGAAAGAATATATGTATATCTTCGTAAGTAAAGGAACACCACATTGCATCAATAGTTGTCTACGCGCACATTTCCTCAAAAAACGGATGGACAAACAGCCCAATAACAGCGTCGAATTACAAACAAAAACAAAACAGGACTTGTGGCCTGGGAGTTTGTGGTGGCTTGGCAGCTTGGGAGCGAACCTTGAATTATTTTTTGTTTCATTAAAGCCGGACTCAATCATGTATTTGTCTTTATACCATACTCACATATGTTACCTGTGAAAAGCCCGTATGTTAAATTTTAGCTTTTAACCCCACTACCGATGCTTCTGCTGCGGTTAAAACTTTTTCAATGGGAATTACATTTCAAAAATTTACGCCTGTTACATCCAACTTGACCTTTGACATGACCCAATTTGCCAACTTCGATACATTCACACTTCGCGATGTTTCATTCAAACACACGATGTTTTGTGGTACTATCTACTACTTGCAATGACTAATTAAATTTAAAATACCTATAATTAAATATTTAAAATAAAATTTAAGAATTATTATCGAAAATTTGACTGAAAACGCAAGGTAAGTTCAATCAACTTTGACGATGTGTCTAGCTGTCAATCAAGCATTCAGATACAGCCGGAAGTACTGCCCACCGGTGTGGATGTAAACAAACCCATGTGTTTGCGATAGAAAGTATCGTTTTTTGTCCATTTAAGTGACAAAGTCGATTACTTATTAAGAGTATGGTATAAATAAAACAAATATGTACTAAGGCCGGTAATCAGATTTAAACCACTCGTAGAATAAGGGTTTTTACCATTCGGCAGAGCCTCGTGGTTAAAACCATTATCCTACTCGTGGTTTGAATCTGATTACACACCCCAGTACCTATTTATCTTATATTTAAATTCTCTTTATATTCGTAGTATGTTCTTAACATCAGCTTTGTCGTCATCACAGATTTCTCGTTTAAATTTATTTTCACGGTCGATTTGCAGTCGACTGCAGGAGGACATCTAAGTGATATCTGAGCATCTAGAGCTTGGTTTATTGTAGGTATTTCCAGCTCAACCAAGGTACTTTTGGGAAGTACGTAGTCGTCACTGTTGAAGCAACTTTATACCCCAAGGATTGGATTGCATCGGACACTTTTACCACGTACTTGAAAGTGCGAAAAGTAGCCCCGTGTGCTAATGGGAATCTACTAAGTTCGGCTCGTACTGGAGGATTTGAAGACATTTTGTTCTTGCCAAGAGACAATTTACAGAATTTAAAAGGGGGGCTTCACACGGATTTACATCTCATCTGTCCGAGTTGATATCAAGCGCCCATATTTCACATCCACGTACGAGGAAGCCGGAAGCGGGAGGTGGCACAAGGAGCAATACGGGCAGCGTATGCCCTTTTCGTCTGATGTTCAATTATGGAAAAGACTTTACTTTTCGAGACTTCGGGTTGAACGATCTTTGAAGTAGAAGAAATTGACTGGAACGACTGAAGGTGTAATGCCCTGGCCAAAGGGATTCAAAATTTATTTACATTTGCTGACGATGTATGATTATGGTAATGACTGTATTTTGACACATTTGCCTACTCTCAAAATTTTAAACTCATTCATTGTTTGATCATGTACCATGTCTGTGGAAAAATGGGGCACTTGCCCCGTGCCCTTCCTTGTTACCACTCATTGCCGCCCCAACAATAACCCATACGTACACATGCACCGCAACACTCATAAGCACAAAGAAAAATCCGAGTTAGATAAATGATACAGAAAAAGAATTTAAAACAAATAATTTGATTCAACCCTTTACCAAACACAGACGATATCAAAATTTAATTATTTGAAATATCCTTTTTTTAAATGTTTCAAAAAATTTCAACAAAACCATATCATATGAACCCTCATTGGAACGAGCTCGACGAGCTCGTTCCAAAGAGGGTTCAGATGATATGGTTTTGATGAATTTTTTTGAAAAATAGTATTTTTTCAGCTGCTGAATTTGCATATTACGCGTTTGGATGTGGCCGATTCGTTGGGTAAAGGGTTAAATGGACAATAATCCGCGAATTTGAAAAAAATAAGTTGACCATTTGAGAACCATATGCAAATGTAATCTTATGTTTCATATGGCATTCGTATGAAAGCGTTTGTATCGGTTAAATAAATTAACTGGAAGGTGAGAATTCATTGGCTTTTTCAAAAACGCCATGCAGGATTTTTAACCCCAATCTGGTTACACTCTGGTTATCACTCACGGACATTTCCGAGAGACCACAAAGAAAGTGTCATTTTCCATAATCGTCGAAATTTGCTTTCTCAGAATGACACAGGTGAAGTTTGTATTCTATTTATAGGGTATACGTCCGTGAAAATTGATTTCGGATTGCTCCCGTGGATACACGTGATGCAGGTTTTATTGAAAGCATACCTGAGATTCATTTAGCCCTTTACCTAACATGAAAAGCAAATGACACTTGCAAAAAAATTCTTGAATAACTAGTTTGTTTCATTTTTTGTCTCAAAAACATAGGTTATGACCCCTCATTGGAACGAGATCGTTCCAACGAGGGGTCATAACGTATGGTTTTGAGACAAAAAATAATGAAAATTAATTGGCGATTTTTGAGGATAGCGCTGGCCGGGTTTGGTCGTTACGTTGGGTAAAGGGTTAAAATAATAAATAAATATTGAATCTTATTTGTATTTGTTTTACAGGGATTGGCGAGCATGTTATGCAGCTTATCCCCCGGGGAAAAACCGGGAAGTGAAACAGTGTTTTTTACTGTGGTAAACAAGCTCTGCTTTACTGGTAAAATAGGACTCAGTCACCAACGCTGGGGAGGGGGGGGGGGGGTCCTCTAAAATGGGCAACATGGGTATAATGATTTGACTGAACTTGACTTTATCTCCATAGTGCGGTCAGGATTAGCCATTGTGCAATATGTGACCTTAGCCATTAGCCATTGTGCAGTATGTGACCTTAACAATAAATAAATAAATAAAATCGATCCCGCGACCTCTGGCATGAGAAATCAGCGCACTTATCCACTCGGCTACCACTCTTTCAAAGTTGTTAATCTTATGATGCCCAATTATTGGTAAGATGATGCACTGTTGTTGTCCATGTCGGTTGAACATTCGGGCAGCAGCAAATGTAAATGTTTACTTCCGATCACGTTCTGGAAACTTCGATCGTCTCGTCACACTGTCGTGTGTGAAAATTCGTCTTCGTTAAAGTTTTTTAATTACAGATCCAAGTAGTTTCGCTTCTGATGTCTCACACTAAAAATATAGTGTATTTACATGCTCTTTCATATACAAGCAAAATCTGCGAGTCGATATTTTTTTCAAATCAGTGGCTTATTGTTCCTTTAATCTGAATAAGCTCAACTGACAAATGGAAACCTGGTCTCCTCTGTATAAAATAAATTCTAACACTATGTATGCAAACTCTGTAACCATTATTTTTTTATGTTTTATGGGATGTTATCCTAATTACTGACCCGAATCTTCGTATAATTACCACATATGTACACATTATCATGACAAATGAGCAACAAGAGGTAGCGTATCAAGTATCATTCACCCACATCAAGATGTCTAAATGAAAACAAACTGTTTACAAAATAGAAATTTTAATAATATCTTCTTACATTGGAAGTTTACGTTCCTCGACGTCATAAAATTAAACATGTGTGGTAGATTTGTAACCTTGAGCCAGTAGGCCTGCTATAAAACTTTTACAATTGTATTTTCTGGCATTGTATTTTCTTGTTATAACTTTAAATGAGTTAAAATGAACCATTAGCATTTTCAAAGACCTGGTAATTTGCCAACTGGCAAATTGCCATATCTTATAAAATGCTAATGATTCAGTTTAGTCAGTTATATTAATAGGTAAAAAATACAATTCTAGAAAGTACAGTTGTAGAAGTTTTATAGTATTGGCTCGTGTTTCACCTCATACACTTGCTCACTTAAGAGTAGTGAGTGGGAAATTTATCACAAAAACGTCGAGTAGTACTTCGTCTCTTGATACCATAAATTTTCTAAATCACTGCAGTTGGCACCATTATATTTTCAAGGGGCAATTTGCAAATGCACAACAAATGTTTTACGGTCATAGGCAATGAGATGGCTTCAATATGAATGCGGTTTATTCTTCGTCAAAAACGTTTCCACGACATCGTGGTAGTCTTCTCAGCGGTGCGTTTATGTGATATCACATGCTTGAGTGGCATGAAGTGACGCGAAACAGAGGTGTGTGTTGGGCATTACGAGAGTTTTCGTGGTTTTGCGCTTGAATGTTAGCGCGCATGCGCTGTACTCACTGTGAAGGCGACATGGGTTTCTGTCAGTCAGTCTTAGTCGCTTTACCCACGGGGCCGTCATTTTGGTTTTTAAGGAGACACACGGTTGCTATGGGGATGATTGGTTTGTGGGAGTGTATTTTTGTATTTTTCCCATTGAAGTGGAATACACGTCCTTTACTCGTTCGAACTTTGCTATCCAGTCCGAAATTCTCGTTTTTCTGTCCATCTTGAACCCAATTTCGTTTTTTTTTCTTGTTCTTGTTCCGAGTCGAACTCCTACATATATATATGTACCTACTCTGACCTTCTGTGCATTTCAGATACTTTCCTGTCCATTCCAAACTTTATTCTGCCTACACCGACACCGTTCTTGTACCATTATAGCAAGTGCCTAAATCTGTCTATTATCTCTGCCTTTGAACTTCTTTCGAACTCCTTTGGGTGCCCTGTAGACTGGATCGACTATTCCGATCACTCAATTGGAATCAAACAACCCGTCAAATTGCATCTCATTGCTTTTCTCCGCCCATGTCAGAAAGTCCTGAATTATCCCTCTTGGCCAATCCTGATTCTTATAACTTCGTTTTCCCCGTATCTGCAACACATGAGGCCCCTGGGGACCAGCAGGGGCCAGTGACTATCCCTGTTTTGGAATCAGTGTTGGAAACACTGTCTCTCCTATTGGTAATTACCAGTTACCCATCCCTGCCACTCCTTTTTTCTCCGCTTTTACTGGTTTCTACAACTTCTACTGCTTTCACCAGCTTTCACATTGCTGTTTCCTTTTTAAAGTCCTCACACCGCCAGTACTGGCTACTTCTTCATTATAGTGCAGGGATCACCGTATTGCTAACACCGATACTAACCTATACTACACACTTCTAGACAGCGTGATCTATTCTTACTAGTCTCGAGACGTTTCATTTCGTCTTTTCCCGTATAGGACCATGAAGCGCACAAAGAAATTATTCCTTAATGAGGTCTAGTCTAACATACATCATATCCGTGGTCCCTGATGTGAAAGTCTCTCGTTTTATTTTAACTGTTATCCCACTGATTATTTAATATTCCCCAAAACATGCCTTCTTCGAAGGAATGCCAAGATGATCTAGCTGGAATAATTATCAGTTGGAAATTAAACGAGCACAGGCGTAACAAATCACGTTTAAAACCTCACCCCATCTTCGTGACGAACCTTGCCTCAGTATGCTGTGTGGGTCCAAGCCACTTTTTGCAAAATGAGGTCCCCAGAGGGTGAATTAGCTGATGCTACCCCATACAGGGAGACAATTTATCCTCTGGGTACCTCTTTCTGTTTATGTTTGAGACCTTGATTCAGATTGAGGTTCATAGAGGGTGAATTTGGTGATGCCACCCTGCTATGCAGGGTAGCATCACCAAATTCACCCTCTGTGGACCTCATTTTGCAGATGACAGTCTGCTTATTTTCTGGCTTGTGTAGGTCAGGGACAGACAAAATGTGCGAGCATCCATATTCACTGTTCGATATTCGTTCGATTCAAATTTTTTGAGTCTGTATTCAATTCGGTATTTGATTCAAGTGGAAATGCTATATCCGCAGGACACTACCTCAGACATCAATACATAACAAAAACTCTTTGACTCTCACCACTGTTGCTTTAACTTCCTTCTGGAAAGTGGAGTAATGGTAAAGCAGGGTGATTACTAGGAGCACTTTTACCATATTTGCCAATAATTGCCCAATAAAATGTCAAACATTAATAATGCCGTGGAGTACTGCTGGACTAGGAAGTTAGTTTTTTGGTGGATGATTGTCCATCTTCAGTTGGTCAAGTTAGAGCTGAAACGGTTAGGGGATTTTCTTGATCGATTAATCACGTGGAATAACCTTGTTTAACCGATTAATCACTTGTCCAAATAGATTTCTGAATAATTGCCATACCGTTGATGATTTACAGCATGAACCCTTTACCCAACATAACAAACAAAAGCGACGAGGCCAATAGTTTTAGTAATTCATGAATTTATTTAGCAAGTATCGTCTGCTACCCGCAATGTGTAAAGAATTAAGAATAACCATTTACAACTACTGATACAGTATGATGGTCATGCAAGTAAACAAGTATGTCAGCAAGAAACTTGCATGCTTTATTCTGTCTCATATAACTGATGTGAGTCAGTGTGACAATGTTTGCCTGTTTTGGAGCAAGTTTGTTACTTTGTTGGCCCATATCACACAGTAGTTCAAAAGTAACAGTTAATTGAAAAATTACTTTTTGGATCGGTCAAGATGTTGACCATTGATTAATCGATTAATCGGTTAACCGTTTCAGCTCTAGGTCAAGAAATACCCCACCCGTGCTGTAAATGTAACTTCTGTTATATCCCAATGTAGAGTAGAACAATTTGAATACAAAGCAATACAAACATATAGTTCAACAGTTTAATGCATTAGACCATAATGGCAGCTAACAAATAAGAAGACATTACTTATTTATTTATTGGTGCTTAAGGTCACATACTTGTGCACAATGGCTAATTGTGACCGTGACAGTTTTACGAGTGGAGGAAGCTGGAGTACTCGGAGAGACCCACCGAGCAACTGTCAGCTCCCCAACATTCCAACTCTGTTCAAGATCCGCTCAAACAGGGTTACAGCGGTTGAAGAAATGTGCACCGTCGACGTGCGTATGTACGCCTTAGTACACGGCGTCATCGTTCCCCCATGTAGGCTAACGGGATAAAGTGCCTTACACAAGGACACAATGCGGGTCATCCCAGACGGGGATCGAACTCGGGACCTCTAGCATAAAGGTCCAACTGTCTACCACTGAGCCGCCGCGCTCCCTATGATAAGACATAATAAACATGATGCATAATATAAAGCACTAGTGACTTTTTTCTTTAACAAGGTGATCTCACTAACAGAAGAATGACCATATCATGTTAGAAATAATATTAATCTATATACTATCACAGTTTCTAGCTGCGATTAGCAGCTCTATAAGTGGCAATGTCGGTCTGTCTGTCGGTCTGTCTGTCGGTCGGTCGGTCGGTCTGTCTGTGACCAACGAGTTTCAAAACTCAATAACCTTTGAAATATTTGATGGAATGCCCTTATATTTGGAATGTAAGTGTATCTTATTGATGGCTAGCCACTGTTCAATGCATGTGTTGTTCGAAAAATATTTTTCTTGGAGTTATGGCCCTTGATGAACTTAGAATGTCGGTCGGTCTGTCTGTGACCAACGAGTTTCAAAACTCAATAACTTTTGAAATACTTGATGGAATGACTTTATATTTGGCATGTAAGTGTATCTTATTGATGTCTAACCACTGTTCAATGCATGTATTGTTCCAAATATTTTTCTTGGAGTTACATCCCCAGATGAACTTAGAATTTTGTGAAATTGCACCACGCGTCGCAGCTACGGCGTCGATGTCGCGATTTTTCAATATATAATAGTATTTTTCCGAATCATTCAATTGCTTAAATTCTTTGTTTTCTTTTATAATTTCTTCAAACTCCGTTTCTCTAATTTCGACATTTGCCTCACAATTCATAACAAACATTTTTTCGCTCTCTATTTCACCGGTTTCGCATTCCTATCCTTCACGGGCGTTGGAGGTTCTTTATGTCTACCCTTTCTATTTGTAAATTATGGTTCCTAAGTTCCTAACCCTAAGTCTAGTAAACAGATCACGTGCCTGTCGAGATCTGGTGAATTTCAGATAAAGTTGAAGCTTGTATTCATTTTTAACTAATCGATACGTTCCTAACTTATTACTGCCTTTCATTTTGTCATCATTAAACATATCTTTAGAAAATCGTTCTCTTTGCTGAGATTTTAGAACATCTTTCAGGCAATTTCCATTACTATTAGTTAACTATTAGCATCGGAAACTCTAATATTTTAACGAGATAACTGAGTTATCCAAGTTTTCGGCAGTTTACATTTGAGCGACTCCTTGAATGAGTTGGAGAGTATGTTATCTCCAGCAATTTTGGATAATTTATCGACATATGTATAGAGATGAAAGATGGCATCGTTCACAATAGGATATCTACCCAATTCTCCTCGTGCTGCGTGATTAGATGCTTTCTATTTAACATTAATATTTGTTTACAAAATTTAAAGTGAACTTGTTCACAGGCTGTGGTGTCCGCAAAGGATGTATAAAGGTTAGGGGGCCGACCATATCTCGCACCATATAATAAAATAGGTTTAATCAATTTATTAAAAAGTTTACATTTCACATCAAGAGTTAAGTCAAGTGACTTTTTGAGAGAATTTGTAAGGAAAAACATTGCTTTTGATAATTTTGTACTTAAAATTCTCTTAAACTTGTTTCTTTTTTCCATTGTATGTGAAATCAAGACCTAAGTATTTATATTGATCTACGATATCTAATTTCGCTGTTGCAATACAAAACGTAGGATCCTTTTTATCTTTTCTATTTTTGAAAATCTTGCAGTTTGTTTTATTAATATTGACACTAATTTTGTTTTTATCCGCATAGTGTTCTAACTTCTGAACACATTTATTCAATCCGGCTGTAGACTCTAATAACATTACCAGGTCATCGGTAAAAAGAAGGTGATTGAGTCGTTTTTCATTCACATTAACTCTTTACCTAACGTAACGGCCGAAACCGCCAGCGCTATTCTCAAAATTCGCCAGTTAATTTTCATTATTTTTTCATTTTTTGTCTCAAAAACATAGGTTATGACCCCTCGTTGGAACGAGCTCGTCGAGCTCGTTCCAACGAGGGGTGATAACCTATGTTTTTGAGACGAAAAATGAAAAAAATTAGTTATTCGAAAATTTTTTTTGCAAGTGTCGTCTGCTTTTCAGGTTAGGTAAAGGGTTAACTGTGAACAAGATTCATCAAATATCCCGCATATGTCATCAATAATTTTTTTTAAAAGAGTGTGGGGGGGGGGGGGGGGGATATAGAACATCCTTGTCTAACTCCAAATATTGAGAATAAAGTATATAATATAAATAAAAATAAATAATTTCGCTGTTCCAGTACAAAACATAGGATCTTTTTTATCTTTTCTATTTTGGAAAATCATGCATTTTGTTTTATTGATATTAACACAGCGTTTATTTTGATCCGTATAGTGTTCTAACTTCGAAACACATTTATTCAATCCTGATGGACACTCTGATAACATTACCAGGTCATCGGCAAAAAGTACCCTTGTCTAACTCCCTCTGTTGAGAAAAAGATGTGCCCAATCCTACAGAAGTATAGTAACTGGACTCATAAAGAGAGCTAAGGATTTTGAGAACTTCCCCACTGATACGCAACGACTTCATTTTCTCAAAAAGAAACGACATATCAACCGAATCAAATGTTTTCTTAAAATCAACAAAAGCCGCGTACATTGGTTTCTTCTCTTCTTTATATGTATTTGCCAACGTGCGCAAAATGAATGCACTGTCAATTGTTCCTCGATACCTGTCAGAATATTCAATGTGTTGAATGTGGACAGTATATGGAAGAAGAATCCAAATTGGTTATCGTTTATTAAATCGTTGAGTTCTAAATACTCTTTCAGCCTCGAGTTTAGTACTTTATTAAATAATTTTCCGAAATTGCAACTCAGAGCAATCGGTCTGTAATTGTTAGGGTCATGTCGATCGCCTTTCTTATAGAGAGTTTTTATTATAGACTCACTCAAGCATACAGGGTAATGGCCTGATAACAATATTTGATTAAATAGCTTGACAACATCATCTGTAATACTTGGAACAATAAGTTTTAATAATTCATTCGGAATGTTATCTACAGCCGATGACTTTTTGTTTTGGGGCTGTCTTACAACTTCTAACATCTCTCTAGCGGTTATGCAATCATTGTTTAATTTGATATCTGGCTCCTTAATTGTCGCCGGAAGATGACGTATTTCAGAATCAGATCTTTTCGGACAAAGTAATGTTTTAAAGAATTGTACAGTTTTATCTGGGTGTAAATAATTGGGCTCCTCTTTCTTAGCACGGAATGTGTTAATAATACTCCAGTACTCGGAAGGGTTAGCTGTCTCCATATTAGATAATTTATCAGAGATGCGTTCATAAAACTCTGCGCTTACGCTTTGTCTGCCGTTTATATTGCTTTTTTGAGTAAAATTCAATCAGTACTGTCTTATCATAAGGCCTTTTTGTTCATCTCATTTACGACATTTGTCATATCTTTTTTAACTGTTTACAGTGTCTATCAAACCAGGGTCGTTCACGTTTTTGTTTTTACCTACAATTTATCACTTTCGATGAAGCTTTATTGATAAACAATATGATTTCATTCAGATCTCGAGTGGCCTCTTCGGTTCCAATGAGATCCGCAGAATACTCACTTAATTTGAACTCCATTAATTTATTCCGAACACATGGATCGTATAAGATAGATGTGGCTTTATCTCCGCTCTGTTTACACCATTTTGTAACTAAATTACGTTTTCGGTAGGTATTTTGAAACTTAATACTTTCTACTTCGATTATTCTGAAATCGGAATGAACAGCCAATTGACTATGATCTGAAAATTCTGTCGGGGATTTAACCCTTTACCCAACGTAACCACAAAACCGGCCAGCGCTATTCACAAAAATCGCCAATTAATTTTCATTATGTTTTTCATTTTTTGTCTCAAAAACATAGGTTATGACCCTCCTTGGAACAAGCTCGTCGAACTCGTTCCAAAGAAGGGTCATAAACTATGTTTTTGAGACAAAAAATAAAAAAAATTAGTTATTCAAGAATCTTTTTTGCAAGTGTCGTCTGCTTTTCATGTTAGGTAAATAGTTAACACGAAAATAGCTAAGATCGGATAGATACTTCTTATTTATCAATACAAAGTCCACAATACTAGCGCCATTTTAACTGCAGCTCGTATAATTTCCGAGACGATCTCCCAATTTCCTGCCTGATGACGATTCACATTTAGTTTTACCTGATACTGTGAAAATAATAGGGCAAGTTTGGATAAGGAATGTAAGTAGGTAATAATTGCCGATACACGACCACTTGTACATGAACGTGTACAAAATACGTTCACGATGCGTTCACCAACGTGGAATTCAGTGTTAAATCACACGCTTGTTCACAAAAACTGTACATGGTCTTGAATCACCCCCCATGTACAGTCGCGACTCCTAGAACGCGCTTTTAACGTTCAAATACTCGTGGTGAACGCGCGTTTTTAAAAAAAAGAGTGAAATCGTACATCTTCAGTTGTATCTTGTACGTAATTTTTCGTCGACGTTCGAATCACAGATCAGACCACGGATCCATCGTCGGCGAACGCGAGCGAAAGCAAAAAATTCTGGACCATCATCAAAAAACAGGTTTGGGGATTCTAAACCAGCGGTTCAGAACCGGCAATTGCGTTGGTACAGATGGTCCAGAATCGGCAATTGTTTTGAGGCGGTGGCTTTTTTTTCCTTCCCATTTATGACATTATTAGTAGAATTCCTCCCACTATGAGAAAATTCTCAAAAACTCAGCTGATCGAGCGATCGGATCGCTCGATTCTCGTAAAAAAAACTCGATCTGAACGAAGAGTGTCGTTGTCGTCGGTGTGGTTGGAAATTCGCGAGCGCGCTGTCACGTTTTTGATTGATATATATACAGGGAGGAAAAAAAAATATATAAATAAATAGTTATTTAGAAAATTAAATATATCAAATCAAATAGATAATAAAAAAAAAATACGTAAATCATGAGCGATTCTCAGACTATTAGAGCGAGGTTTCTTTTAAACATGCTGATGAGAGCATACGCAATCTGCGTGAACGAAGAACTACGTCCCATCTTGTTAGAATGATGCGTCGGATGTCGGGATCATCTAGACTTTGATCACGAGAATCATTCGTATCTGACAATGGAAAGGGAAGATATGGTCGTCATGTATTTCGAACCGGCGTTCGAACGCGTTAAATTCAACGATGTGATCACGTTTTGGAAGAGATTAGTCTTCTGTAAGAATCGAGACAGGCCCACAGATTCGGAAGAACTGAAATTGGTGCATAGAAGTTTGACTTTAGAAGACAAGGGATGCATCAAGAAATTATTGCTGAACGAAGCATACGTCCAAGTTTTCTTTTCGTTGATATAAAAATAAGGGAGAGTAGAAAATAAAAAAAAAAATAAATACACACATAAATTTTTTTTATCTAATATTAGAAAGAAAAAAAAACACAAAAAAAAAATGAGAACCAGAAATAAATTGTATCCGACGTTAGTGGACGACGAGGACGAGAAGCCGAACGGCGTTTTGCCGACGTCGCCATCGCTAGAAGAAAGAGAAAGAGGAGAGAGGTATCACATCGATCAAATCAATAGAATCCAAGAGTATCTAACTCGAGAGAGAGATTCTCGTCGTTCCCTCAAGAAGAAGTATTCGCGTTTTGTGAAATTCGTCAACGTGATCGACACGACACTCATCACGATTTCCATGGGTTTACACGCGGCCGGCATCGGATTGTTGTCAACCGCGGTCGCCATTCCGATCGTGTTGACCGTAGAAGGAGTGGCTCTCGCCGCCGGATTGTTTAGCACGGTCGGAAACTTTTTGAGTAGGAAATTATATCTGAAGGCGAGGAAACACGACAAGATTCGGGTCTTGGCCAACTCCAAGATCAACACAATATCCGAAATGATCTCTATGGCGTTGAAAGATGGTAGGATATCGAACGGTGAATACTTCACGATATTGAGCGAGAAAACGAAATACAATGCCATGAAAGAAGCCGTGAGAATCAAGACTTGTCAGATCATCAAGGAAGAGATGAAGGATTCTCTCGTGGAAAAGGGGAGGAAAGAGGCCAGGGAGGAATTCAGTAAGATGATAGAACTCAGGGGCAGCGATTGAAAAAAAAAATAATATATATATATATATATATAATAAGAACAGAATTTAAAAAAAAAAAAAATATTAAATTTATATATAAAATAAAAAAAAACGAAATTAATTTAAATAACTCTTCAAAAGAAATGTATTGCGTAAAGTGTAAGAGAGTTACCGAGACGAGTAATTCTAGAGAAGTGCAAACTAAAAACGACAGACGGATGCTTCGCGGAATTTGCGACGTGTGTGGTTCTATCAAGACTCGATTCGTCAAACAAAAGAACGCGAGCAAAGGTAAAGGCGTCATGAATAAAATGATCAACAATCTACCTTTCGAAATGCATCTGCCCGGTCACAGTTTCACGGGACCCGGAACGAAATTGAACAAGAGACTCAACGCCGATCTGACACCCAAATCTTGGAGCAAACCCATGAATAGGGTGGATGCGGCCGTGTACGATCACGATCTGTGCTACGCCGGACATCCCGACACCAAGACTCGCAATGACGTCTGTGACAAAAACTTGTTGGGGAGATTGAGAGGCATATCGAATCCGACCAGGAGAGAGAAGATGGAACGTTTGCTTGTCGGCAATCTGATCGGTATGAAATGTCGATTCGGATGGGGCGTTCAAAAAAAAAAGCGCATCTGAAAAGAAGAAGAAGAAACGATTATTGACGAGCAAATTGGCCGAGGAGTTACACAAACCCATACTGCGTAAATTTCGAAAGAGAAGGGTGTTCATGAAGGGTCTGGATGACATTTGGTCTGCCGACTTGGTCGACATGAGATCGTTTTCGAGGTGGAACGAGGGCGTCAAATATCTATTGATGGTCATCGACGTGTTTTCCAAATACGGTTGGATCAGAGCTTTGAAGAATAAATCGGGACCTTGCGTCGCCGAGGCTCTGAAGAGCGTGTTCGACTCGTCTTCTTGAAAACCGAGTAAATTGTGGGTGGACAAGGGAAAGGAATTCTACAACAAGGACGTTCGTCGATTGGTAGACCTCTACTCGATCGAAAACGAAGAGAAAGCCAGCGTGGTGGAACGTTGGAATCGAACGATGAAGGAAAAGATGCACAGACACTTCACGGCGAATTCGACCAAGAAATACATATACGCTCTGAACAGTCTGGTCAAAGATTACGACAACACGTGACACAGATCGATCAAGATGACTCCCGCAGAAGCTAGCAATCCTCGAAACGAAAAACGGGTCTACGCGAATCTATATCCCGAGAGATCTAAGATCAGGAAGAAGTCTAGAACGCCGAAATTTGTGGTCGGCGATCGAGTGAGAATCTACACTTATAAGAAGCACTTCGAAAAGGGTTATACTCCTCGATGGACCTCAGAAATTTTCGTGATCATCAAAATATTTCACACCGATCCAGTGACTTACGAAATCGAAGCTTTGGATGGAGAAGAGATCATCGGAAAGTTTTACGAACAACAATTACAGAAGACGAAGTTTTGATGAAGAACACAAAAATTTTTTTTTTTTTATTTACTCTCTTTGACATTTTCTTGTTTACACACATATATATAAGAGAGAAAAAAAAATAATAATAAAAAATAATTAAAAACTATTTTTTAGATAAAGAAAAGCAAGTGAATTAATAAACAAAAAAAAAAACTAAAAATACTTTAAAATGACAAATATACTAGATATAGCACAAAGCATAGTGAAAGATGAAAGTATTCAAGAATATGAGGTTCACGAATACGAACCGGTAACCGGAACGAGTTTGAACAATGCGGGAGAGATAAGAATCAACGTCGAAACTCAAGATCTATTTGTACATCCTAGCAAGAGTTACATAGTGGTGCAGGGACGTCTCACCAAGGAAGATGGGAGCGACTACGCCGACGACGACACGGTCACTCTAGCCAATAATGGCATCATGCATCTATTCAGTAACATAAAATACATGCTATCTGGACAAGAGATAGAATCTGTTTTTCATCCCGGTCAGGCCACCACGATGTTCGGACTCTTGACGTATCCTGATGATTTTTCGAAATCCAGAGGACTTAATCAGTTGTGGGTGAAAGACACCGTAGGTCCTGCTAGCGCAGGCGCCACCACGATATTCGACTACATCGTCAAGACGTCCAGACCTAAAGGAACGTTTTCGTTCAGGATACCTTTGAAACACATCTTCGGATTTGCGGATGATTACAACAAGGTCATGTACGGATTCAAACACAATCTGATGTTGATTCGAAAAGGAAACGACGATGCAATAGTGAGACTCACCGCGACCGATGCGGGTAAGATAACTCTACACAAGATATCGTGGTTCGTTCCGCACGTGGAGCCTTCGCTCACGGAGAAAGGACATCTCTACAAGATCATAGATTCCAAGAGTAGATTACCCGTGGGATTTGGAATGAGACAGTGCGACACGGCTAGCATTCCTCCCTCCACGAATCACTTCGATTGGAGATTGACAGTGAAATCCGCTTCCGAGAGACCGAGTTTCATCGTGGTTGCGTTTCAGACTGATAGGGACGGGTCTCAGGAAAAAAATGCGTCGCTGTTCGATCACTGCCATTTGAGAAACATGCAAGTGTTTCTGAACGCCACGAGATATCCAGCAATCGATTACAATGCGTCGTTCGACAAGAACGATTTCTGCAGACTGTACAGCGACGCCGCTGATTTTAGAAAGAAGTATCACGGTCTAGACGAATTGATGAGCAGCCCCAACATATCTCCCAGCGAATACAAGTCGATGTATCCCATGTTCGTGTTTGACGTCAGTAAACAGAGTGAACGACTCAAGAGTAGCGTGTTAGACATTCAGATCAAGATGCAATTCGATAGGAACATGCCGAGAAAAACCGAAGCCTTCGCCCTGGTCCTGTCGGACAGAGAATTACATTTCGAATTGGACGGAAATAAGATGTCGATCATTCGATGAGAGATGAGTGTGTGAAAAAAAAATTAATAAACGTTAAAAATGTGGATGTAAGATTAATTAAAAAACCAAAATCTCGAAAACAAAATGAATGTTTCTGACATGAAAACAACAAATCATCTGTTCACTTCAGATTACTACGACGTTAAAATGAAATACTTGGAAAAATGGATTCAAATTGAATATGAAGAACGTAACACAAAAAAAGGATGGAATAGTTGTGATTTTGACGAATATCGTTTAAAAGAAAAAGAAGAGTTTGATCTCATAAGATCTAATGAAAAAATTATAAAAAATACAATTTTAAAATGTCGCAAATGTAAGAAACGTCAAATAAAAATCGAATCTCAACAAACTAGATCTGGTGATGAACCAACAACTGTATTCGCAAAGTGTATAAATTGTAATCATAAATGGATAGAAAATTAAAAAAAAAAAAATAAAATAAAAGTAATGAGATCTAGAGAGATTGAACATCTCTCTAGATCACATTACTTTTATTTTTTGTTTTTTGTTTTTAATAATCACACATTACTCATTATTTTTTTTTAATTCATTATTTTTCCACGCGTTCACTGTTTGTTCAAAGGATCCAATTCGATCAGTAGACTCACCACAGAAGTGGCGGCTTCGGGATTATTGGTTTTTGTGACAAAATTAATCCTGTCTCCAGCGTTCACTTTGAGAGGTGTGCCGAACGTGCTAACATTCGCGTGTTGATTCTAAGTCTTTTCGATGCTGTATCTCTTATCGCTCTCCACACCATTCACCATGAGATTGACGACCGCTCTGTTATTCAAATCCGAGGAAGCCAGACTCATTCAAAGGATTTCACCTCCCAACGGCATGGGATATCCCACCTGACCATGTTTCGATCCGCTACTTCCATTTCCGAAAGACCACTCGGCTTTTCCCTCATCTAAGGTGCCGGCCTCTTCGGCCCACACGGTGATCAATTGTCTGGCATATTTGACTTTCTCCACCACCGAAATCATGGTGCAGGCGTCCGTCATGTGCACGGGTTCCGGTAGATTCGTGAGCGTGTGTCCACCCATGTCTAGTTTACCTTCCATGATGTCGCCCTTTCTCGAGACTGAGTTGTCATCCACGTACTTCCTGCTTACCATGCTGGAATCGAATTCGGGATCGTGATCGAGACCGAATAAATTGTGACCGCTCATGTTGATGCCACCCTCCATGGTTCCACCAGATTCTTTGTTCAGGTAGAGATCGTCCACTTGTGATTCTAGGTATTCTTGCGATTGTATCACGGAAGAATCCATGTAGCTTTTGTTGACCGCGGTTGAGTCCGCATCCGTGTTGTCGATCTTCGACAGATTCAATATCTTGTGGAATCCCACATTCAGATCCAATTTCATTTCTCATCCGTCAGACTTTCTCTGTTCCAGATGTACATAGTGTTTGGTCACCACATCCTTGGGATTTGTGGGAGCGGTCACATTCATTATCTTGTAAGAATTGGCATTCAATTCCGAGTGCATCGTTTTCATAACGTATTTTTTTCTCAGGTGTTCGCTGAATCTCGCGTGAGAGTCGTCCACGTATTTCTTGGTCGCGGCATCGGTGGGATCTACGGGATTCGCGACATTCAGATCCAGATCGTCGGTCATGGTTTTATCCACGTAATTATCCAGCAGGATTCGTTCGAAATCGGCGTTCCCCCTGTCGTCGTATTTTTTAGTCGCAGCATCTGCGAGATCTATCGGCTCGGGAAGATTGTAGAGCTTCTTATCGTTCATGTTCAAAGGTTCTTGTCGAGGTTCATATCTCCGAACGTAATGCTCGTCCAAGTTGGCAACGTCATAACCATCATCGACTTCGAACGTCTTCCTCTTCTTCCTCGGGTTGACTTTTTCGTCGTCACTTCTACCAAATTTATCGACTGGCATGTTGTTGTAATTTTTTTGTTTTTGTTTTTTTTTTTCTTTTTTTTTGTTTTTAGAAAAAATGTGTTCAAAACGCAGTTTATTAAAAAATGAACTATGTTATTTTATTTTTCGTTTTTATTCGATAAAAAATTTTTTTAAAATAATTTTTTATCTTTATATATACTATAAAAAAAAAAAAAATCTCTCTCTAATGTAAGTCATTGAGAATGTCTTGAAATCGATCTCCTTCAGACCATCTCTTGAGAACGTAGAGACACAGGTGACCGCAAAACACTTGATCTGGTGATTGCACTCGTTCCGTGTTGTAACGAACCATCGATTTGTTGAAATAGTTCATTATTTCTTCTGGTGGCGAGATTCTGTAGCTGTCGAAATAATAATTTTTCTTCTTCCCGTTCTTGAACCACGCCACCCAGTGAGTGTCTTCACCCGATGAATCGTCAAGATTTAAAATTCCGCATTCCGATTGTCGAGGTCTTCTCTTCGACAAGGCATCTCTGGAAAACACTCCTAGAAAATCTTCAATTTTCAAATCTTTTGCTGCATTCAACAGATCGATGTTGGATAGGGGATTCGTTGGGTAAGACGACACCTTCTACGGATATCTTTATTTTCTTATTCATAAATAAGTATATATATATTTTTTTTTTTATTTTATTATAATTCACTAAAAATGACGTTATTTTTTTTCTTTTTCTTTTTAAACTAACTTTCTCGATGTCACTATCGATTTCTATAATTTTGAATTCGTCTAATTCTTCTTGATTTTCTGGAATCCTATCATCCACAATCGTATCTGGAATCTTATCATCCGCAAGCACATCTAGAATCCAATCATCTCCATTCATATCATCTAAAATTAGATCTAAAGTCCAATGTCCAAGTGCCAAAGTGCTTATTTTATCATCTAACACGAATCTCTTGTCGTCGTCGGCCGTCAGCGAAATCTTGTTGACTATTTCGGTATACAAGTCGTGATTTTCGCTTCGAATCGATTTCATAGTCTTATACACCGGACCACTTCCTAACAGACAATCTTTATACTCTTGGAAAGAGATGTTTTTCTTCACCACGCACGCTTTAACTCCTTTGCACTTCTTGATCTCTTCATCATCTTCTAGACGATAAGCTTACAGTTTGGGTCTCAAGCCCACGAATTCGACGATCTGTTTACCGCCGCTCTCGTCCTTAAATTTACCCAGCACCTTCTTGTTGTTGTTCGATTGAATGTTGGACGGGTGATCGATGGGATAATTGCTCGTGTCAAACCACTTGACCACGTCCGGAGATATATCTTGGTAGACGTCTTTCGTCTCTATCTCGTAAACTAAACTGTCCATGTCAGTGAACAGTAGTTTGGCTTTCTCACCAAATTTTCATTTGACGTAATCGTAGTGAAACTCGTACATCAATCGCTTGCTGACATCTAAGATGATCGGTCCGAGATAATACGGTTTGTCGAACTTCAGATGCGTCTTTTGCATGTGGACGGCCACTAGATTTTCGCTGAATATGGTTCGGTGTTTGTAATTGGGTTTCGCCACTAATTTTTTAGCTTTTTTCTCAGACGTGACGAGTCGAACGTCAGTTCTCTTCCTGATGTTTTCCATCAATTTGCCATACACGCAGTTGTTCATGAGTTTGAAGAAATCTTTTTCGAAATTGTTCTCGGCTCGAGTTCTGAGATTCGTGTTGAGATCGATGTATTTTTTCATCCAAGGCTCTTCGTCGAATCGAATGATGCGATGTATGTCGACTAATTTCATCCCGTAATTGACGTACTGTTTCAAATTCTTGCTGTAGATGACGTAATTACGTTTGTTAAATAAATTGGGAATGAGTTTTTCCTTGTCTCCTTCGTTCGGTTCCATTCGTTCAGGAGCCAGCGGATAATCGTTGTGTGGACCGTGTAATTCTTCCGGATAGTTCAAATCGGCTTATAAAATGCAAGGATAGTCTCCATTTTTGCATCTCTTCCAGTTCCTTCACCCATTCGAAATTTCCAATCGGTAAAGGATGACTCATAGCCCAACCATACAGATTATTGGCGTCCCAATACTGTATGTATTTAGTCGACCGTTTTTCGAATCGAAACCTTCTTTCATGTAGGGATTGTTAGCTTCAGAATGTCTGTGGGAGATCATCGAGACGCCACCTCTCGCAGCCCTTTCGAACATGAGCAACATGTCCACGTCAGATAATAATTCCAATTGGACTTCGGTGGTCTTCAACAGAGCGTCCCACGCCAGACCGGGTGCGGTGAAATACCAAGCGGGATCCAGATCGTAATTTCGACGACAGACGTCTCGAAAATTTTCGAACACGTCTACCAAGAGCAGAACGTCGGTCTTCAGATAGAGATCGTGATAATCTCTCATGGTTTTCATATCGAATGATTTCCACACGTTTTTGGCATGTTCGTAATTCTCATCGGAAATGTCGGATTCGTATAATTTCGAATAAAAATCTTCTTTCGAAGGTAGTGCGGTGTCTTCAAATCTCTTTAGATCATTCATGTAATCGTAAGGATAGACTCCTTTCCTCAACATGACGTCTACTCGTTCTCCGAAATGTTCGCTCGTGATTTTAAATTTATCCTTGCTCATGTTATCGACTAATTTTTCCAGAGCGGTCGACATGAGTTTAAAAGTGTCGATGAAACGTATGCCTCTACGAATGGATTTCGTTTTTTCTTTCAACGTATTTCCGTAGATTACTCTTTTCCTCTCCATGAGCTGCCATTTCGTGAAGGAAATGTATCTTTCTTCGCTGTTCGCGATGCAATTTAATTCTTCGTGTGAGGTGCCAAAATTTTTCACGAACAGATGACTGTCGTAACCCGAGAGATTGTGAAACATCACCGGATAGAAAGTGGCGTCTCGATATTTTAAATTACACTTGCTGTGAGCCGGACTGCGATACAGACCCGTGTAATGATCGTGGTCTCTGACCTTCCTATTTTCCATCGAATTCTCGTCGAACGATTGTCTGCATATGTGACATTCGGTGGCTCTGTTATTTTCGTCCTGCTGCTCTCACGTGATGATCATTTTTGCCGGAGTTTTGAATTTGTCGTATAACATTTGAAGTTTCCATTCTAACTCTTCCACGAACCTTTGAGCCACGTCGTCGTCTTCGCGCTGTTTCATGTAGGTGAAGGGACCCATGTCATGGTGCGAGTCGAAAGCGCATTTCACGTAAATGCAATAGCCTGAAGGTATGTGTTTTTGATATCTTTTGACGTAACTTTGAAGAGCGTTGGGTTGACAGGAACTCATTTTCGCGGTGAAACATTCGAAATCGGCATACAGGACGAATGGTACTTTTAACCTTCTATTGTGATTTTCAAACTTCACGATGGTGTTGGGTGTGGGCATTTCGACGGCGACACCTTGATTTTCATTGCAATATTCCTGATGTTTCACCAACGAGTCTTCGCTGTGAAACACGTTCATGCAGTTGTAACATAAACATATCTTATGTCCATGTTTATTATTTTGTTTCGACAGTAATTGGGTCGGATGTTTAACCCAACAATAATGACGATTGTCACCATTCGAAATCAATAATAAAATAATCGTCTTTTCTCTTCTGCGATACGAAGTCTGTCTGAGAGGATAGATCGTTCGTTTTTCGTCATCATATCCAAGGACGTTCACCGCTACGGTGGGATTTTGAACCTCGAAATGTTCGATATGTTTTAGCTCTGTTGGAAAAGTCACTCCAGTCCAATCGAGATATTTAGAAGTTTCCTCGTAACGAGAAACTCTATCGGTGTGTATTTCGACAGGGTATAAAGCGGAGGTGACTGCCCATTTAAAACACTGATCATCTTTATTTCTCACGTTGACCACGGCGTGTTTCTTAGTCAAGAAATACGGTAATTCCAAGTAGGAAGATCCTTTCAAAGGTTCATTTTTAGTCATGTGAATTTCGAGTTTCAACACCTCACCGAACGTCCAATTACTACCTTCATTTTGATAATTCGAGAGAGACGTCAACATCTTGTCTTTCATCTTTTCGAAAATGTCCGATAGATCTGAACCTCGAAATACGGGTTCGACGTTAGATCTGAAATATGCATTTTTCACGATGCTCTCGCCAGACTTGACGTCGATTTTATTCATTATGCAATGGAGTATCATCTTAATTTTTAATCCCACGTTCATGTATTCGCGAAACAAATCCAATACTTCTTTCTTCACCCATTCCATGAACAATTTCGGATCGACTTTCTTCAACGAGGGAATCACGTCGAAAGTTTTAAAAATGCCTTCGATCGCACTCTCCCGTTCTACGGGTTTCGATTGGAATAGTTCTGCAATGAGTCGTGTTACATATTCTTCTCCTTTCCCTTCGTCGATTGCTCGTTGAATTTCACTCGATATATCTCGTTTGTTTTGAATCTGAAGTACATCACTCGTTTTCGTTTTCGTTTTTCTTTTCTTTTCTTTGGAAACTTGATGTTCTTCAACGGCTTTCCGTTTAGTCGTTTTCTTATTTTTCACAATCGAAACGTTTTCGGTTTTTTTTCGACGTCCGCATTTCGATTCTTTTTACTATCTTCTCATTTTTCACAACCGGTGCATCTTTTGACGTCATTGCTATCGACATTTCGTTTGCCTTTCTAGCATTTCGCAAATATTCTTGTATGACTTCAATTTTTTTTGATTTAGTTCTATGCTTTCTGAAATCTGAAATTTGTAATAGTTTACAAATCTCGTTTAACTGAGGTATGGTTTTCTCATTTAAATTTACCATTGTTTTATCTGTTTGCTTCATTTGTAAGAATATTTTTTTTTTGAATTTTGTATTAAATAATTTGTTAAAAAAGTGTTGCTTTTTTACTCTTTATATATAATAGAAAAAAAAAAAAAAAAGTTAAATTCAATTTTTTTCAATACAAAATTTAAAATAAACATTATTTGTAAGAATTCATAAAAAACTAAATAATCGATCCTGATAACAACACCTAAAAGATGTGAATTGAAATTGAAACAAGACAAAAGGTATGAGAAATCCAGTTTTAATATCTATACATTACAACCACACGATCCCATTGAATTGAATGAGGTCGAGATGGTGGACTTAGAGCACTACTACCACAAATATCGAATGTGTTTGAAAGTGGATGAAGCCGCGCTCGATTTGTTTTACGAGTACCAAAGCGAACTGTTGATTAATATCATCGTCGCCAAAGACAGAGAATTCGACAGGGGTGATTTATTGTGATTTATTGTTGTCCTATGGAGGTTACATATATCCAATAATCTCACCCGAACTCGTGAAGAAATCGGGTGGTGAGAGCACATTTGCCTATGAAAAAAAACTCAAAAGAGTAAAGATGAACATTCACACATTTTCGTATGTGGAAAAATGACGAATGTCAACTTGCTAATAACGGACTTGGAAATATAAACAATAGAGAGATTGAAATTAAAAAAATTAACTTTTTATATATATAAAGAGAAAAAAAAACTTTTACTAAAAAAATTTTACATTGAAGAAAATTAAAAATTAAAAAAACAACTTTTTTATATATATAAAGAGCAAAAAAAAAATAACAAACTTTTTTTAACAAATTATTATTTAAATACAAAATTTAAAATATACATTATTTGCAAGAATTCATAAAAACAAAAAAAAACAAATAATCAATCATGAAGACAACAACACCTAAAAGATGCGAATTGAAATTGAAACGAGTCGAAACGTATAAGAAATTCGGTCATAAAATCTATAGATTACAACGACACGATCCCATCGAATTGAACGATGTCGAGACAAAGGGCTTAGAGCACAAATACGAGAAATATAAGATGCCTCTGAAATTGAACGAAGCCGTGCTCGATTTGATTTACGAGTACCAAAGCGATCTGCAGAACATCGTCATCACCGAAGATAGAGAATTCGACAAGGACGATTTGTCGTTGCCCTATGGAAATTACATATTTCCAAACATCTCATTCGAACTCGTGAAGAAATTGGGTGGTGAGAGCGAGTTGACCGATGTAAAAAAACTCAAAAGAGTAAAGATAAACATTCAACACGTTTTCGAAAAAGGAGAAGACACGAGCGTCAACATGCTAATAACGGACTTGGAAATATAAACAATAGAGTGATTGATTTTTAGCGAAGAAAAAATGAAAAAAAAAAAAAGTAATGAGTTCATCTTTAGATCTCATTTACTTTTTTTTTTTTTTCCTTCTTCTTCACTATCATCATGATATATTATAATAACGTTTCCTTTTCTCTCAAATTTCAGCGTCGATTCTTCTTTTTCTTTTTTTTTTTCTTTTTCTTTGTGATGTGATACGTTCATAGCAACATTTTTGTTTATCTGAATCATAATTATGAACGAATGTTGTGCATCTCTTGGTAACACTAGCATCATTACCATTCACTTCAGAAGGTAGTGGTGACCGTGGAAAGCATCGTCTCATTCTCAACCGTATATCCCGCACTTTATCTATCTCTTTCCTTAGATATCCATCATTAGCGTCTAACCATTTTTTTATTTCTTCGCTCTCTGGCTCGCGATGTTCGTCATTATCGTCAAATTCATCCAGGTGATAAATTTGTTTCTCCACCTTTTCACCCATTTTAAATATATTATTTTATACTTTCTATGATTTTATATATTTTATATAATTTTATATTTATAATAACATATTCAAAATCGGTATGTTCTTAAATGGCGAATTCTCACCAAGCAACAAACCCTTGCCGAATCGCTTGATGTTCCGTCCACTCTTCACATAGAGACCGTTTCCTCTCAGAGAGTTGCCACCTCTAACGGGTTCTAGATACAATCCTTTACCGCTGTCATCCACGTGGACGCGACAAACGGCTCCTCCCTTCTTCAAAAACAGTCCGTCGCCACCCATTAATTTCTCAACTCCCGAACTAGCGAGTCCCGTGAGAGCTCCCACGCCGAGAGTCTTGCCGAGAAAGGGTAGCGCCTTTGTGGCGAAGGGTAATGCTTTTGCGGTGATTCCTGCCAATAGCGGTAGGAAACCGCCTTTCATTCTCAAATTGTATCTCAATTGAGCGGGACTCAATCTCACCACCAACCCTCTTCCATCGCGAATCGCTTTCTCCATCCTTTTGATTTGACTTCTGGTCCAGGCGATCGAATCCTGTCCGCCTCTCGTCAGATCTTCGTTTGAATCTCACCGCCTCGCCTCGAGTTCTTAATGCTCTCTCAAGTTTCTTCCTCTGTCCTGCGGATATGTTCACGTTTTTAACCACGTATTCTGTCATAATTCTGTTTGTTTTTTTTAAATATATTTACTTCAGTTGTTTCTTGTTTAATAATTATATTAAAATAATTTTGTAAAAATTAATATTACCATTTATTTTATTTTTGTTATCTATATATATAATATTTTTTTTTTGCTTTTATATTTCTCTTATATGAAATCGTATCGTCACTCTCTCTCCGCGAAGATCTAACAGTTCACCATTTTGATCCATCAACGTGGTTTTGAGACTATACAACGTGTCTAAAATCACTGGTAGATAAACTAAATTTCGAGATCGCTCCACGATCTTATAACCCGGCGACACGTTTGGAAAGAAGGAATAGATCATCGGCTGAGCGCTACCATTCACGTAGCTTCCAGCAATCACGTCCACGTTCACCAGAATGCTATTGACAGCGAGAATGTCGACCGTATTTTCAGATGCCGCGTGGCCTCGATACATCTTTCGATCGAATTCCAACATCTTGCCTATAGAATCGTCCGTGTTGAAATCCACACGAAAATTATCTTCCAAATCCAACATCGTCTGTAAGGTATTAGGATTGGGAGTGAGTCTGATCTTGTTGCTTCCCTTTCCATCCGTCTTCATTCACGTCTGAATGTAATGGTTCAAATCATCTATGTCGTAACTCCCTTTGGGAATTCGAATCTCCAACCAATCCACTCCGTTGGAATACTTGAATGAGTTATTCTTTTCGGTGACGTTGGGAAAGGAATAATAAGTCTCCAGATTCACCAACGCCATCTCGTAACTTTTCTCTCTATTCAATTCGATGGAAGGTTCGAATTTCGTAGCGAATCGAGTCGAATCGCCACTCACCACGATTTGAATGGATTGTTTCGCAGCCGTATTCTCGGCTATCCGTTCTAACAATTCTCCATGTTCGAACATTATATTTTAATTTTATTTTTTTTATTCAAAACTAATTATTTGAAGATTTATTATTTTTCTAATTTTTATTTTCACGCTCTATCTTATTATTATTACCATCGGGAACATAAAACTTGTCGAATCCGCACCGATATTTTCCGTGATTAAATTCCCTCGTCAAATCGATCACGACGAAATTGTAAAGTCCACCATCCCAAACCCTCTTGCAGAATCTCCTGAATTCGGCAGCGCTCATGTCGTTTGCGACGTGATCGCCGTAGATGTGATTGAGATTCTTGAGATCTTGGCGAAAGAGACATAGAAAATTAGCGTTCTCCCTTATCATCTGTCTGGGCAATCGAAAATAATTCTGCGACAGGTAGAAACAGTCCACGTTGCTGTGTCGACCCCTAACGTAATACGATTCGCATCGGTTCTGTCTCTCCAAAAGCAGATCGTCGAAAATCATGAGATTCTTATCTTTCGATTTCAGTTCTCTAGGATCCGGAACGTCGCTAGCGTTCTCATAAAATCGACACTCGACGTTCGAAGATGCATTTCTCTTCATCAGCTCCGTCGCCGCGCCGTCCAAAATGGTCGAGAGCGGAGCTCCACACTTGTCGAATTCCTCCCTACTGTCAAAGATTCTGGCTATCACGTCCTTAGGCAATCTGCGATCCATGCACTCTCGAAGCAATCTGTATTCGGGTTGAAACAAGCTCTTGCCAAACACGAACAATCTGTCGTAATCCAACCAGTCGGGTCGGGACAACAGATTCATCAACAGATTGGTCTTTCCACAATTCGATTTTCCCACTATCAAACCTCTTATACTCTTGGGAAAGTACTCGTTATTCGACCTCTTGGTCGCGGCGTCGTTCCAAGACATATCTTTAATGTTCATCTTTGTTTTATTTTTTTTTTGTCTGTTATTTTAGATTCTTTTCAAACACAAATTTTTTATGTTTTTCAAACTCTGTTTTTTAATGTTATTATTATTATTATTTATTTATATCGCACTGTCGCGAGTTCTCTTCAATCCGGATCCACTCGTCATTTTGGCTAAATCTTGTATGGGCACCACGCCATCCTTTAAATCTTTCCAATCTTTCAGCGTTCGCTCTAACGCAGCTCGCTTCGCCGGCGGCAGACTGATCAACTTGCCGATCAACGCGTCGGCTGCCCTCTTGCCAGCCGCAGAAGCTATCCTACCACTGGCTTCGGAAGCGGCTTTCTTACAAGCATCCAAAGCCGTCTTCTTACCGACCTCAAACGCGGTCGATGCGAGTTTTCTACCCGCATCGCTCGTGAACGCTCGCATTATAGAATCGACGATGCCAGAACCGCCTTGAACGTAAGTCCTGATGTATCCCCTGTTCTTTATCACCAACATATTTTATTTTTATGATATATTTTTGTTTTTGTTTTTTCACTGGTAAATCGTTTTTGCCGTTTAAATACTTTTTTATTATTCTAGTGTAAGAATTTACTGTTTTATTTTTGTTTGTTTGTTTGTTTGTTTCTCTCTCTACTTATTATTATATACACATCAATCCTTCAATTCGTTCATCAGCCTTTTATACTGGTTTTTATTCAAAACCTTCTGTCTCAACAATTCGTCAGATATGGCAACTATCTGATTATCTAATCCCGTGTTACCAGCCCGTCTGCTCGCCATCAACAAACTCAGTCTCTGACACAGAGCTACGGGATCGCTCGGAAGAAAAGTAGTGGTTTTCACCCCTTTGTCGGTCACCGATTCGACGAACTTCTTGTTCATCTCCCATATGGGTTTCACCACTTTCGTCCACTTGTAACCTCTGTTGGCTTTGGGTCTCGTCTCTCTGGCATCGTTATTTCTCTTCATGGCGTGGGTCTGAACTAGAATGTCGCCGTAATTGTCGAAATCCTGTTCCGTGTAATCTCCAGGCTTATCGTAAAGGAGCAATCTCCGCAGACCATCGGTTACTTCATATTTATTCGAACCCACGATCAATTCGTCATCGTACATTTCCACTTCCGTATCACCTACAAAAGTTCTCCCCTGAGAATCCTTATAAATTCCATACGACTGATCTCTCTTACCGCCATCATCATCGGACGATGCGATGCTACTAGTGGTGATAGTCGAAGCCGTATCATCAGACTCGCTCATATCTGTTTGAATTCCCGTGGGAACGTAATCCGGTGTAGATTGAACGGAATACCGATTTCCAAAACTAGGAGGCAACGAACCCATTCTCAAAGAACTCTCCTTTATGGGTCTCAATTCTTCGACTATCTCCTTCCTGCTTCGCTCTTGACCCTCCGTCACGGGTTTAAATATTTTTGCGGCTTCGCGTCTGAGTTCCATCTCACCGAGACGTCTGCTCCTATCAGCCGACTGAATGCTCTACTTGGCACGTTCAATTTCGTTTATAATCTAGGATCCATCTTCCAAAACATCTTTCGTTTGAATTGTTTTTATTTATTTTCAAAATTAAATGTTTAATTATATTTTTATATTTTATGTTTTAAATATTAAAAAAAAACTCTTTCCGTCTTAATATAATATCTGAAAATATTCACATCACCGCCTCAAAACAATTGCCGATTCTGGACCATCTGTACCAACGCAATTGCCGGTACTGAACCGCTGGTTTAGAATCCCCAAACCTGTTTTTTGATGATGGTCCAGAATTTTTTGCTTTCACTCGCGTTCGCCGACGATGGATCCGTGGTCTGATCTGCGATTCGAACGTCGACGAAAAATTACGTACAAGATACAACTGAAGATGTACGATTTCACCCTTTTTTTAAAAACGCGCGTTCACCACGAGTATTTGAACGTTAAAAGCGCGATCTAGGAGTCGCGACTGTACATGGGGGTGATTCAAGACCATGTACAGTTTTTGTGAACAAGCGTGTGATTTAACACTGAATTCCACGTTGGTGAACGCATCGTGAACGTATTTTGTACACGTACATGTACAAGTGGTCGTGTATCGGCAATTATTACCTACTAATGTAATTCGTTTGGCACACAATTATTATCTATGTACAAATCGTCTGGTATGAGAATAGTGAATGGCGTAACATAATCTGATCGACCACCAGGACGTGCGTTAAAATCACCACAAATGACAGTCAATTGATCTAATTCTAAATCCGCCAGGTCTTCCTCTAAGTTGCTGAATACTGCTTCTATAGTACAAGTAATATTATTTATCCAATGAGAAGAATTAAATGGAGGAATGTATATAGAAATGAAAACAATATTGTTTTTTAGATTAAACATCTCACCACTAAATTCAACCGGCAGCGTTGTTCCATGTAGTCTTTCAACAGATTTGAGATATTCCGTATATTTCGAATGACAATAAAAATCTATTCCTCCTCTAGCATTATTTTGTTTATCACGACAATAGTCAATGCAGTGATAACCAGGTAAGTATAATGACTGACCCCCCATAATGCCACGTTTCTGTTATAGTAATGAAATCATTAGATTTAAAAGCGAGACAACATCTTGGTTATCGAGTTTGTTCACAAAACCCTGTGCGTTCCACACAGTATAACAAACATTCTTGACGTAATTCTGAAAATGAGTTAACATCATAATGAAATTAGTTTGGGTCTACAAACGAGTCTAGCAGACGACACTCACAAAAAAAAAATAATAAAAATAAAAAATAAATTCCTGAACAACTACAAAAATTTATTTTTTTGCATCAGAAACATAGCTTATGGTCCCTCATTGGAACGAGCTCAACGAGCCCGTTCCAACGAGCACTGCAAGGAAATCAGTGAGAACTTCTCTATCAAATTTCCGCGTGCCACTGCCATAGAATCAAGGGCGCTGGTTTTGTTTACAATGGCATGGCGGGGTTCGAACCCATCCGAGAGAGTTTCCAACGAACCAACCGCCTAGCGAAACTATATTGAACCACGCACACCACTAGGCCACCGACAGACCCCAAAAAGGAATCGCTACACTATCTCTTCAAATATTTAGCTGATTAGATTCAAGAATTGCCTATCACAAGCTTAAACATTCACTTTGAAATTACCTCCGAGAAATTCTCGTAAATCACGGCTTTTTTGTGTTAAATAAAAATTATTAATGCAGGACAGGTAGGGTCTCTCTTTGTGTCATTGGATAACACCTTGTTGAATATAAAACTATATTATACGCATGAAAGTCTTATCTATTAATGCTCATTACAAATGTTGAAATAGTCAATTAAAATGACCCTGCAGAATAGGAAATTAATAGTTAGGATTACACGGCGCATGTTTCAATTATTCATTCCATAGGATTTTACAAGCCAGACAGAAACCAAAACGTGTGTAGAATTTCAAAATCACCATTTTAAGTTTCAAACCATTATTCACTCTTTATCCAATCGTAGGACCTAGAGGATCGGTCCACTGTAACCCTCCCTTCCTTCCCTTTCACCGGTTACAAAACAATATTAAACCTTTACCTAACATGAAAAACAGACGACACTTGCAAACAAAATTCTTGAATAACTAATTTTTTTCATTTTTTGTCTCAAAAACATAGGTTATGACCCCTCTTTGGAACGAGCTCGACGAGCTCGTTCCAACGAGGGGTCATAACCTATGTTTTTGAGACAAAAAATGAAAAAAATAATGAAAATTAATTGGCGATTTTCGAGAATAGCGCTGGCCGGTTTTGGCCGTTACGTTGGGTAAAGGGTTAAAGGGGTGTTACCGAAGGGAGTCGCGGTCCCCATTTAGCATGCTGTGGTATAGTAATTCGTGGAACTCTTTTATAGAAAGTAACGTCTAACAGAACTGCAATTTAAATTTGAAAAAAAACCTTTTTGCCTCTAAAAAACTACGGTGTGAAGTTATCAATTTGCATATTACGCGGGCGGATGCGGGCGATTCGTTAGGTAAAGGGTTAACTCAAATTAGTTCTTTTGTTTTTTGTTTGTTTTGGTTATTATGGGATTTTTGTTTTGCTTTTTTTGTTTTTTTTTTTTTTTTTTGTTTTGTTTTTTTTATTTTCTTTGTTTTTGGTATTTGCTCTTGTTTCTTTATTTGTTCAATGATGGGTATTTCTGTCTGTACGGATATTAACGAGGTCAACTAACTTCAACACAGTTCTGATTAACCCCACACCCCCACCCTCCACCCCACCCCCATGACATGAAGAATACATCGCTGTTGTTGCTTTTAACATCGTCTTTTCAGGTGTAGCGTAATCTGGAGGTGTCCCTTTGTCAAGACAACATGGCAAAATTAAGCAAGCCCAGCATGTTAGTATATGGGGCTGAACGAGCGATAACTCAAAGAAAATATCTCGCTCCCAACTACGCATCACAGTATATGACACTGTGCTGATAGTGCTGATAGTGAGGTACAAGTACTGAATATCTGATTTAGAGTTATCCACCTTAAAAAGTGGCACTCGAAAATGATACAGCCTCCGAAACTGAGTAGCCTGGGAAAAAAATATTAATTTAACAAACTTTTGAAGCATTCTTTCTATTGATACCTTGCAGTATTGTTGGATATTCCAGAGAATTAAAAAGGGCGACTTGACGAATTATTTAACCTGAACACTACAATTGACTATTGGTGTGCTTTTGATGGGACTACCTCAAAACAAATTTACACGAGCCCGACACGTGCCTTCCTATCATTTTTTCTCTCTTATTTGTCTATGACTCCATGTTTTCAGGATAGAAAAAAGTGGTCCAGGTGCACAACTTGACAAAGATATTTTGAATGCCAAAATTAAAGTGACACGAACATATTTCTTTTCACACAAACGTTATAAGCGTCGACTATGGAAAAATATTTAGTACTGTCCGCAAGACCTTTTCTTGATTGTGAGTTAACCCTCTCTCTGTCACCGTGGTCGATTCTCTCTCTCTCTCTCTCTCTCTCTCTCTCTCTCTCTCTCTCTTTCTCTCTCCCTCTCCCATTCGTGAGTTCATAGCTCATATTTCTTCTTTGTTGTTTTCAGGCGAAAGAACTTTGATTTGTTTGGAACTATCACTGTCTGTCTGTCTGTCTGTCTGTCTGTCTGTCTGTCTGTCTGTCTGTCTGTCTGTCTGTCTGTCTGTCTGTCTGTCTGTCTGTCTGTCTGTCTGTCTGTCTGTCTGTCTGTCTGTCTGTCTGTCTGTCTGTCTGTCTCGGAATAGAGAGCGAGGGAGAAAGAGGGAGAGAGAAAGAGAGAGAGAGGGGGAGAGAGGGCATCGGGAGAGATAGAGACGGGGACGTAGGGTTAATGATATAGACAGAGACGTAGAAACAGACAGAAAGGGTTCGAATCGGCCGTTGTGACAGAGATAGGTTTAACGTAACTGTACTATGAGTTTGTGAAAGTCGGATAAAAGCCTTCGACGATTAACAGCTCGTGAAATACTTTAAAAATCTCCACCTAGGATCCTTAATTCCAGTCCCCCATACTCCACCCTCGTTGTGCTTTGTCTTATTATTCTATGTGGGTAGTCGCCGTTCTGAATCTTTTCCCAGAAGGGCGTTAGTCGCTGTCCTGCGATTTTCAAACTAAAAGGCCTGCAATACAATTTTAAAATGTTGAATTTGTCCACTAAAAACGTGCGATTTTAAAACCAATAACTGTTTAGAACGTGTTATTTTCTCCACCAAACAAAATAAAAATAGACCTATCAATTGTGCAACTGAACATGTGTTCAAGACACACACTGTGCTGTCCACCAAATTAACACATCCAATAAAAAGAAAACCTGGGCTCAGTAAAAACACAGTTTCTTGAATTTTATGACATCGTCCGTCGGGTATTTCCTTCTGTATGGATATGAACGATGTCAACTAATATTCATTGTTCTTCATTAACTTCACTTCGTTTTTATTCGGATTCTCGACATAATACCACAGGTGGATGAAAGGAGTTATATGGCCAGTTGTTCGCCGGAAGTCCCGGCCTCTCAGTTTGAAAAGTAAATACGTCCCTTACAAAATGAATATACGCTACTTAACAAGTATGCCAAAATGGGGAGAAGTGATTTTTAACATGTTTGAAACAAGAGGTAAGAGAAAAATTGTGTATATAAGGTCCCAAAAAGTAGATCATCTGTTTCTCAGGCCATTTTTGGGTAAAATTGCATGTGGGCGGGCGGTTTTTTATTTATTTTTTACTTGTAATTATTTCTTTGCCACCAAAGGTTCATGTTCTAAGTTTGTTTTATGTTTTAGGCCTCGTAATCTACTGAATAGCATGGATGGTGGTGTATTTCGTCCTTTGAGTGCAAGAAGGCTTTGCAATGCTAGAGCACTGCAAAGCCTTGTTGCAATCAAGTGTCAAATTTATTAATTTTATTACCTTGAGTAAATATTATTATTTTTTAAAGTTTACATTGGTTAAAAAAAGAGAGCGTGCGGCAGCCAAAATGACCGCGGGGAGAGTCTGAGAAACAGATTTTGACCTTTTAAGGCATAAAGAGGAACGTTTACTTGAATGAAATGTCTGTTATCTGGGTGGCCTAAATTTATATTATAAAATGTTCCTCCACTCATTGTCATTCAACATTGCTTGGAGTTTGGTTTCAAGGTTGGTGTGATATTTATTTATTTATTGGGGTTTAACAACACTTTCAACAGCCAGGGTCACCTCGTGTTGGACAGTTTTATGGGTGGAGGAAGCCGGAGTACCCGGAGAGAACCACCGAGCAACGGCGAGCAACTATCAGGCTCCCCAACATACTACCTCCACACAAGCAGGGTTAGGATTGGTTGAAGACAGGTGCACCATCGACGTGCAGTACGTTAGTATACAACGCCATCGTGTCTCCACGTGGGCAATGGGCGTGAAGCGTCTTGCCCAAGGATACAACGCGGTTGCCCGCAGGTGGGATTCCAACCAAGGACCTCTCAGCTTGCAGCCGGTACCTCTACCTACAGAGCAATGTTGGTGTCATGAAAACTTGAAAGATCGAATTAAATTTCCTGAATGGAACTTTGTTTAACCCTTTACCCAACGCAGACGATATCAAAATCTATTATTTTAAATACAATTTTTTGAAAAATTTCAACAAAACCATATCATGTGACCCCTCATTGGAACGAGCTCATTGAGCTCGTTCCAATGAGGGGTCACATGATATGGTTTTGCTGAAATATTTTGAAAAATTTAATTTTTTTCAACTGCTCAATTTGCATATTACGCGGGCGGGTGCGGGCGATTCGTTGGGTAAAGGGTTAATGTGATATTTCATGAAGGATTTCGATTCAGATGTACGCGGGAATTTATATTCACTGTCAATGCAGATGGGAAAGTTAATATAGTCTGGAGTAAAAGAGCATTTGAACGTCGAATTTTACAGACTACCCAGCTGAACAGATTGGCAAATGAGAAACGCTATTTCCTGCCTCGCCTCGACTTTACAATTCATAAATTAAGCGGGTGTGGGAGGGGGGGGGGGGGGGTAGGTCAGCAAACTCTGTTTTAGGACAAATTTTGGTTTTGCTTGGCAGAACTCGAAATATCAATTTCAGAAGTCTTGATCTTATCAAACGCTGCCGCCATATTATCTATTTTTATTAATGAAATCTAAATATAGAAACTGAAAACTATTTAACAAAATGCCGTCTTCGGTCATACAGGCGAGGTAATGATGGAAGAATGGGAGAACGAAATCATCCAAGTTACGAGGAGCGATTATTCTGTTTGCCCCAACGCGCGATAACACGAAGAAAATGTCGCTTTGCTGAGATTAGCACCGTTTTGATCACGTCCAGATTATTAATATAATCCTTCCTTGAAAAACACTAGGACCGTGTAAAGCGTCGAAATTCAATTCGATTCGAAGTTGTCCCGTTGACTCGATTCGAGTCGCACTGAATCGAAAATTTTCGAATCGTCGAGATTGCTAGAATCCTGCCAAGTATCTCCTCGGGAAAACTTCTTCTACCACCAGGCATGTATCCTGTACAGGAAACCTGATAGCAGACCTGATAGTAAAAGGAGATTTCAATCTAATTTCGATCCCGAAACTATTTTATTCCGTTTCCGAAATATTCGGCTATATTCCGAGGTTGTAAGAAGGCGCAATATCTTCAACTTGAAAAGCGGTGAGATTCAATTCGATTCGATGCGAAACCTCTGTCTGCATCAATTCTACACGACATTTGAAATTCGCAGGGTCCTGGAAAAAGCTGTTTATTCATTGGGATTTAATAACACTTTCGACAGCCAGGGTCAGCCCGTGTCGGACAATTTTAAGGGTGGAGGAAGCCGGAGTACCCGGAGAGAGTACATAGCAGCGAGCAACTACCAGACTCCCCAACGTACTAACTCCACACAAGCAGGGCTAGCATTGCTTCAAGACAAGTACCATCGACGTGCAGTACTCAGCGGGGATCGAACCGAAAAAAGCAAAATGATATATAAGGAGCAAAAGAAAGCTTCAAACGCTGTGTTTGTGGACTTTAAGAAAGCGTTCGACACTGTGGAAAAGAATTGGAGTCACGGGACCTATTTCACAAATAATAGAATCGCTATATCGATCAAGTCACTACTGCATAAAAACAAATCGGGGTATTGGACCACCCCTGTTATAGACAATTGGCGTGAGCAGGGATACACTATTTCGCCGACATTATTTAAGATGTTTATAGATGACATCAATCGGATTTTTATAACAACTGTGATTCAATAAACTTGAACAACCGTAAATTCAATAACTTACAATCTGCGGATGACTTAGTGCTGACTTCATACTCACAAAGGGGCCTACAAAACTGCCTTAACAGACTAGAAGCGTATAGAAATCAAAACAACTTATTGAAAAACATAGACAAGACGAAATATATGATATACCCGAAAAATAAAGAATATATCCTAAAATTTTCTGTAGCGGGTGAATAACTGGAATGTACCTCAAAATGCACATACCTAGGGTTAACCTTTTCGAAAAAATGGCGTCCCGAAACATGTGCAGTCTGAACTTAGTCTAAAGGAGCTTAAGGCTCTGTTCAGTTTACACAGCTCGTAAAAGAAAAAAAAGAAATGCACACCGACCGTGGCTGTCTTTTCTAAGCTGTTTGATAAACAAATTAAGCCGATATCATTTTTCGGTAGTAAAATAAAGTCGACGGAGCTGAATATGAGGAATGGAGATACCGTGCCGAGTGAAAGGGCTCATATCAAGTTCTGCAAACTGATCTTAAATGTTGGTAAACTATCCTCCAACCATGCGGTACGCGCGGAGCTAGGTCGATATCCAATAACATCGGATGCCTTAGTACGATTCGCAAATTATACTAGAAAATGGCTTACTACTTCCCCATACTATTCTGAATGATACTTTTGTGGAAGCTGAGAAATGTTAACTCGCTGACTCGGTAGGAGAAAAGCTTAAAGGACTTGGATTTAACAGTTTGAACGTAATCTTCTAAAACTTGAATCGAACCATATTATATTATTATTTAAAGGATATATTCACAATGATAATATAAGAGAATAGGAAAAAACAAACTTAGGACTTATCGATTATTCAAAGTAGATTATCAAATGGAACCGTATCTCATTCACACCTCTTCCATTGAATTTCACGCGATTGCGCATCAGCAACCATAAACTGTGGATCGAACGTGGAAGGCATTTACAACCTCCTCGTCCGATAGAACACAAAATTTGCGAAGCTTGTACAATGGGGAGGTGGAATCGGAATGGCATTTCGTTATGGAATGTCCGCTTTGTGCACCACTGAGAGAAAAAGTATTTCGCGCAGTTTCTGGCGGAAAAATTGACTTCCCTCGAATGTATAAAATGGACAAATAATGACTAATGATAATTCAGAGCTATGCAATGTTATTTGTAACTTGGTCCAGGTCTTCCTTCACAAGAGGAACTTATCTGTAACATGATTCATGTCTGTCGTTTGGAATTAGTATGTTTTATGATATTTTTTTTGTTTGGGTTTAACAACACATTAACAGCCAATGTCATATCGAGTCGGTGACAGTTTTACGGGTGCAGGAAACCGGAGTACCCAGAGAACCCGGAGAGAACCACCGAGCAACGACGAGCAGCTGCCAGCTCCCTAACATCGTAACTCCGCACTGCAGCACGGGCAGGGTTAGATTGGTTGAAGACATGCGCACCATCGGCGTGCAGTGCGCCTTAGTACACGGCGTCATCGTGCCCCCATGTGCACCATCGGGGTTAAGTGCCTTGCCCAAGGACACAACGCGGGAGTCCGAGTCGATCGCTCAGCGGTCAACCATCCGAGGACTAACCGGGCTCGACGTTGCTTAACTTCGGTAATCTGACGAGAACCGGTTACCGCAACGCCACCGCGCCCCCAGGTTTTATGATTCTGTTTATGTTGATTTTGTATGTACACATAGCAATCTGCCTTTGTTCTGGTGTATTTGCTAAATATCTGATCCACGTACTGGATATATCGTGAAGATTTGAACTGATAGCGACAAAGTGTTGAGGTCTTTGTAATTAGTCATATTACGTCTAAGTTATATAATAACACTTCCAATTGCTATTCACATACGTGGTACAAGTAGTGATTCATGAATTTAGATACACTTCCACACAAACTATAGTTTACCGATATAATTAAAATGCACGACATTTACATGAATATGCAAGGGCATCTGAACGCACTCTCAAGGAAAGCACTGCTCTAAGTGACCTCCATATCTCCGTTTTAGGGCCCAATCAAACAGACCTGTGCAGAGAAAACAGAAAAAAGAAAACACCAAACTTTCCATTCAAGGCGTGTTATCAAAGACTTCTCATTCCAGTCCTGAAGTTCCGAAAGTGATCGGCAGATATAATAATGGCTACAGAGATTGGGCGTGTGCGCTGCACGTATAGTGGGGTTTTGTAACAGTTTAACCCTCTGGACCATGATGGCATATCCTATGTCAGTTCAGAGTTATCAGCTGGTTGAGTCTATATTCGTTAACTGGGGGAAGACCAATCAATATTTTCAACGTGCAGCCCCAAGGCTGCACGTTGAAAATCTTGATCAGTCCACAACACCCATTTACTGATTGACTATCTACTTTATGAGTTGAGGTCTTATTACGATCCTGGCAGGAAAACACGGCCTTTTGGGTTTATGCGGGTTAGTTAATCCGTCAGCCCAATAAGGCTTCAGGATTTGTTATTACTGATCTTCTTCAAGTATGTTTTGTATTTACCAGAAAGTTAGAACGAGTTCTTGTGTAGGACAGAAATTGTTAAGCAGGAAGAAATATAAATAATGTTGTTGTACTTATCTTGATCTTCGATAAGGGGCATTTCCAGGTATCATTGCATCCTTAAGTGCGAGTTCTTTTTATGGGGTTGACAAACGTTATTAGACCGCGATGTGGGGTATATAATGTATATTCATACCCCCTGCTACTGCAGAGAATTACACTTTTTACGCAAAGTATATATATAAAGAGTTAATTGTCCAGGAACAACAGTCAGTCGCGAATGGCTATGTCATGCCAACAGCACACACAGCACCAACACTGCCCCCTCCCAACCACCCCCCCCCCCCAAAAAAAAACGTCTAACAAGACACCAGCACTCATACAGGCACCACGGAATAGGCATCGGTAAAGGATCCCATGTTTGCTTCAAGGCGATGTTTGACCGCTAGGCACACAGAATATCTGAGCCCATCCAAAAAAAAGGAAAACATAATCTCTGAGTAAAGGGGAGGGGGGCTTCCGTTTGGGGCCGATGGCGAGGGCTTCCGTTATGGTCGCATTTTGATGCGACGGCGTCGAACGAGATCGTTGAGATGTTGATGAAATCTAGTTTTTGAATTACGACAATTTTACTTGATGGTTTTAACCCTTTGTACGTATTTATTACGTACGAAATCAAACAGCACATTGATACTTTGTTGTCATGTGTTTTATTATTTTTCGATTTTTAACCCTTTACCCAACGCAGACGATACCAAAATTTATTATTTTAAATAACTTTTTTTAAAATTTTTCAAGAAATTTCAACAAAACCATATCATGTGACCCCTCGTTGGAACGAGCTCGACGAGCTCGTTCCAACGAGAGGTCACATGATATGGTTTTGTTGAAATTTTTTGAAAAATAATATTTTTTCAACTGCTGAATTTGGATATTACGCGGGCGGATGAGGACGATTCGTTGGGTAAAGGGTTAAAGCTTTAACCTCAAATTCCTATTTTCTCCAGAATAGTGCTCAGTGATAACCGTTGTGCCAAATGTTATCGCAGCTTAAAATACTAATCTGCTGTCAAGACTTCTTAACTGATTGAGTGCTGGAAGCCACTATCAAGGCTTTAAAAAAAATGAGGATACCAGAGCAAAAGTCAACACCCCCCCCCCCCCCCCCCCGCCCCCCGCTTATATTTCATATTCAGTAAAACACAAATAATATTTTGTTTATATAAATTTGTTTTATTACAAATTATTGGAGAGTGCATGTCGGCACTCTCCAATAATTGTAATAAAACAAGTTTTGAATAACAAATTCAGACCACCAAAAATAATCTAACCCTCAACCAGATAATCACAAATGTGAAAAAATATCTTGTTATTGGTACTTTCCGACGTTTGGCGTCGTGTTTTGAAAAACGTTGAACAAACTGAATTCCCAATGACGTTTGAACGTCAGGATAATTAAAGTCTCAAAGGGTTAATGATAATTGTACACGATATAAACATCTCTTATTTCCATATTTAATTCATACCCACCCACTGGTATTTCTGTGTCAATGAACATTGTTTACACAAATTCGTACAGCGTCTTTTGATGTTAAAAAATGTTAGTTTACAAAACTCGTTTCTGCATTTCTGACTGACTGTTATGTATATTTAGTATAATGGGTACACTACTGAGGATAATTCAATGGTTTAGGTTTAAAAACAAGATATTTTGGCCCCGATAATCCCAACTTGTTTACATTCGGCGACTTTTAAAGTATTTGTCAATGTCATCGCCATCTTACCCTTGACACGACTGCTTTCAATAATCAACTCGTATTCCTACGATACAAGTTGCTCTCCTGGGCAAACATTCCACCCGTTCACACATGTATATGTCTTCCAGGGACCAATTCAGTATTTCTTGAGGGAGTGAGTGGGTGACAGTAAACAACAGTACAAGAAATAATACCACAAAATGAAACCGAGAACGCTCCAGCACTTAGGCTAACAAAATTTGTAGCCCTGTCATGATTAAGCAGACGACACTTGCAAACAAAATTCTTGAATAACTAAATATTTTCATTTTTCTGACTCAGAAACATAGTTTATGACCCCTCGTTGGAAGGAGCTTAATGAGCTCGTCCAATGAGTGGCCATAAGCTATGTTTTTGCGACAAAACAATGAAAAAATAATGAAAACTGAATGGTGATTTTTGTAAATATCGCTGACCGTTTTTGAACGTTTTTGGCCGTTACGTTGGGTAAAGGGTTAAATCTCAATGCAGCTATTATTAGACTCCTGACTAGGCTAAGATTTGGGCCTGAGATGGCTAAGATTCTGAATTTTCCCCGTCGAGCAGTAGGCGTGCAGCATACCTGCATACCTAAAAAATGTCCTGCCCCAGGAAGTATGTCCAAAAATATTGTTTTCAAAATAGTTGTTTCTAGAGGTCACAGGGTGCGATTAAAGTTGACTTTAATCGATTATTCATCTTCAAAAGTTACCCATTAAATTTCAAAATCGTGCCAGCCCTAAAAATTTTGTAAAAGATAATTCAGTATTTCTAAATAATATTGAAATTGTGTTTCTTATTTTTGAAACCCCATTAGAATGAGTCTGATGAGCTGATGATAATTTTATCTAACGGCAGGAAGCGTGGCGGCACATTCGTTGAAGCATGGATCTTTGATCCGAAAGGTCGACGGTTCGATCGTGGCGCTCGTCATTTGCGTTGTGTTCTTGTGCAAGACACTTAATCCTCATTGCCCACATGTGGACACGGTGGCGAAGTGATACTAAAGGCGTACTGCACGTCGACGATGCACTTGCATTCAACCGTTGCTAACTCTTCTTGTGCCGGATTAGCAAGTAGGATAGTCTGACAGTTGCTCTCCGCTGCTTCGGTGGTTTTCTCTGGCTTCCTCCACCCGTAAAACTGTCCGACACGACATGTCCCTGGTTGTTGAAAGTGTCGTTAAACCCCAATGAACAAACACTATCCATTAGCAACATAGGGTTAAAGGATTGAAGTACTGGCGATCCTTCTCATTAGTTTCATCTGTGTTGTGTCGTCTGCTAGTGTGTAAAATTTTAATTTATAAACCAATTTTAATGCACACCAGCTTGAATTCAGAACTCCCGGTAACAAACGGGTGGTAACAACGCAATCATCACTTAAATTTGTTTGGCGGAGAGTCCCAGATCACTTGCTTGAAAATGTGTTCAATTATTCCTCTACCTAACTATATTGAATATAGAATAAACGCATAGAGTTTTTAAGTAAAAAAAAAAATTCTACGAGTAGGGTTAAGAATAAAACCAACGAGCCTTTGGCGAGTCGGTTTCAGTCTTAATTCTACGAGTAGAATAAATGTTTTACTTGAAAACACTATACGTTTATTTTGTTTATCCCATAAATCTTTTACAGGGCACTCGCGGCAAAATCGTGCTGCTACTCGCTACAAAACAAAGCGAGAAGTGAGAAGCACATTGCTACAATTCGATCGACCAGCAAAATTGGCAAAAATAAACAAGGCGCAGTAATACATTTCTGTCTAAAAATAATTCCCCTACAAACTTGAGCTAAATTTGCAAAAATACTTTATTAAATGAACAGTGTGTGGTGTTTTCTACTGTCATTGTGTAATACTTTCAAAAAGGTTTAAAGAAAACAACAATTGAACTATTAATTATGCTACTCGAATGCGGTAGAGGTTAGAGGTCAACAAGTCCGTCTCTGCTACGGGAATAACTTCTCTCGGTGTTAAACCTACGGGGAAAATAATAAAGCAAAAATTTATCCAAGGCTTTTACTGTTCAAATAAACGGCCATTTATGTGATAGATAGCTTCTAAACACTCATTGGGATAGGAAGGGAGGGCTAAAAAATTAAAATAATGAAATTTGAATGGCGATTTTTATGGATACTGCTGGAAAGGTATGCTTGTTACATTAAGTAAAGGGTTAAAAATACGCTATCAAATCGTCACTTCAGTGCAACAAGGCGCCATCTGCAATGCACGCAAGGAACAAAATACTCCGATCTTCATGTAGTTACTACTTGTGATTACCACCAAAACGCCTGCTGGGTGATGTTACCTTCATAATAAATCAAATTCTATAAAAAGGCATAGAAACTTTCAGAAAACGAATCCGGAAGTCCATTTGCTAAAACTTTAGTCTTGCTTTGATGGACAAAAAAGGTCGGGGAGTTATGGCATCCGCCATGCACACCTACATGACAAAACCAAACCAACGTTTTAAAATTCCCTGAAGTATATTTTGACAAGCTTTTGTTTGCTAACAGAATGAAAGAGTGGCGGCACCCAACCCTATGATAATCGAAAATGGCTATGAAAATGGCTACATATAATAGCCTTATATAAACGACAAATACAAACATGGAAAGTGTGAAAAGGTGTAATTTAAAACAAATCCCATATAACGAGGTAAAAATACCATTTTGCTGACATTTGCTGGAAAACTGCATTTCAATTTTGTAGATTACACATTTCTGAATTGATGAAATTGTGGTTTAACCTGCTGAAACTAGAACCTTTAATGTTTTCCTTTTGAAAATAGCAGGAGGAAGTCGCATATGATACAAGTCTGAGGTTTCATTTTTTCATAAGGAACACACGTTGCTCCTAGACATTCATCGTAGCCCTTGCTTGCTGTTCAAGGTTAAGTCGATAGAAGGGGTGTCGTTTCCTATTGGCTTATATTCTTTGTATTCCATCACAAAATAATATTCTATTCCTACTACCCTGACCCACACACCACCTTGCCAAAAATAATCAAGTCTGGATAAAAAAAAGAAACATGAGTTCGTATGGAAAGCAACTTATTTGGCTTTGCCAAGCCGCCAAACTCAAGAATAGTTAACCCTTTACCCAACGTAACGGCCAAAACCGGCCAGCGCTATTCTCAAATATCGCCAATTAATTTTCAAAATATTTTCATTTTTTGTCTCAAAAACATAGGTTATGACCCCTCGTTGGAACGAGCTCGTCGAGCTCGTTCCAACGAGGGGTCATAACCTATGTTTTTGAGACAAAAAATGAAAAAAATTAGTTATTCAAGAATTTTTTTTGCAAGTGTCGTCTGCTTTTTATGTTAGGTAAAGGGTTAATTAATTGTAGAAAAGTACGAGAGGTTATATAACGGTACAGGTGTAGTAGAATGTATTAACCCTTTACCTAACATGAAAAGCAGACGACACTTGCAAAAAGAATTCTTGAATTTTTTTTTTCTTGAAATTTTTTGTCTCAAAAACATAGGTTATGACCCCACATTGGAACGAGCTCGATGAGGCCATAAAAGGCTATACAATGATTCGTCCCAGTGGGAGAAAAATTATAATCGTATATCGGTAAATGTACCACCCTACCACCTCTTCATCAGATGAGCATGCCGCAATGTGACCACTGTCCGGTCCATTTCTTCTACTTTAGTCATCTTCGAGTTGGAAGATGGTTGAAGTTAAAGAATCGGACTGAATCGACCGAATGTTGTATTCTTTGGCCAAATGTTGTTTGGATTTGGAAATAATATATTACAGGAATGCCTGTATTTTGACACGCTTGCATGCGCCCATTTTAACTCATTGTCTAACATATCTGTGAAAAGGGAGAAGGGGAACGTGTCCTCTGTACACCCTGGTCCCGCTTCCACTGTATAGAAAAGGGTTTCAACAGGCGCCATCGTTGGGTTGGGGAAGATGTTCCTATAGATACGCAAATGCTCAACACCACAAACAACAATATAAAATTCGCGAAGGTTTTCAATCGGAATCACCGATCACGTTTTAACTGGTTGCGTGCTGCATTATTTTTGATGTTCTGAATTTGTTCATCAAAATTTGTTTATTATAAATTATTGAAGAGTGCCCACAGGCACTCTTCAATAATTTGTGATATAAAAACAAATTTATATAAACAAAATATTATTTGCATTTGACAGAATATGAAACATAAAAAAGGAAAATGTTGGATTTTGCTGTGGTACCAGGGGGAGGCCACCAAAAATTTGCAAGACGTGACGTGGGGGTGGGTGGGTCTCTTGAGTGCGCCAGAAATGTGCATTTCCAACTTGTGCAATTTTTTGAATTTTTAAAAAATATATCAATATATCAGCTGATATATACCATCATTTGTGTTTCAAACCTTAAAGATGATGTTGTACATCACACTCTTAACATAAATACAACATCAGGAGGCTTTGTATGTGAGAATATTGGGCTTAAACTGGGAAAATGTCACACGTTAGTAGGGGGTGGGGGTCCTGTTCGAAATGTAGAAAACGTGCAGACAATATTTTGGGAACAATTCAACTAAAAATTTGTTCCCATATATGTACATCTGCTCTGGCCAAGCCTGGTAATGAACAGCTTATCATTTGTAGACTGGGGCCCACAGCAGCCCACAGAGGTTTAAATTGGTGGTACCAGTTTAACCCTTTACCTAACATGAAAAGCAGACGACACTTGCCAAAAAATGATTGAATAACTAATTTTTTTCATTTTTTGTCTCAAAAACATAGGTTATGACCCCTCATTGGAACGAGCTCGACGAGCTCGTTCCAATGAGGGGTCATAACCTATGTTTTTGAGACAAAAAATGAAAAAATAATAAAAATTAATTGGCGATTTTTGAGAATAGCGCTGGCCGTTTTTGGCCGTTACCTTGGGTAAAGGGTTAAGAACATTATGAAACCCCCCCCTAAAGACAGCTGTGTCTACTAAGTTTATAAGCTTATTTTGGATTTTAATGGGAGAGAGGGGGTGGGTGTCTGAGAACGGTAGTAGAAATTTGCACGTAGTGGGTGTGTGGGTGTAAAAAGGAGCCGAATAAAAAATAGGACGTCACGTCTTGCAAATTTTTAGTTCCCCCCCCCCCCCCCCCCCCCTGGTGGTACCCTCATTTTTTAAAGCCCTGGTAGTGTCTTCTAGCACTCAGCCAGTTAAAGAAAGATACTTTGAAGTCTGTGAACAATGACTTTGTAATGATGTGCACATTTTTCGCGGCCAAACAAATTACATATTTACAACATACTTTAGTTATTATTGTCAAAAACAAGTGCCAAGCCTGGAAAGTTGATACTGTGTAACTGTTCATGTCAAACGTTTTGGGCAATGGGTTAATAATAAGTAAATGTTAATTAAAAAAAATTCCCTGGATAACTTTTTATTCATAAAAAGATGGGGAAGGGGCAAAATATTTTATCTGAAAAAGTGAGGAGCCCATACCTCCTGTTTCCTCTCCCACGGAGTCATCATACAACAAATTCTGCGTAAATTAGAGATGGCCGGTATAGGAATTTTGGCTTCGGTTTCGGCATTTTTAGCCTTATATATCGCGGTATCGGTTCGTTATTCGTTATTTGAGCTGTCTAAGATTTGCTAATAGTACCAAAGAGGAAGTCACATCAGGAAAATATCTTTCTCCCACAGCGCCACAAAAGCCACTGCCAATGAGTTCAACGTCGGCATTCTTTTGATAACATACATCATATCTACAGTAATTTTGTGACTTGTTCCAAATACACCTTAACATTCAAAGGCCTACTTCAGGCTTTTGCGACCACTAGAGCATGTGCCATTAACATGCCATCAGTAGGGGGTCCACCTGGCAACAGATAAATCACCTGAGCAGTGATTTCTAGTCAAGTCATGGTTGCCTATTCGGGCAGCCAAGACATCACTAGAAATCACGCCTAAGCAACTGGTAATACACTCGTTGTAGTCCAGTGGGAATTCAGGACAATTTCCCAGTCCCTTAAGGGTTAAGAAAACTGAAAAGACAGTCAGTCACTTCTTTCATGAAAACGAACCCTTCAACTGCTATCAAACCCCAACACGTCCTCATAAGTAGCAAATGTAGGAAAATAGAAACATCCAGTCTGTTTAGGTATTCAATGATGGGTTCGTTTCGGGTTTTCGGTGTTCTCGTGATATCGGTACCTGTTCATTCGGTTTTTTTTGCCCATCTCAAGGCGTAAAGGAAAGTTTGGGTGTTGATTGTTAGAAAACGCAATGAACATCAATAGGTAGGCCGACAATTGAGTCCCTCTTCTACTCTCGGTGAGCACCGCCAAAACTCATCATTTGGAGCTTCTAACATACAGGCGCGTAGCCAGGATATCAAAGAAGGGCAAGGGGGGCATACAGAAAATGATTCGCAGCATCATCCGAACCCGGTAGCGGCGAATAGGGGCGAGCACAAGGGGGTGGGGCGGGGGGGGCTCCGTTGGAGGGGTACGGGGGGGTGCTTCCCCCAGGAAAAATGTTGAAATTCGAGACACCCCCACCCCCACCCCCGCAGTTTCCTTGACTTGACCAATGTGGACTAACTAGTTGTGAAAGCCATCAGTAATTAGGCCGCAATGTGGCCTACTTATTAATGCCTTTCAGACCTTATAAGTTATAGGCACAAACGGACTCAGAATCAAGGAAATTGCTAGATATTCAAATTTCTTGCCTGATGTTCCTTTTCTGGGTTAACATGGGGGTGACTAAAAACTTTGGGGGGCATGTGCCCCCCCCCCCCCCAACCCCATTCCTTGGCTACGCCACTGCTTATATAAATAGCATTACTGAAACCGTATACCCGAAGATCAGAATAAAAGTATTTTAAAAGCTTTTTATCTCTCGTATTGATAATAAATCGAATTGTTCAACCCTTTGAGGCTGTAGGGTTAAGTTATAAGATCCCACCCCACCCAATTGCTGAAGAAAGTTTTGTAAAGATAGTTACAATTCTGGCACACGGATCTGAGTGGGTTGAACTTTGCACAGAATGCTTATTACGTCGTAAATCCATTAAACTATATTGCGCACCCAGCTTTTATAAACTCAACAATTTCCAGGAAACAGCATTTGAAGTTTAATAAACGTCAATTATGCGCTACAAATAAAAGTGAAATATCTTAACAATTCTTCTTCTTTGGGATTGTCACCCATTAAACACCCCTTCCGATTATGTCTTCGCTACAAATGACTTATGAACACTTAGACTAAAATCTTTCCAGGGGGCCAATACTATAAAACCTTTACAATTGTATTTTCCAGAATTGTATTTTCTGCCTATTAATATAACTGACTTAAATGAATCACTAGCGTTTTAAAAGATATGGCAATTTGCCAACTGGCAAATTGCCAGATCTTTGAAAACGCTAATGGTTCATTTTAATCCATTTAAAGTCAAAACTGGAAAATACAATTCTAGAAAATACAATTGTAAAAGTGTTGTAGCATTGACCCCCGGGTTTGTTTGCAAACGGACCCCAAAAGGGCATGAATTTCCCAGAAACAGAATTAACTGACTTACAGTGTCCAGTGATAGGATTTATAAAAAAGTTTTCAAGTATCTTCCCAAATTAGCTAATAATGTGATTGTCAGTCAGGAGTAAATACAGTGGGGAGTTGGAGAGGCGTTCGCAATAATTTTCTCAGAAATTTAGAGTTCTGCCGGATTGTTTTTACTATGGTTGGTCCGTTCATGTAAAAAGCAATTGCCAGTTGCTGGCTAGATTTAACACTTTAACCAAAGCACGCGATATCAAAATTTATTATTTTAATTACTTTTTTCAGTTTTCCCCAAACTTTTCAACAAACCTATTTCAAGTGCCCCACCCTCATTGGAACGAGTACGACGAGCACGGGATCACATGATATGGTTTTGTTGAAATGTTTTGAACAATTTTTTCAGTTGCTCTGTTTGTAAATTACGCGGACGGATGTGATGTCCCAAATACTTTGGTAAAGCGTTCAGGAGATTACGCCTAAAACACACATTTTTAAAATTAAAATTATTATTATTATTATTTATTGAGGTTTAACGACACTTTCGATAGCCAGGGTCACCTCGTGTCGGACAGTTTTACGGGTGGGGGAAATCGCAGAACCCTGCGAGAACCACCGAGCAGCAACTGTCAGACACACCAACGTATTAACTCCACACTTTCAGGGTTAGGATTGGTTGAAGACATGTGCGCCATCGACGTGCAGTACGCCTTAGGCCTTAGCACACGGCGCCACCGGGCCCCAACGTGGGCAATCGGGATTAACCCTTTACCTAACACGAAAAGCAGATGACACTTGCAAAAAAATTCTTGAATAACTCATTTTTTTCTCAAAAACATAGCTTATGACCCCTCGACGAGCTCGTTCCAACGAGGGGTTATAACCTATGTTTTTCAGACAAAAAATGAAAAAATAATTAAATTTAATTGGTGATTTTTTTAGAATAGCGATGGCCGGTTTTTACCGTTACTTTGGGTAAAGGGTTAAGAGGCTTGCCCAAGGACACAACGTAGTTACCCCTTGCGGGAACTGAGCCGTAGACTCTTCGGTCTGAAGTTCAATGCCGTAACTATTGAGCCACCGCGCTGTCACATTTGTTAAATAAAAACTTTCCCAAGCTAAGATATGTTGTTGGACCTGCTATCTTGGTGTGTGTGTGGGGGGGGGGGGGGGAGAAAATATTCAACACAGCAACTCAGAGCATCGCTGTGTGCATCGGTGGCAAGCAGCAATGGTTTGAATCGCTGTTTTTTTTTTTTGTCAGAAATTTTATGTCTCTACCGCCCCACCCCCACCCCCACCCCACACCAACCCCAAAAAATAAAAGCTGTCCACGCCCTCATAATTATAAAATGAATAAGGTGTGAAAATACTTCAACAACTGTTCTTTTTTGTGATAAGAAACATTTGTGTTTTGAAAATATACGAATATTCTTACACCCAAAAAGTAAGTTCAGCGATCCGAACGGAGTGGCTACCCCTCTACGTTCAGATTCTTACCATTCAACCCGATAGAAAAAGTTCCCATCAAGTTTTTAAGGAAACTCAAAACTCGAAATTAGGAATATATATCAAGCTTTCGCCCTTATTACCGGCTGCAATCGATAGTACACATATTTCCTTACATTTGGGCAGAGTTTATTGATCCAAACTTTGTTTTATCCTTTAATTATCGTCATTTGAAGACTCGTGAGGCGTCAACGGAAATTTCGAAATCAGCCATGTTTTTGCATACACATAAAACAGTAAAAACAATAACCCGGTAATGGCGCCGAAACGAATAGACATTTTCATCTTCAAACTTATATTCGCTACCCCTCACCATTGTTCCCACCCTGTTTAAGACACTAACCTCGGCGACCTCAGCCTAACCTCAACCTTATTGTCATTATTTTGATATTTTATATTGACCGGTCGATATTGAATCGTGTGGCAACAGCTTTCTTCGTGTGGCATTGACCGCCATCGTGTGTTACCACAGATTAGGGTGGTGGTAGTGGATTTAATTTTTTTTCTTTTTGATTAAGAGTTGCATTCATCTTTATATATCTCACCTTCTGGTACACACTACAACCTATATGACCCAATTCGCATACTTTGCATTGAATTGTATTGAACTAGTTCTTTGCCATTGAATACATATTTGTATTCTGCAAAATAACAGGGTGAATAAAAGTGAACGAGAAAAGAAATATGGCACATATGAATCATATATGTATACGTGATGTGTTGTGGCCATAGGGGTTGAGTACGTTATGTCGGAAAATGCCGTTCGGGTACCTATATTTGGTTAAAAAATGGGGGGGGGGGGGGCACTGTGCCCCCTGTGCCCCCTGTGCCCAGCTCTGCCCCTGCTCATAAGAATTCAGAATCAACGGCCACTGTTGTAAAATGAAAGACTAATTTCTGATATGATTGGAAGAAAACGCTACCAGATTCTCACGATTAAGGTAAACGACCTGTCTCTTTATAAAGAGACAAGTTGTTAACGACACTTTCGGCAACCACGGTCATGTCGTGTCGGATATTTTACCAGCGGAGAAAGCCGGAGTAACATCAAGCTCACCAATTTACGACCCCTGTGCAATCTGGGTTAGCATTGGTTGAAAGCAAGTGAATCGTTGATGTGCTGTACGCCACCGTGCTCCCGTTCGGGTAATGGGAATTACGTGCCTTGCCCAAGGACACAGCGTAGATGACGTGGGTCAAGATCGAACCGTTGAAAGTACGATATGAAGTGTCCAATACGTTGACCAATGAGCCTCCGTAAACCCTAGGTAAACACTTCAAATCAGTTCTAAAGGTCAGGTGAAATGAAAATATTTTATTTGAAAATCTAAAATCATCCGGAGCTTTCGGGTATCAGCATGCATTTGTTCTCAGTCGTTTAGGTCGCCTTTTGAAAATAGGGTATCCGATGAAACAAGAATACAGGGTTACATCGTGTCAGGCAGTTGTACGGGTGGGGAAGCCGGAGTATCCACAGAGGACCATTCAACAGCGGCGTGCAAATATCAGACTCTCCCATTTACACTGACGTGACAACTGTTACTTATTCCCAGTTCCTTATTCGACATTCGTTATCAGCCGATTTTACACGGACGTGACAACTGTTACTTATTACCAATTCCTTATTCGACATTCTTTAGCAACCGATTTTACACGGACGTGACAACCATTAATTATTCCCAGTTCCTTATTCGACATTCGTTATCAACCGAACTGGGAATGAGTAACGGTTGTCACGTTCCCGATTTACTAACCTGGAACAAGCAGAGTCAGAAACAGTTGAAGCTAATTGAAAGAATAATAAATTTTGAGTGACGATTTTTGTGAATAATGATGGCAGGTTATTTACATTATACATTAGATAAAAGGCCAACAATTTATTTATTTATTTATTTATTTATTTATTTATTTATTTATTTAATGGGGTTTAACGACACTTTCGACAGCCAAGGTCACCTCGTGTCGCACAGTTTTACGGGTGGAGGAAGCCGGAGTACCCGGAGAGAACCACCGAGCAACGGCGAGCAACCCTCATGCTCCCCAACATACTAACTCCACACAAGCAGGGTTAGCATTGGTTGAAGACAAGTGCACCATCGACGTGCAGTACGTCTTAGTATACAACACCACCGTGCCCCCACGTGGGCAATGGGGGTGAAGTGTCTTGCCCAAAGACACAACGCGGTTGCCGCAGGTGGGATTCGAACTGAGGACCTCTCGGCTTGCAGCCTGCACCTCTACCTACCGAGCCACCGTGCCCCAACGGCCAATAATAAGATAAGTTGCCAGGCGTGTAGCCAATAATCCATATTAGGAAGGTCGCGCGTGGATCTTTGATGGGTTGGAGGGGGGGGGGGGGGCAAGTATTTTTAGGCCACTTTCATATCCCGAAGTTCGTAATTTTGAGTTGGGGAAATATATGGAGGTGGTTTCCCTCGAGCCTTGGCGTGACCGGGGGGTGGATGGAGTATTTTTCGAAATTTCTCGGGGGAGGCTCAGGAGCATTTTTTCAAAAATAAACCGCAAATGGCGCAATTAGCAGACTTTTTGAGGCTAGAATAAACCCCAGTTATTACAGAACGCGGTAGTAGTATGTCATGTACCCGAACATCTCTGGGTTGCTGGACTTCGGTGCTGGACTTCGGAAGTGATGTCATGTCATGTGACCCAGTGCGCCATGTTGGGTTGTCGTGGTAGCCAGCGTGGGCCGCCATCTTGTGACGTAATTGCCATAGTGATACGTGATATTAGTGGCTACAATAAGACAGGGCCACAGGGGTTGTATGTTCCTTTGTACAACAGTGTATCTAATTACCACAAACAAACCGACAATCTTCCCTCCAGTCCCTTGTTTGTGGTAATTAGATATACTGTTGTACGAAGGAACATACCCTCCGAACATACCCCTGTCTTATTGTAGGCCTTTGGGTAGCATAGCAACCACGTGCTACCACGGAAACCAAGATGGCGACCTCCAGTATACAAAATAGACGACGGAAACACGTATCACCCTAACACATGCGTACTAATACCACGTATCACTATGGTAATGGCGTCACAAGATGGCCAATCACGCAGGCCACCATGACAAACCAACATGGCGCCACTGGGTCAAGTGACATGACGTCACTTTCCAGATCCTGCACCAAGGTCCTGCAACCTAGAGGTGTCCGGGTACATGACATACTACCCGCGGTATGTCATCTATAATTTCAAAAGTTGACATCCCATGCAGATCGCAAAATTCAGAATTGTATGTGGGCCGTAGGATTTTTTCTTGGGAGGGGGCGCAATGGCTTTCCAGGATCTCCATGGCTACGCCAATGCAAGTACTGATACCCCATCCCTCAAAGCCTTACTCCATTACAACTGACTTTGAAAATATTTTTTTTCTATCAGCGTAAATCGGCTATTATATACGGTTAAAAACTTCCTACAAAACTTTTAATTTCCGTTAAAATTTTTAGTGGGGGTGACTCTATCTCCCACGTGATGAACTCGGCTATTTACGACACTGACCGAGGTGTTTTTATGTTAGAAATGTATGTGTGTGGAAAGGTAGGGTAGTGCGTGCGTGCGTTTGTGTGGGTTCGTGTGTGAGAGCGTACGGAGATACAAGCGTTTGGAACAACGCCAAGCGCCTTCTTTTCGCGAAATAAAAAATAAATGGAGGAAAAGAAGACATGCCAATCTTGCGAAATCGTATTAGGGACATGATAAAAAATAATTCCCAGACCCAGAAAGTCGAAATTTTGACTTTTTATCTCGAAACTTCGAGATTTTAAGTCGACATTTTGAGATAAAAAGTCGAAATTTCGAGATAAAAAGTCGACATTTCGAAATTATAAGTCGAAATTTCAAGGTAAAAAGTCGAAATTTGGAGATGAAATGTGGAAATTTCGAGATTTTAAGTCGAAATTTCGAGATAAGAAAAGTCGCAATTTCGAGATAAAAGATCGAAATTTCGAGGTTTTAAGTCGAATTTTAAGTCGAAATTTTTAGATAAAAAGTCGAAATTTCGACTTCCTGGGGCTGGGAATTATTTTTTATCATGTCCCTAATACGCTTCCGTACAATCTACTCTAAACTGTTCGAATAAAAGAAGTTTTCTGTTTGATCGTTCAGTGTGGATTCTTGCGATACCTCTGTTCCAGTTGGCTAGGTTAGCAATGACATGATACACACAGGCCAAACATTTGTATGCCTTTGTATGTATTTTTAGATAAGGTAAAAAAAGCCGTGCACTCAGGTCTTTTGTCTCAGAAAAATAGACGAGAGAGCAGGGTGGGGGGGGGGGGGGTGGTTGGAAAAAATGCAAAACACTGATGCCGGGGTGGGTGGGTGGTCAAGGAGGGCCAAAAAAATGTTTTTCCGATGCTTGCAAATTTTTTCCTCAGACACTTTTGGGCAAAATTGTATACCATAATCATTGAAGTATCACTCAAGAACCAATAAAAAGGCACTCAAGTTATCAGGGGGTACCTACCATGGGTTATATACGATTATAAAACTGTTATTGCGGCTGAGCTATGATTCGGCTTATAGTGATACAATGTATGACATATTGAATAATGCAAGTTAAAATGCATCACTAATTGCAATTATTAAACACTGTACTCTAAGGATAAGTTATCTTGAGGGTGTTCCGTTTGATTAAATTTCTAATATGTTCACCCTGGTGAGATCGGCTGGCTTAGATGAGGAGCAAAGACAATTATGTGAAGTCAGGAACAGTTACAGATTTCAGCTGCAGGAACAATTCTGTACAGCGATGTATCCAGACCTATTATGAAAACACCAATGACTCTTATTGACATTGTAGGAAGTATGTAACACAAAAACTACTAAACATTGAACCTGATTGCACTGCTAATTCATTTCAAACACACCTGAGAACACATGTGTAAAAAAAATCAACAGTTTGTATGATATTTTACAAAGCTCTCTGAACTCTGTCGAATACCATATATATTGTTGGTTTCTACAACATGTCTGAACACATGAAGAGATAACTATAGGTAAAAAGTTAATGATATTACATTCAAGAGTGTTAATGAATTACAATAGAACATGCTTTAAGAGACCGATGTCTTTGGAGACCATGTTTTATATGGACATACCAGCTTTACTCTATATTTTATTTGTTTTGGGAGACCATCTGCCTTAAGAGACTACTTTGTTCTGATAAAACGGATGTTCTTTCAAGACCTGTCCTACTGTACAAGGTCAATCACTCAATACTGTATGATAAAATTGGTTATGGTGCAGTATGGTGGGAAGGATGATGCAGAAGCATGTAGTTAGTGGGGTTGGGTGGTTCAGATAACCATGGAAAAAAATTGTAAAACTGGAAAAAACTTACATGGGGTGGGTGGGTGGGTGGGTGGGTCCTCCGACCGGTCAAAAACAAAAAATCGGCATCGGTGTCTGCAAATTTATTCCTACCCCCCCCCCCCACCCCACACCCCCCCCCCCCCCTGGAGAGAGGGAGGTTTTTTGTTTCCAATCCTATGATTTTAAAATCATAAGTAAATTCTTATATTTTCGTAAGTGTTTTCACCTGTTGTACACTCATGTGGTTCTTCGAAACTGACCTTTTCAATCGACTGTGAAGTTGCCAATTCAAACAAGATCAAGCTGGGCTTGTTAAAACAATCTCTTATTTCTCGGGTAATTTTCTCTCGATTTCATGATGAGTGATGGAGGCTTTTCATTTTTTAAAAATTTTATTAATCCACAAACAGTCCTGAAAATTAGAAATTTAACTACTTGCCCTATTATGTGGAAATAACTTTTTGTCAGCAGTGAAAACTTCCCACAGTGCAGTTGGAAACGTAACCACCTGTGTTTTGTTTGACAGAGCTCAGCGAGCTCTGTCAAACAAGACATAGTTGTTCAATGCTTTATTCTACAAGTGCAAAATAGTGAAGAGATTTCCAGGTAATAAAAAAGGATTGATAAGGCGCCTTTAAATGACGAGGGAAATGCCTGAGAACCCAATATTTTTATTATTACTTTTTTAGCCTAAAATCGGTAATTGAATCAGTGGGTAACTTATCAAACTCAATGTTTTGTCATAAGTGAATAAAAATCTTATAAGAATGCATTTCTACGACACAATGGGAAATGAAGGTCAATTGGAGTTTACGGAATATTAAAATTCGATCTGGGCTACCGAGAACGCCATCTTTAACATTCAATGAGACTCCTCCCAATTCAACATAATTTTCCAGTTTATAGGAGGCGTTTTAATACAAACACATTGTACTTTATTCATCAACGAATAATTTTAGAAAATGTTCGAAGGGGTAAAGTAATGTTTCAAATTCAATATTTAGTTTTACATTGTACACAAACTTGAAAATGGATATGAAGAATGCACGTACTTTAACCTCGCTCTGTATGGAGTCAGCGACTTCTATCTCGAACATAAACCGAGTGTCTATGTAGTATCATATTAACCCTTTTCTCTACGTAACGGCCAAAACCCGCCAGCGCTATTCACAAAATTCAGCATTCAATTTTTATTACTTTTCCATTTTTTGTCACAAAAACATAGCTTATGACCCCTCATTGGAACGAGCTGAACGAGCTCGTTCCAATGAGGGGTCATAAGCTATGTTTTTGACTCAAAAAATTTAAAAAATTCGTGTTTGGAGAATTTTATTTGCAAGTGTCGTCTGCGTTTCGTGTTTGGTAAAGGGTTAAGACTATGGCCGCGGGAGTGGCTATGGCGTTGAGGAGGGGGTATGGGGATGACATTTTCGATTGGACTGGAGTCTTGTGTATCGATTCGCCCCTGCTAGTAACCATGTTCTTCTTGGTAAGACTGGATTTCATTTCTAGACTCTTATCACACAAACAGTCGTTCATACAATGCTGGTCTGTGGTACCCGATTCAGGCTGTTGAGGGCCAAATATAAATATGTATTTATTTATTGGCTTTTAATGACACTTTCGGCAGGCAAGGTCACCTCGTTCGGACAGTTTAACGGGTGGAGGAAGCCGGAGTACCCGGAGAGAACCACCGAGCAAGGCCGAGCAGCAGACAGACTCCCCAACGTACTAACTCCACACAAACAGGGATAACATTGGTTGATGACATGCACATCACCGAAGTGCAGCACGCCTAAGTACACAGCACCACCGTACCCCCACTTGGGAAATCGGGATTAAGTGCCTTGCCCAAGGAGACAACACCGTTGCCCCTAGCGGGTATCGAACCGTTGCCCTCTCGATTTAAAGTTCAATGTCGTAACCACTGAGCCACTGAGCCACCGCGCTTCCTGTGAAGTATAAGTAAGATTTTGCGTTACGACAACTAGATATTATATTTTATTTGTTCTTGGGGGTGGGGGCAGGGAGGGTAAATTATAATCCTTAATATCGCAACTACATGTACGTCATCAAGGCATGCCTTCATCGAAGGCATGCCTTGACGATGCAGTTGGCAAACAGCCATATTTTTTGAAATGCAAATGATTCATTTTAGTCAGTTATATTAATAGGTAGCAAATACAATTCTAGAAACTACAGTTGTAAAAGTTTTATAGTATTGGCTCTTGGCCTCGTCAATTGGACGGAATATGATAGCCCCAATCAATTGACTGTTGTAATATATTTTATATGTATATAGTTATTACAGCAGTGTTATGCGTCTTATATTTCTATTTTTGTAACTCTGTATATATGCGCGTGTGTGTGTTTAATTTCCTTCATAATTTTTATGTAAAATTTGCATTAGCCGTTTGAACTCTAGTGCTATCTTCCATGCCAGTTCAATGGAAGCAATTAGAAGAGTCCATATTCATTATTTGGGGTAGACCAATCAATTCCCCGTGGGAACCCCGGGAAGTGAAGCAGTGCCTGTTCACTGCAGTAAACAGGCTCTGTTTTACTGGTAAAATAGGACCCAGTCACCAATGCTTGGGAGGTGCAAACCCTCTCTAAAATGGGAAACATGGCTTATTAACGCTCACCCCTGGTCTTGAGTTGATACTAATGTTGTGGTCATGATTAGCCATTGTGCAAAAATATGTGACCTTAAACACCAATAAATAAATATTAGACCAATCAATATTTTCAACGTGCAGCCTCGAGGCTGCACGTTGAAAATATTGATTGGTCTACCCCACACATTTACCGAACAGCCATCCTATTTAATGCCGTTTTGACGTATCATGTTGCTGGCCGGAAAAACGGTCGTTCAAAGGGTTAAATATACCATAGATCAACCCTTATTTTCAAGCCGCTGTCATGGGGCTACGGTTTGAAAGTAAAGATTGATCTCTACCAATGACCAGTCACAAAAGTAAATAATGAAAGATAAATTTATCTATTGAAGATGGAGAACAAAATTGTTAAAAGTTAAATTTTGAGGAGGACCCATACTGGGGTGTAAAATTAAACTGAATTCTAAAAGTATTTTAAACAGGGAATAAAAATCAAAATGAAATGCTGATATGTAAAAATCATTTTAAACAATAAATTATGACAAAGCTATGCAAAAAGGCCGATGACAAAAAATCTCAGTTTTTAAATGAGTGATATTATTAATGAATATTGTCGAGTCCAATTTCAACTTATAAAAAATATGTGTATCAAATCGACATAGTAAGATTAATTGAATTAAAATTAAGACTCTTTAGTAGAGAGCGATGTTATTTTAAACTATCACAGTTAACTACTAGCACAATAACGAGTAATCTTTAGAATTTTGATCAAAATGTAAAACAGTTCATACCATTTATTTATTTATTAGAGTTTAACGACACATTAGCAGCCAAGGTCATATCGTATCAGTGACAGTTTTACGGGTGGAGGAAGCCGGAATACCCGGAGAGAACCATCGAGCAACAACGAGCAGCTGCCAGCAGGGTTAGATTGGTTGAAAACATGCGTACCATCGACATGTAGTACCCCTTAGTACACTGCGTCATCGTGCCCCCATGTGGACAATCGGGGTGAAGTGCCTTGCCCAAAGACACAACGCAGGAGTCCGAATCGATCGCTCAGACGGTCACCCATCCAAGACTAAACGGGCTCAACGTGCCTTAACTTCGGAGATCTGACGAGAACCGGTTACAACAACGCCACCGCGCCCCCTAGTTCTTATCAATCTTCCCAATAATGTGAATGAATCTTTAGGATGGCCATCCTTTAGAGCACGGTACAGAATTCTAGCTCTCTTCCAATTGACAAACAAAATATAGAAATAGTTCGCAATGTGCAACATTATGTTGCTGGACCAAATGTGAAAACGTTCATTAAATTACATCAAGGTCGACCCAGTAGTTAAGCTGTTGCTAAGGAAGCACACCGGTTGGTATGGGGACCACATATGTTTGTCACTTTGTTTAATTAGGTTCTGCCTGAGGTGTGGGCTTGCATATGGAAGTTTGCCGAATGGATCCAGTAGTTATCACGTTGCTAAGGAAGCACCCCACATGCTATGACATCACGTGACATTGTTGTTACACCATTAGTTTCATTTCTGGTTAATTTATATCCCTAAATGCAAAAACGGACGTGACAACCGTTACTTATTCCCAGTTCCTTATTCGACATTCGTTAACAACCGATTTTATCGGTTTGTAACGAATGTCGAATAAGGAACCGGGAATAAGTAGCGGTTATCACGTATGTAATGCAAAATAACATCAACATCTACCAATTAGACAATGCTTTGGTAAGAACTCACGCTGTTCGATGTGGAGATTACGAAAGTAGATTCACGCAGAATAACTACAAATTTTCATTTCTTGGCTCAGAAAAATAGCTTATGACTCTTTGTTTGAACGAGCTCGGTGAGCTCGTTCCAACAAAGGGTCATAAGCTATGTTTAGGGGCAAAAATATAAGAAATAATAATATTTAAATGGTGATTTTTCATGACTAGCGCTAGACGGTTCGGTTCCCACATAAGGTAAACGGCTATTATTTATATTATTGATTTATTGGTGTTTAACCTTTTACCCAACGCAGACGATATCACAATTTATTATTTTAAATATCATTTTTTTTAAATGTTTCAAAAAATTTCAACAAAACCATGTCATGTGACCCCTCGTTGGAACGAGCTCGACGAGCTCGTTCCAACGAGGGGTCACATGATATGGTTTTGTTGAAATTTTTTGAAAAATAATATTTTTTCAACTGCTGAAGTTGCATATTACGCGGGCGGATGCGGGCGATTCGTTGGGTAAAGGGTTAAGGTAACATATTTCTGCACAATGGCTACTCATGACCACGACAGTTTTACGGGTGGAAGAAGCCAGAGAGAATCACCGCGCAACGGCGAGCAACTGTCAGCTCCCCAACATACTAATTCCACACAAGCAGGGTTAGCATTGGTTGAAGGCAGGTGCACCATCGACGTGCAGTACACCTTAGTACACAACTCCACCGTGCCCCCAAGTGGACAATGGGGATGAAGAGTCTTGCCCGAGGACACAACACGGTTGCCGTAGGTGAGATTCGAACCGAGAACCTCTCGGTCTGCAGTCTGTACCTCTACCTACTGAGCCACCGCGTCCCCATAAATGACTGAGCACATGTCTGATTTCACTCCTCATGGTGTGGAGTCTGTTCGTTAGCCTGCGAGAAAGTGACGTCTTCTATTCGATTTGTTGATTTACAACAAACTTGACATGTTGACGAACAGTTCTTTGAATCATTACAAAATTACTGTAGGGCTCATGGTTCAAAACATTGTTTCTTTACATTTTATCCTGAAACCCCATATATATAATAGTGTCTTGTTTGTTCTAATAACGACTAGATATGTCGTCAGCAATTTTATTATCACTTGTTAAACAGATTCCAAATATTCGTCATTATACCCTGAGCGGTTTTGACCTCTAATTCAAGGTGTGTCCTGCAGCTGCATGTCTGTGACGTTGGTGAATAGCTTTGTATTGTTGTATCTGTGAGGTAGTTTACGTGACTGTTGCACTGAGAAACAGTCCGAATACCTCGAATTGGATCAGTATTGAAATAGGATTATGAGAAGCTTCGAGATTCGATCTGGCTTTAAACTGGGCAGCAGATTCTTTTTATTCGAATCACATGTTTACTTTTTGGTGGATTTCTGATCGGCACACAATGACAATGACACCCTCTTGTGAAAAGCAGGGACGTCGTGAAGATCAGTGGGTATGGGTGAGTGGGAATGTAAATCTGATTTGGCCCAGGGGCGGTCGAGCCGTGGGGCACAGGAGGCAGGTGCCCCCCCCCCCCCCCACACACACACACATACACACTTTCTCACCAATTATAGGTACCCGAACGCCATTTTCTGACATAACGTCCACAACTACTATGCCACTACACATGACGTAACATATATGATTGATATGTGCCGTATTTCTTTTCTCGTTCACTTTTATCAGGCTTTTCCCCCTGGAAAAAACTATTGTTTTTGTACGGATTATTTTTTATTTTTTTTTTTTTTTTTGGTAGTGGGGGGGGGGGGGGGAGGGTTCCCACACATTTTCTCCGTACGATTCTGAAGCCACTTACGAACCGATTTCCATACAATTTTGCATACGCATAGAGGTGTACAAAATCTAAAAATGTACCGAAGCGGAATTTTCGATTTAACCCTTGTTTCGCCAGAATTGGCAAAAAAACCCTGTCAAAATTAGGGTTTATAGGCACTTTCTCGAAACACGTCTTGCAGATTTTTTTTAAACATTCATCATTGTTAGACCTACCTGTGACACGACCATTGGTACACAAGACATATTAGGCAATGCATATGGTAACCCTCCACAGGCTGCCAAATATCGAAATTCGGATGAAATGGGCTGTTTTCGGGCCCCCACAGCACCCAAACGATACACGAGAGATAAACATAACTTCCTTTATTCGAAGTGGAATTCACCGAGGATCATTTTTTTTAAAGAATAAGGGTATTCAAAAAACCAAGCGTTAACCCGTTTTGGGCTCATTAAACAGCAATACCCCCAATAGCTCAAAAATTCATGTTTTCCGTGGATTTCTCTAAACGAGTCTTGTAGATTTTCAAGAAAAATTGGTCACTCCCAGGTCTTGGTTTGACATTACAAGTTGCATGGACAAAATATTTCGGTCAGCATTAGTTAACCCATCCCGGGTTGCTAAACGTAAAAAATGTGATAAAATGGGCTGTTTTTGGACACCAACAGCACCCAATGGGCATGCCACAGAGAAAAGTAACTTCTTTTATCCGACGCAAAATAGATAGGGAAACATTTTTGTAAGTGGTAAGGGTATTCAAAAGTCGAAGTCTTAACCCATGCTGGACAGGTTAAAGAGAGATACCCATTAAACTCTTAAAATACCCCTTTTCTGTGGATTTCTCTAAAACATCTAGTAGGTTTTCAACAAAAATTGGCTATTCGCAGGTCTTTGTGTGACATTACAAGTTGCATGGACAAAATATTCCGATGAGCGTTTATTAACCCTCTACAGGCTGCCAAGCATCATAATTTTGTTGAAATGGGCTATTTTCGGACACACACAGCACGCAATGTATACCCGAGAGATAAACATAATCTCCTTTGTTGGAAGTGGAATTCACCGAGGACCATTTTTGTAAGTAATAAGGGTATTCAAAAAACCAAGCGTTAACCCCTTTTGGGGTGGTTAATAGCGATATCCATCAAAAGCTTAAAATATCATGTTTTCCCTGGATTTCTTTAGAAACATCTTGTCGGTTCTCAAGAGAAAATGGCCATTGTCAGGGCAAAGCCAGCCTAAATATAGGGGCAAGGGTCCTCATATATAAAGATAGTGTAAGTTCAAAAGATATTCCGCATCAAGGCGAAAACCCTACGTGAATTTCACTTCTCTGTGAAGCTGGACATGGAAAAAACACACGTGGTGTATATCCAGCTTCAGGGCAGGGATCCAGGGGAGTAACGGTATGTTAGATAAGGTCTAATTTCATTTAAGTTATACAGTAGTCGCGAGTCTCACATCGATGACTTGTATTGATTCTGCCTCGATATACGTCATCTCCCACCGTTTTGGCAGATGGACAGATGAGCGTCTGTCCACATAACAGTTTGGGGTAAAAAGTATATATACCTTGAAGAGCAGAGCATTAGACACACTTGGGGCCACTCACACGTTGGTGAAGTCCAGGGCAGGCGGACTCTGTTTCCTGGCATAGGGGTACCTTCGATCACAGGACCCTGAAGCGGCTGGAATCGCCAGACAGGGCATTCCACGATTGATTTAGCTTAAGTCTGATAGGCGGCTACAGTGCCAAATTCATTGAGAAGGAAAACCCAAGGTGAAACGTTAAAGTTTAGATTGTCGAGTAGCAGGTATCAGCCTGCAATAGTCAGAAGTGTAGGTTAATTGTATTGTGCGTATTAACCCTTTGAAGCGTCAGACTGATTGCGTTGTGAGTAGTTTGTTTTGCTGTCGAAGCATCGTAATACCGGCTGGAAATCGGTGTGAGTGACAATTTCGCCCTAGCACAAAAAGGGGCATTTGTGAATCGTGAATTCAACCAGGAACAGTGAACATTTCAATAGGACTTTCACGGAGGACTTTCAAAAGGCACATAAGGTATGAGTAGACAATATCTGACCCAAATCAGAAGTACGGTGGCTTTATAGATGACGAACATTGCTGGTCGGAACCCTCCGACAGCCAGAGGTACAGTTACGCGCAGACGTTGACATTTGAGCCTAATCGGGTGAAGCTCTTATGGCGAGCTCACGGTAATAACATTTCAGATTTGTGAAGCTCTTATGGCGAGCTCTCCGTAACATAATTTCAGATTTGTGAAGCTCTTATGGCGAGCTCACGGTAGTAACATTTCCAGTGTGTAGACTATAGTGCCAGTACAGGGCTATAGAATGACTATATGATTGTTGAGAATTATTTAACCCTAGCATTTTCTGTGAAAAGAATCGAATTGTTGATTGTTGAAATAGTGAAACGGCTTTATTTTTTATGTGTAAATAAAAGAATCGTTGTTACTTTAAATCATTCTTTCCATTACTCAGCCTGAAGTGATTAGGAATCACACCTAACGGAAATCGAACGTATTTCAGACCAATTTCGCAGAGAAGGAATCACGGTGTCGGTCTAACTCAGCTCCCAGCGCCGTGGTCGCGACACTTGAATTCCAACCCTCCACGTTGGTCTAAATATCCCGTAATTTCATCAGCGGGACTAAATAACCCCACGTCAGCCCAGGCCTTACGGGGCCTCAGGTGCTCTGACAGCCATTGATAGGTCTTGGTGTCAAATTACTGGTTGCATGGATTAAATATTTCGGTAAGCATTTGTTAACCCTCCATGGGCTGCTAAATGTCAACATTTTGAAAAAAAGCTGTTTTTGGACACCAACAACAACAAATGGGAATGCCACAGAGAAACGTAACTTCTTTCACTGGACGTAAAACGGATAGGGAAAAATTTTTGTAAGTAGTAAGGGTATTCAAAAAAATCTAGTAAGTTTTCAAGAAAAAATCACCATTTGCAGGTCTTGGAGTGACATTACAAGTTGCATGGACAAAATATTCCGGTGAGCGTTTTTTAACCCTCCAGAGGCTGCAAAGCATAGAAATGCTGAGACAATGGGCAGTTCTTGGGCACCCATTGCACCTAATGTGTACCTGCGAAATAAACATAACCTCCTTCATTGGAAGTGGAATTCTCCGAGGATCATTTTTGTAAGTAATGAATGTGTTCACAAAACCAAGCATTAACCCGTTTAGGACTGGTTACAGAGAGATAACCCTCAAAAGGTTAAAAATTCTTGTTATCCGATGATTTCTTTAAAAACATCAAGTAGATTTTCTCCAAAAATTGGCCATTCTCAGATCTTAGTGTGACATTACAATTTGCATGTACAAAATATTCCAGTAAGCATTTGTTAACCCTATGTAGGTTCTCAAACATCAAGATTTTGATAAAATGTGCTGTGTTTGCGTACCCGCAGCACCCAAAGTTAAGAGGAGGGATCAGCATAAGTTGAAGCAGAATTCACTGAGAATTATTTTTGTAAGTAATAAGCTTATACAAAAAACAACCCTTAACCCGTTTTGGGCTGGATAAAAAATGATACCCACCAAAAATTTAAAATTCACGTTCTCCCTGGATATCTCTGAAAGCATCTCGTAGATTTTTAAGTAAAAATGGCCATTCGCAGTTTTTGGTGTGAAATTACATATTCCTGTTAGCACTTGTTAACCCTCTACAAGTTGCCAGACATCAATATTTTTGATACATTTGAGATAAAATGTACCATTTTCAAATAACCACAGCACTCAGTGGGTATGTGTCAAACAAACATAACTCCTTTTGTCAGTCATTAACTTGTCGGACGACGATATTGATATTAACCCTCTCCAGAGTTATTGATGGTTTTTACCTAAACATTTTTTTTTATCGAACTGAGTCATTTGAGACTACTATTCTCACCTTTCTCATAACATCAATGAAGGAACTTCAGTGAGACAGTTAAAAACAATTCATCAGACACTGTGGGGTCATGAAAAATCATGGAATTTCATCTGGAAAAGCCATGATTCTTCAGAATCATAAAGTCTAGTTCACCCTGTCATTTTGCAGAATATAAATTTGCATTCAATGGCAAAGAACTTGTTCAATTCAATTCAGTGCAAAGTATGCGAATTGGGTGGACGCCATACAGGTTGCAGTGCGTACTCTTAATCAAAAACGAAAAAAATAAATCCACTACCACCACCCTAATCCGTGGTAACACCCGAAGACAGCCGATGCCATACGAAGACAGCTGATGGCACACGATTCGATATTGACCGGTCAATATCAAATATCGCAAAATAATGACAATAAGGTGAAGGTTAGGTTGAGGTCGCTGTGGTTAGTGTCTTAAATGGGGTGGAGCAAGGTTGATGCAGCGTATATAAATTTTCATATTTTGCATGAATAAACCTCCCCCACCACCATGGACCCCCCCCCCCCCCCCAAGAAATATCATTTTCCATCCTACACTCTAGCGGTACCCAGAAATGTGTGCCCCCCTCACCCCCACCAACCCACTTCTTGGTGTAAACCCCACCCCACCACTATTTTGGAGTTTTCGCCGCCTCTGATTTGGCCTGACTGAGATAGTTGATGTCCTGGCTGATAAAATATTCCAACTACATCACCAAAGCATGCCTTCGTCGAAGGCATGCCTTGATGGTGCAGTTGGAATATTTCAGTCAGTCAAGATTAGGCCCTATAGTCGAAAAAAAGACTCGAAACTTCTTGGAAAATATATTTGCGGATGATGAAATAGACATGTCATAATAATGACGCCACTTACTGACGAGCACGAGCGAACCGATATCAAAGGCTCTACTCGATTGCCAAGAAAATATCCTGCCTGATAAAAATTATTCGGCTGTTATCGCACCCCCTAAAACTCCTTTAGCCACAACCCTGACTTTGTGTGAATTCTGGGGATTTACCATCGATACATTCCCACCTTTGTGACGATTAACTCTTTACCTAACACGCTTCAAAGGAAATACTTGAAAAATGTCTTGAATACCTAAAACATCATTATTTTTTGTCTCAAAAACATAGCTTATGTCCCCTTATTATAACGAGCTCGTAGCGCTTATTTCATTTAGATACCAGGAACTATGTTTTGGAGGCACGTCTTGCTAAAAATTTCATGAACAACAAAAAATGTTCATTTTGACCTCGTTCAGTTAGGGGTCATGCATAAACTACATTTTGGTGGATTTCAGATCGAGACACTATGACCATGACCATGGCACCCTCTTATTTGAGATGGGAGGAAATGGAATTTGAGTTTAGTATCGGTTTCGGTATTTTTAGGAGAGGTGTGCCGCGGTATCGGTTTGGTATTCGGTATCCATCTTGACTGAAATTTGCCTATTCTATCAAAGAACAATTTACACCAATAAATACACAAAATATACAATAAGTTGTTCATTTTATTTCAACGTCACAAATGCCACTGTCATTGAGCTCAACATTAACATTCTTTTGTCAGCACAAACCATATCTACACTAATTTTTTTACTTGTTTCAAACACGCCTTAACCTATAAATGTCCATTTTAGGCTTTTGCGATCTCTGAGCATGTACCCTTAACATGTAATCATTAGAATGCCCTGCAAATCACCTGAGCAGCTACCAGGCAGTGATTTCCAGTCATGTCTTGGCTGCCTGTTAAGGCAGCCAAGCCCTGACTAGAAATCACAGCTAAGCAACTGGACATGTATAGGGTGTAGTCCAGTGAGAATTCAGGACAATTGCCTAGGCCCTCAAGGGTTATTTATTATTTATTTATTTATTGGTGTTTAAGGTCACATATTTCTACACAATGGCTAATCATGACCATGAAAGTTTTACGGGTGGAGAGAACCACCGAGCAACGGCGAGCAACCGTCAGCTCCCCAACATACTAACTCCACACAAGCAGGGTTAGCATTGGTTGAAGACAAGTGCACCATCGACCTGCAGTACGCCTTAGTACACAGCGCCACCGTGCCCCCACGTGGGCAATGGGGGTGAAGTGTCTTGCCCAAGGACACAACGCGGTTGCCGCAGGTGGGATTCGAACCGAGGACCTCTCGGCTTGCAGCCTGCACCTCTACCAACTGAGCCCCCCCCCCCCCCTCCTTTCAAGGGTTAACAAAACCGAAAAGAAAATCACACTTCAACTGCTATCAAGCCTCAACTAGGCCTTATAAATAGCGAAAGCTGGACAATTTGAAAATACAGATGGTTGCGGTATTCAGTGATTGGTTCATTTCGGTATCTCCATGATATCGTTTTGTTGTTTTTGTTTTTGTTTTTTTGTTGTTTTTTTTTGGGGGGGGGGGGTATATTGCCCATCACTACCTCTTATGATAGGCTCCATCGCCCCATCCAGGGGCGTCTCGAAGATGACTGATTTTGCTTTGTTGAAATTTTCTGCTCACTTTGTACGATATGTGAGCGGGTGCGTCCAGTTCGTTGGGTAAAGGGTTAATTCGATATCGTAAGGTCAAGGGTTAACCATTTACCAAACATAGCAGTGTTTATAAACTTCCACAATCCACATAAATCGCCATTCAAATTTTATTATTTTTGTTCTTCAATTTTGTCACCAAAACATAGCTTATGTCTCATCGTTGGAAAGAGCTTATCCTAATGAGAGGTCATAGGCTGTGTTTTGGAGGGGAAATGGAAATCATTCGTTATTAACTGGCTGAGTGTTAGAAGCCACTATCAGGGTTTTTGAAAGGGTACCAGAGCAAAAGCCAACATTTTCTCTTGTTCAGGTTTCATATTAAGTCAAACTCAAATAATATTTTGTTTTTATAAATTTGTTTTATCACAAATTATTGAAGACTGCCTGTGGGCACTCTTCAATAATTTGCAATAAAACAAATTTTGATGAATATATTCAGACCACCAAAAATAGTGCAACCTTCAACCAGTTACAGAAGACTTGCCGCATGTGTAGTCTTCCAGCTGTGTTATGTGGAGGGTTCATGGAAGTTTGATGCTATTCGGATTGACGTCCATTTCTTTCAATGTATATCTAGTTGTACAATGCATCTAGGCCACTTCACTCACCCGAAACATGATTTAATTGAATGAAGTAACATGCCATCATAAAAACACTCAGATGTCCATATGGTCGCGCCGCGGTGGCTCAGTGGTTAGAGCATTTGATTTTAAACCGAAAAGTCGCAAGTTCGATCCTGAGCAGCGGTAAATGCGTTGTGTCCTTGGGTAAGACGCTTAATCCCAATTGCCCACGTGGAAGCATAGTGACGTGATATACGAAGTCGTACTGTACTTCGATGGTGCACTTGTCGTCAACATCTGCTCGTTCAGAGTCAGTGAGTTGGAGTGTCTGGCTGGTGATCACCACTGACTGGTGGTCCTCGCCGGGTACTTCGGATTCATGCACCCTTAAAACTGTCCGAGACGATGTGACTGTGGCTGTTGAAAGTGTTGTAACCCTTTACCTAACGTAACGGCCAAAACCGGCCAGCGCTATTATCAAAAATCGCCAATTAATTTTCATTGTTTTTTTCATTTTTTGTCTCAAAAACATAGGTTACGACCCCTCGTTGGAACGAGCTCGACGAGCTCGTTCCAACGAGGGGTCATAACCTATGTTTTTGAGACAAAAAATGAAAAAAAATTAGTTATTCAAGAATTATTTTTGCAAGTGTCGTCTGCTTTTCAGGTTAGGTAAAGGGTCAAATCCCAATACACATAGACAAACAGACGTCCATATATCGTCACTTGAGTGCAACAAGGCGCCATCTGCAATAGCATTGCAGGTGGCACCTTTTTGGTCGCAATGGAAGATGCCACCTTCATTATTTGGAGACTCACAATAATTTATATTCGGCCACGTGATGAGTGGGTATCCACTCATACTCTCATATTTAGTCCGATAAAACGTCACAGTGCGTCGTAGTGGAACTCAACTTCTTGGTCCTCGAACGACCACAGGAAAAGTATGGACTGGATGCAAAGGGTAATAATTCCTAACGTTCGAGGATCATGACCCACAAAATAAAACATCAGGACTAAGAGAACACAGAAAAAGTCAGACGCTCTTGGACCTAAGCTTTTCCGCTGCATACTTTTCTTTGTCGCCGAAAATATCTCCAACTGCAGAAGACCAATATTATAAACACAGATGAATGTATTTCTCAAAATCCATCATTTCTTCCTTCAGATGATATGTTTCGACATTAGACGCATCGACCCAGGCAGAAACGTCCAAGGTCGAAACATCATAGAACCCTTGCAAACACTTGGGACATATCGGACATCAATGATGTGACCATTGTCCCTTCCTTTCTTTCTCAATTTTTTTTTTATTTAACCCTTTACCCATCGTATCGGCCAAAACCGACCAGCGCTACCCACAAAAATCACCATTAAATTTTCATTTTTTGTCTCAAAAACATAGCTTATGACCCCTCATTGGAACGAGCTCGTTGAGCTCGTTCCAATGAGGGCCATAAGCTATGTTTTATGACGCACAAAATGAAAAAGATTAGTTATTAAAGAATTTTGTTTGCAAACGTCGTCTGCCTTTCGTGTTATCAAGGGGTTAAATATGTTTTATTTGCAAAATTAAAAGTTAAAAGCTTTACTCCTTTCCTTACGCTCTTTGCTAATTTTGTCCCCAACATTGTTCTTTTGAGCCTACAGATTTTGTATCAGAACAAAGGCATTTGGACTCGTTGGGTAAAGAGTGTGTATCTCCCATTGGTGCCGGCCCAGGGCCTTCCCCAGAAAAAAAACCCATTTGTGCCAATTCGAGCACCCTGAGTACGTTTGGAAGGCTTAAGTATCCAGAAAATGGAAGATGATTTATCATAGCAACATGACCAAGAAATACCAGAGTAATAGTACATGAATCGGTTTAGGGATGGCAGACATGAATGTATAAATGCTTAACATTTTTCAGGAGAAGTGAGAAGGCAAGTGTCCCTTACAACCCCACCTGTGGCTACGCCGCTGCATCCAAGGAGAAAATGATAGAAACTTACCACTGATGGAGAGGGAAATAAATGCGCTAAAAATCTCTCTTTCATATCATCCAACGATTCGCATCCGTCCAATGGAATATTACGATCGTATGCTAAATCTATCAAATCACATGGTTCTTCTATACTCTCAATTCCATCCCTAGTTAAATCCGAACTATTTGTATCCAATCCGTTTTCCGCCATGGTTGGGAGATTGTCCCACTTCTACGGTTACTAAAAGTCCGTTTACTGTTCTGACATCTTTCGATGGTGCGTTGTTAGAACCTTCTAGTTTTGAACCGAGCCTTCGCACTGTGATGGCATGTCAGTTTTGAATGGATAATAAATTGAATGCTAATGCATGTCTCTTATACCTGAATAAAAATTATCCAATCAGAAATTAACGAGAATCAACAGTCCGGGTCAAGATGACTAGTAAGATGGCACTTTATAATTTTTTGCCCCTAAATAACTGAAGTTAGCCTCGTATCAAATATGGAAAACTACTCCGTGCGTGGTTTCCTATAAATGCTGTCACATAAAAAAGACAGGGAGTGTCAAAAACTTTAGAGCAACAAATCGTCCGATCACTTTGTAGTGTACTGTTGCCGTTCTCCTCTGTGGGAGAAAAATATCTACCCTTCACACGTGACAACAATGAATTTGCGTTTCAAGTGACCCGAATTTTTTTATGTTCAAAACCGATTTCATTGAAACGCACAGACCGTGATGCGTATTTTCAACCTCATGTCGCGCTATCAAGTTACAACATATTCAAGCTATTTCTACGTAAAATAGGTATATCCCAAAACAACAAGACAGCTGTGAGACATCGCTGACAATTCGAGGTAAGTACCTTCTGTATTTTGAAATATGTCCGCGTTTCATATTTTTTCTCTCCAAACACTGTTTGCATGGCATTTTCAGAATTGGAATTTTCTGTCAACATTTTTCACATTGTGTCTTAAGTTGGTCCTAAAGGGCCCGATAAATTTTTATATGTCAATGTTTAAACACCGATTAGTTTTTTCATACGGCGATAGTTTGCATGATAACCGGTCCCTTATTATAGTGTTCTGGCGTATGGAACATAGAATGTTTGCTATAGCGTAGACGTGACGCTTTTAATTGTGATTTGTCTAAATAATATTGGGCTATCTGGGCGGCTTTAAAATTTTATAGTTGTCTGACAATTGCCTGTTTGGCCATCTCAGCACAATATGAGAAAAAATGCGAACGAAATTCGACAGAAGACAAGCAGACGACACAATCAATACCGAATTATTTAGGAAACAGTCATAATTTAAACCTTCATCCAATAAAGCCGTGTGGCTAAATTGTCACTCAGCCTTCCTGCAAACATACACACCAGATTCGCCCATTAAGCCAATATAAATTAATTCTAAGGTAATCATTCGATATTTTGCAGAGTCGATGTGGACAGACGAACGTTTTTAAATTCCACATAACACCACATGGTCACGAGATTTCTCTTCATTTTCTGACTGTGTTTTTTAAAGTAACTCCATCACCAACGAAGAATAATCTGTCTCTTTAGTGCAACAAGGCGCCATCTGCAATGCTGAAGAATTTAAGATGACGACTTGTCGCACACAAGACACGATTTGATTGGTAATGAAAATAACTATCAACAAAAAGGTAAACTCTTAGGCCACCAGTCAAATTCTGTTAGGAATTCGTCGCCGTTGTGACCTGGAACCAGCCTAGCACATCGCCTGTTTCGTTTCACTCGTCTGGAATATTTCAGTTGATCGGAAAAGCGAACTAACGACATGCTTTTCCGACAAACTGATATATTCCAAACAACTGAATTAAAAAACACACACCAGAAAAATTCATTTTCTTTCATCAACTCCAGAAATGTTGCTCAATCGAGACTTGATTTGGCCGACTTTTGATGACTCTACCATTGGGAGTGAAGTCTCATCACAGAAGTAGTTTTACCCTACATAAGTATGTGGAGAGTGGATTTAAAGTAAATCATCTGTGGAGTAGAGTTATCACCCAAAGTATCACTTTCAAATTCTGTACATATGGACAAAAACACAAGCAATGTTTCAGCCAATGGACCTCCGGGTTTAAGAGATGGGGAAATCTCATCCTTGGGACAAGATATTTGGTCCAGACACTCGGCAGGCATTCCAACTACATCATCAAGACATGTATTGCACATTACAGACAGTTATGTTGTACCATACTGGATGTGAAATCATTTATGACGTCACATTGCAATGGATCGTTGGAAATAATATGTTGTCAAGGGAACGTAAGATGTACAGTTCAATGTCTTTGTATGTACGGTTTATAAGTTTTTTCAATGACGTCATTGGTGACGTCACTGATGACGTGACTTATGTCGTCACTGAACAGTGACGTCACAGTTATGCTTCCCTTATAAGGTATTCTCCAAAGGTATACTCAAATTGTACATCACCATGTCGTAAGTATCTTCAGATACTCTTATGTGGCTATGTGCTGTATGTGTTTCGCGTAGATTATGCATTTTCACATAAGCAAATATCATCCGGCAATCCTGTAATAGTATCACAGGTCAGCAGTAATGATTCAATGATGGACGAGCGATAGGAGACTGTAGTATTGGATGAATACAGTGGAAGCTGATCATAGGACAGATGGTGATGACTATGGGCCAGTAAGCAGAAGTGACGTTGGAGATATGAAAGCTGTGGGTGGTCTAGAAGCCAAACATCGAACAGGTATTAGGAGCCATAACTTTCCTCTGATAAATATTCTCCGACAGATATCATCTAACAATATCCTCCAAATGTTATCCTCCAAAGGTATCCTCTAAAAGGTATCCTCAAACGGTTTCCTCTTATAGTAGATTACATTGTCATAGGTATCCCCAAATACCCGCATGTGCCTATCTGCTGTATGTGTTGAGCGCACATTAGGCACATTACTACACAAGCACATATCGACACATCCAGCATGTGCCCATGTGCTGCGTGTGATGTGTACACATTATTACACATTGTATACTGTCATATAGACACATCTAGGAAGTCATAACATAGGCAATACAGGTTAAGGAATTGAGAGAATAAGGACAAGAATAAGCAGAAACCGAGGGTTTGGGAAGAATCCGAGTCAAATAAAATCCGTTTCGGTGATTTTAGGTAGGTGTCGGGTTGTTTGTGGTAATTAGATTTACTAGTCCTGACTCCAATACACCCTACGAACATACATCCGTCCTATTACTGACTTTTGGGTCACATAGCAATCACGTACCACCATAAAAACCAAAATGGACAACCCTTGTACACAAAATGGACGACGGAAACACGTGTCACCCTAACAACACGCGCCGCACATGCGCACTGACTCCACGTATCAGTATCGTTATGGCGTCGCAACATAGCCGCTTATGCGAGCTACCACGACAATGAACCATCACTGGGTCACTGGACTATTACATCACGAGATCTCCCGATGAGATCCAAATGTGGGATAAAAATGGTGCGAACACTAATACTAGGAGATGTTCAAAATCAAAATCCTCTTGGAAATTCAAATGTTGGTGATTTACTATTAAATAATTACATTGTTAATGTAGTTATACGTTTTGGGTCCAAATACACAATTCCCATTGGTCAACTGGATGAAAACGTAATGACCAAATGTAATTCATTTTCCAATGAATACATTTGGTCGAACTTCGACCCGCATTTACGATACAGCGCAGTTGACAGAATGTAATTCGGGCGGTGTTTGGGCGGGTTTTTAACTTTTAGCGCCTCTCGCAGTGATCAACTCCTCTGCTGTTTCTTTGGTGACATTTCTCAACTGTGGCGTAAAACCCGTTACTAAAATACTCGTTTCCATTTCTTAAGTTGTGAAAATTAAAAATCAGAGTTGTGCGCTTTGTCTTTTGTGTGAGGGTGGTTTTTCGGCTCGTTCGGTCGTATATGTTTTATTTCGTCTTTCTGCTTTGTTATTTGGTAAAAAGTAGTTTAAACAGTTACGGAATGTAATTATAAGAATTGAATGCAATTTTTATAATCTTTATTGGAATATGAACGTGTGGGAATGGGTACAAATCCCTTCGGGATTCATACAATTTGTACCCATTCCCACACGTTCATACTCCAATAAAGATTATAAAAATTGCATTCAATTCTTAAGTAATATCCGGAACTCCAGTTCGATGGCTAGATATACAGTAATGAAATTGCATCTGTTTCGAACTACTGCTGTGTATGTACTAAATATCCTTATAATAGTAACAGCACGACCACTGAATATAACCCGCAAATTAAATAAGGTCCGGTTAAATTATACTATTCAAAAAAAGTATTGGATATCCAAACTGATGTTGATATTTTCGGAAAATGGTATTAGATACGCGTGACTAAACACATCAATATGTTACCAAGTTTAGTGTGGATCATGAATGTCACCGGCCCACGAAAACTTCGTGCAGGTTTTTCGCACGAGTGCCTCTTTAATGTCTGTGGGGTACGTTTTGAAATTTTCATTTGTACTGGAATGGCTTTTTCGGAGGTCTCATCGTTCTTTTCTTGGTATAAACTCGTCCATCAATAGTTTCTGGTCGAAATGTAACTTTTGAGGTAAGCGAAGACTGACACGTGACGAACGTTTACGTGCCGTTGTCATGTTGGAAACTGGCAGCAGACAGACTGCGGTGGCTCAAATTCGCAACGTTACTCAATCGGTGATTAGTAGGTTGTGGTCACGCTACCGTCAGACAGGCAATGTTGATGACAGACGTCGGTCAGGTCGTCCAAGGGCGACAACTGCTAATCAGGATAGTTTCATCCGAACCACAGCATTGTATAACCGCCATCAAAGTGCCTGAGAAATTAGACAGTAGCTGTACCGAGCGACAGATGTGCGAGACAGTGGTCACACTATCCGAAATCGTCTACACAACTGGAATTTGTACGCTCGACGACCTCGAATATTTCCAAGTTTGACTGAACGTCACATCGCAGCAAGGCGTAATTGGTGTGGAGCACGACAGCGCTGGGACAATCGTCGGTGGAGCAACGTCATGTTTTCCGATGAATCGAGGTTCACTCTCGACTTCCACGACAGGCGAAGGAAAGTGTGGCGGCGGTGGAACGAACGATACCATGACGTAACCGTTAGGAAGCACGGTCGTTTTGGCGATGGATCGGTTATGGTCTGGGGAGGCATAACCATGACAAGAAGAACAGCATTACATATCATCCAAGGGCGTGTTAGCAGCTCATGTGGTGCCATTTGCGCGACGTCACGGCCATCGATTCATTTTCCAAGATGACAATGCAAGAGCACACAGGGACCGTATCACTACAGAGTTCCTCCAGGAGCAGAACATCACTACACTGCCTTGGCCAGCACTAAGTCCAGACCTTTCATCAATCGAGCACGTATGGGATATGCTTGGTAGGCGCCTGCGACAACGCCAACAGCCCCCCCCCCCCCCCCACCCACCCAATGTCCATGAACTCGCCTCAGCACTGCAGGAAGAATGGAATAACATCAGTCAAGCTGATATTGGGCGTTTGGTGGGGAGTATGCCACGTCGGATCCGCGCTAGTCTCGCGAACCGACGAGGATTTACAAGGTATTGCGGTCTTGGACTGAATGTGGTAAATTCTCTGTCTGACCGCCCATGTCTTCTACAGCTCAGTGCGTAGAATGTGTGCTTGTCAGACATCCAACCATCGCTGAAATCATTCACCAGGTGTCACAGTGCAATGCCTCAACTGTCTTTTTGATGAAAATATAAATGTGTTTCTTCAAATATCTCACTTTTATCAAACATTCCCTTCTTTTTTTAATAGTATATATAGTTCGATCTGCAGTTGTGCTCGACTGAATAATTGGGTATAACCCATTATGGAAGATGTTCTTTGTGAGTAGCCTATGGAAGGCCAGTTAACTATGTTGGAAAACATATTGGTTAAAAATCAGGTTATTCCACGGTCATTCTGCCTGACAAAACATGCCAGCAGTGTAGAAACCCATTCGTGCATTAACATTAACCAGTGTGTGGAGAATGACGGAAAATCTCCCAAAATATGTCAAAGGAAAATTTTGCACTGCATTTTTATTTTCCGTCTCCTGAACAGCACCTACCCACACGTCACCCACTTTCCATGTACCGGTAATGTTTTCTTAGAAAGTACACCCACCTTCACTGTCATGTTTATTGAAGTGTTCTGCAACAAAATAAGGCATTCCCAGCAAATATGTAGCCATTACCCCGCCCACCCCCCCCCCCCCCCTCCCCAAAAAACAACATTTTCGGCTCGTCGGGAAACGTTTGAGGCCTTTACTCGGGGGAAGGGGGGGGGGGGGGTCTTGAAACATTCCTCTAAACGGGGCTGAAAAAAAATTTTCGCCTCGAGACCATCCACCCTTCCCTGATAGGGGGGATTTTTTTTCCTTTTTAATGTGGGGGACGCACCCCCTTCAATCTAGTTCATACCCCTAAAATGAATCCTCAACATATAACTGTCCAGTTTTAGTCATCTTACTGATCTCTTTCTGCTATTCCACTTTTTTTAACAATACAAAAGGTAGATATTTCACACAAAAAAACGAAAAAAACTAGAGCAGATTTTCGGCTAAACCTGAGAAAAATAAGATAAATACTTCATGTCTGTAATAATTTAATGGTGCACAATTGCTCCAAATTATATCTTGTAGTGTTTTAGCATGGATTATTGAGCTGACAAGCTCAATTATATTCACTAACTTGAGTATATGTGTAGGATATAGCTCCCTGAATCAATGTTGTCAATGTCTTTTTGCAATATACAACAAAACCTAGTAATATAAATTCATCCTTAGAACACTTGGAGTTAGAATCGAACTTAGATCCAATGGGATCTTGGAAGTGATTGAGATGGCTGATGGGGTAGAAAAAAGGCAATAGCCTTCAGAACATTCATGTACACTGTTTTGATGCTATCTTTCTTACCCACCAGCGCCAGCCAGAACAATGATTTTGTGGAGGACATGACAAACTTGATCATATACCCTGACTTGAACCCTAATCAGATATCAAATTCATCGTGAATCATGGGCTTCCGGTAGTGCACAACTCTGTGGGCAGCCGGTGGACTGCTTAAATTGGTAGTGAAGCACCATACAGTTACCAACGCCAGCACTTTTATATAGTGCAGTAGACTAGGATCCTTTTTTACTAATACAACCTGGGGCCAATACTATAAAACCTTTACAATTGTATTTTCTAGAATTGTATTTCCTAGTTGTGACTTTAAATGGGTTAAAAGGAACCATTAGCATCGCGCAGTAACAATACCTGTTGGTACGTGAATTTTCGTGAAAATGACCAAAAGGCGAAATGGATCTGATTGCATAGTCTACCAGTTTGTCGAAATGTTCTCTTTGTGGACTGTCATTGGCAGTCCACAAAGAGAACATTTCGATATACCAGCAGTGCAGTATGCCATTGATCGCTCAGATGAAACTTAGGAGGCCAGCTTTCCTTCAAGTTCAAAAATCAAAATTTTCTACGATTGTGCCAGACTCTGGTTTTCCTGATGGCCATCTGCCCCGGTAGAACTATTTTTGTAGAATGATCGATGAAAATGATACAAAAATGCCATCGAGATGTCCTCTATGTTGATTGCCATAGATCGCTCAGATGTAAGGAAGCAGTGTTCGTTCAGTTCGCAAAATAAAACTTTTCTCCGTCTCTGGCGTCACCTTGGTTCATGCCGAATGACAGTCCACAAAGAGAACATTTAGACATACTGAGAGACTATGCAATCAGATCCATTTCGCCTTTTGGTCATTTTCACGAAAATTCACGTACCAACAGGTGTTGGGCTCCATCGGTTTTGAGGGCACCAGTGGGAACCCAATAGGGGGCGGGGTGGAGGGGGGGCATCGGGAATTTTCCCGGTGGACCGTACGGCCAGTCCGCCTCTGAAATTCACAGTGACTACCAACTCTGGGTTTCCAAAATTTTACAGTATTTCAACGGCAATATTTTTGGAGTTATACTGCAGGATTCTTCGGTCTCGCATTGACAGATTCAATTCATTAGATTTCACCTTGGTTCATTCCGCGGTAACTTTTCTTGTCCTAGCCTGCCCCTGGTGAATTCAGGAATATAACTGTAACTACATACGGTATAAGCATACGAGATTCCAACATAAGAATGTCCATGTTAAACGGAGTCTGGCATTTTTGGAGAAAGACGGTTCCACTCTTTAATTCCTTGTCTTGCCTGATGATATCGTTCATGTAGGTGGTGATTGGTCAAGGAAGTGTCCATTCTCAAGGCAAACTAATTAATATCTTTAACCTTAGCTTACGGCATTGAATTTCAAACCGAAAGATCCCCGATTCGATTCCCACCAGGGGTAAATGCGCTGTGTCCTTGGGTAGGGCTCTTAATCGCGATTGCCTAAGTGGGACACGGGTGCGCTGTTTACCGAGGCATCACTGTATGCCAATGGTGCATTTGTTTTCAACCAGTGCCAAGCCTCCTTGTGAGGAATTAGTGTTTGGTGTGTCTGGCAGTTGCTCGTCACTGCCCGGTAGCTTACTCCGGATACTCCGGCTTCCTCCGCCCGATAAAACTGCCCGACGAGGTGATCCTGGCTGTCGAAAGTGTCGTTAAACCCCAATAAAATATTTTTAACCTGGAGACAAATCGCTGCATGGTTACATATCTTAACTGGTCTGCTCTTGGTGACTGCTGAACAACCTGCTGGCGTAAAGAAGCCAAACCAAGTACCAGGAAGTGTGCAAATTACAGTTGCACATATTTGAAAATCGAAACATGAAATCGTTGAAGGGATGAGCATATAAAATGCTAACTGCTGCCATAAAAAAACAAGAGGTGGTCACACCCCGGGGCATACGCCCCACGGTGCATACCGCCAAACAATGGCAAGAAAAGAAATAAACCATGATACTGTGAAAGCCTTTCCCATAAACAATCTTCATTCCAAATTTCATTGAGATCCGCTAACCCAAACGAAAGATGCGAGGCGAACAGACAAAAAATTGGCTATTTTACAAGGCAAACAGCGAATTATCAAAATTAAAAAGAGGGATAGGTCTAAAAAGTGAAAAGTAAGAAAAGTCATTAGAGACTCATTTGAAAGCATTTCCCATAAACAATCTTCATTCCAAATTTCATTGAGGTCCGATAACCCAAACCTGAGATACGAGGTTAACAGACAAAAAAGGGCTATTTTGTATATTCATTCACAGAAAAAATATTCCGACAGCAAAACGGCTGATTTTCCTTAAAGATCTCATGATAGTGAACATTTGTATGAAATGTCACCGAAATCTGAGCAGTAATATTCAGTTAAAACGCGAGTGCAGGCGGACAGACGTACTGGCGGACGCTCGGACAGGCGCAATCCAGTATACTCCACTTTTTGAAAAAAAAATGTGGGGGTATAATTACATAGAAAATGTTTTCCAAAGAAAATTATATTTTGGAAGATTTTATTGATAAAATATATGAAAACGAATTATTTTAAAACAGTTTACCGTGTCATCAAAACATGACGCGTGTTTAACCCTTTACCCAATGTAACGCCAAAACCGACAAACGCTATTCTCAAAAATCGCCAATTAATTTTCATTATTTTTTCATTTTTTGTCTCAAAAATGTAGGTTATGACCCTCGTTCTAACGAGCTCGTCCCAATGAGGGGTCATAACCTATGTTTTTGAGACAAAAAATGAAAAAAATTAGTTATGCAAGAATTTTTTTGCAAGTGTCGTCTGCTTTTCATCTTAGGTAAAGGGTTAAGATAAATGACATTTCTAAAGTGAATAGAGCTTCGGAGCGAAGGTGTTTATAGTCGTGTTATATGCAAACACATGTATTGCGTAACTAGTAGTTTTTATTCCTTTGTTTCTGTGAACCGATTCATGCGTTCGACAAAAGCCGAGAAAGAAATTGTAACCCTGTTTTCTTGAATACTTGAAACTCACTTAACAAAACTGAAAATTCATTTTGGCCTTCCACTTTGTATCTTGGGACATCTATCTCAATTTTGGTATCAAAACCAATACTATACCTTGGAGCCCACTTGAATGGATATCTCTTTACTGAATAGTCCTGTTAATTGAATATTACTTCAAAACATTTACCAAACGTTCTGTACAACGTCGACCTGTTGATTGCATTTTGGTTGTAGAGTAAACTCTTGTTACTTACTTTCTTAATCTTTTTCGTGCTGTGAAGCAGATAAGGTTGACACCAAGGAACGTCATTGCCGTCTGTCTGGTGACCACCGTTGTATCTGGCCCCAAGTCCACCCAAGGTCTTTCATTTCTTTCTTCGCCGATCTTTTCCATGTCTCTTTTGGGAGCCCTCTCTTCCTCTTGCCTGTTAATCGAATAAAAAAAAGAGCTGACGTGCATCGAGAAACTATCCTAAAAATCACCAAATGTTATATGTTTATAGATCTTTTTTAGCCTTAATAATCCACTACATGCGTTTAATCTATTATATCTTGTTGACAGAGCTCCTGGAGCTCTGTCAAGCAAGATATAATAGAATAAATGGTGAGATAGAAAATTGAAAAGTAGCCAAATCTCTCTTAATTGAATGCTCATGTAGAGACGAAAAAGACAATTTACTAGTATTATTATATGCTTGGGGGGGGGGGGGGGGGGTGGCGTTGCGGTAACCGGTTCTCGTCAGATCACCGAAGTTAATCAACGTCGAGCCCGGTTAGTTCTCGGGTGAGTGACCGTCTGGGCGATCGATTCGGACTCCAGCGTGGTGTCCTTGGGCAAGGCACTTAACCCCGATTGTCCACATGGGAGCACGATGACGCCGTGTACTGAGGCGTACTGCACGTCGATGGTACGCATGTTTTCAACCAATCTAACCCTGCATGTGCTGCAGTGCGGAGTTACGATGTTGGGGAACTGGCAGCTACTCGTCGTTGCTCGGTGGTTCTCTCCGGGTACTCCGGCTTCCTCCACCCGTAAAACTGTTGCGGTCATGATTAGCCATTGTGCATAAGTATGTGACCTTAAACACCCATAAATAAATAATAAATAAATAAATAATTATACGCTTCTGTTAGAAATACTAGGAAATAGCAAAAACATGAACCTCGTATTTTTCGTCTTAATCGACACGAGACATCGGATATTTAAAAATCGTATTTTTCACTGTGGGTACAGTCGGCGAGTGACAGTGAAAAGGGTATCGATGAATGCGAAATAAACTGTATAAAATGTAATGAAAGTGAGATATGTTAATTATTTCATGGCGAAAGGTTGTTGTTGTTGTTGTTGTTGTTGTTGTTGTTGTTCTTGTTGTTGTTATTTGCGGCGTTGAATTAATATCCATTACCGTTTCTGTGTAACTTACAGTGCACAGGGAGCGCGGTGGCTCATGCAGGCTGCAAGCTGAGAGGTCTCGGTTCGAATCCCACCTTCGACAACCGCGTTTTGTCCTTGGGTAAGACACTTAATCCCAATTGCCCATGGGGAGGCACGGTGGTGTTGTGTACTAAGGCGTATTGCACGTCGATGGTGCACTTGTCTTCAACCAATGCTAACCCTGCTTGTATGGAGTTAGTACGTTGGGGGGGGGGGAGGGGGGTCTGACAGTTGTTCGCCGTTGCTCGGTGATTCTCTCTGGGTACTCCGGCTTCCTCCACCCGTAAAACTGTCCGACACGTGGTGACCTGGCTGAAAGTGTCGTTAAAACCCTATAAATAAATAAATAAATAAATAAATAAATAAATAAATAAATAAATAAATAAATACAGTGCACAACTGTCGGCACTATCTTGTTTCGCGGACGTCTACAGCGGTTCGTTGGCTACCCGCTGGTGGCTTTTAAACTAAAATTTTGTCGCTTTCCAAACAATTACTCTGCATTAATTTGCCATTAAATCGTAAAGATTGAAGATTTTTTTCGTGCAATAGGCAACGCATATTATAAAAAGAATACCTATGTTTTTTGCAGTGATTCACATAATTATTCTTGACTAGCAGGTGAAATCTTCGATCCTTGAAAATTTATTTTGTACCTGTTATTCATAAAAGAAATAATTATGATATCCACTGAAAAACCATGGATATCCCCTATTTATTACAGCATATTCTATGCGAATAGGGTTTTGTCGACAGGGGTGGTATATGGTTTGACGAGTGTTCGCTTGGGTTAGCCGAGAGATTAAAACCTCCCCACTGGCCGAACCGAACACGGTGATATGATATAAATTGTGTTAGGGGTTTTGCCCGTAGGGGGTTTTGACCGGTCACCAGTCGTGACAGATTTGAAATTCCAGTGTTATTTGTGTACGGACAAACATTGTAGAAATTCGATATTTTGGCTATAAATGTATTATTACAATTGCTTAACGTTCACATTAAAGTCCATATTGTCTAAATAAATCAAAGCCGCCCGTTTTATTTTACCAACCTGGGTAATAACTCCGCCACATAAAATGTCTTGATGTAATTTGATTGGCGGAGCGTTTTATCATCTCTTCCCGGTTTCGCTGCAGTAAAAATCGAATGTCACTGCAGTGAAAACAAGAGGCATTCTTTACTCTGAAGCTGAGTTCTGTTTTACTGCAGTGGAAATGTCGTATGCCTGTTGTTTCCTCCCGAGAGATAACTCGATTTAATTCTTTTCCTGTTAAACTCACTTCACTGACCTGCTGTAGAATCAGTTTAACCCTTTATCCAACGTAACGGTCAAAACCGACCAGCGCTATTCTAAAAAATCTCCAATTAATTTTTTCATTTTTTGTCTCAAAAACATAGGTTATGACCCTTCATTGGAACGAGCTCGTCGAGCTCGTTCCAATGAGTGGTCATAACCTATGTTTTTGAGACCAAAAATGAAAAAAAATAGTTATTCAAGAATTTTTTTGCAAGTGTCGTCTGCTTTTCATGTTAGGTAAAGAGTTAAATCAAACAACAAATTTTGTAAAATCTGTTCCACCGCAGTCAGAAACATTTTACCTTGGATGAATTCAATTATTTCATTTCCATTACTTTCAAAAAATAAAAATTAGAAGAGACTTTCATTAAACAACAGTAGTGTTGATTCTTCAGCAAGACTGAAACAGTTGTTTATTTATTTATTGGGGTTTAACGACACTTTTGACAGCCAGGGCTACCTCGTGTCAGGCAGTTTTATGGGTGGGGGAAGCCGGAGTACCCGGAGGGAACTACTGAACATCGGCGAGCAACTGTTATAGTCTGCAGCGAACTAACTCCACACAATCGGGGTTAGCATTGGTTGAAGACAAGAGAACCATCGACGTGCTGTACGCCTTAGTCCATAGTGCCACTGTGCCTCCACGTGGGAAATCGAGATTAAGTGTCTTGCCCAAGGGCACAACTGGCGGGGATCGAACTGTGGACATTTCGGTTGAAAGTCCAGTGCCATAATCATTCTCGGTGAAACAGTTGTTACTGGGGCAATAATCAGTCTAAGTACAGAAAATTATGAAAAAATTAAAACTAAAAATGAATTGAACATAAAACAAGTTACTGAAATGTGGATATGGCCATCATCCATATTGCGTTCAACTGTCGTTATAAGATTATTTCGGGAAGTTTGTATGAGCGAAAAAAAGCTAGGCTCCCACTCCAGAATATGCAATTTCGAAGTAAATTCAACACATTTTCCAATAATGGATTAGGGGACACCTCCGACTCCTTCCAAACTAATCCCCCGACACAAAGCAACGTGTATCGGCACCGCGTTGTACGCGGTTATCATGATCTTTCTAAGAAGTGGCACTGTACCATAATCACAAGCCACGCCATGCCTCGCTAATCTGTCATACAGTACGTGGAGAGGGTATTATCGCTAAATTACCGACAGAGTGGAGATTCCTCCCGAGCAATAATTGCAGATTTGTTGCAAATCATAACAATCAAAAGCAAAGTTCCAGCCAATGGACCTCCGGGTTAAACCCGGAGGTCCATTGGCTGAAACATTGCTTACGTTTTTTGTCCATATTAGCGGGGGAGGAATTCGTCACATACAGGTGAATTGTGCACTTGGTGATACCTTCTTGAAATTTGGCACACTGTTAGTGTAGGCTATGAGGTTCTCAAAAACGATCGGCTACAAGTTGACACCGACCGGTGGCGACCAGTAGCGGCACAATCCAAAATGGCCGCCAGCGGCTGAAGGGAACCTCCTTTTCGACGGTCTACCGACTATACATCCGATTGTAAGGGCGCGAAAGTGAACTCTGATCCACGCACGTGTTGGAAACAGACGTGGGAGATGATGTAGAATAAAACGAGATTCTCTATACGGACGCATCAATTTCTTGGAACTTGAAAAGAGCGTTGTTTCTCCGGGATCAGCGTCATTCAGGCAAACCTGAATGACGCTGATCCCGGAGAAACAACGCTCTTTATGAAGCAGTCTCTTTGCCATACAATCTCTTGTTTGGCGTAATTCCGCAAGCAATTCTGATTTGTCTGTCGAAATTAATTCGAGAACGCGATTGTTCACAAAAATCATTCACAGAATGAGTGAGAATCCTCTTCGTGTACGGACTAGTACTGACTGGGAACGTTGTTGCTTTTGCCAGCAAGACAGTTCCAAGAAATTGATGCGTCCGTATAGAGAATCTCGTTTTCATGACGCCTATAAAGCTATTGAGGAAGACATAACGCGCTTCCTAGATAATGGCGTTGAGCTTCCATATAATTTGACCATTGATTGTTTGATGAGAGAGAGTGATGAGTGTATGTCGATGTCACTGTTGACGAATAAGGCAATATATCATAAGACATGCCGTGACAGTATTCGGACTCACATCGTACAGCGCGTGCTACACAAGCGAGAGCGAAATGAGGCAGTGGCATCCTGCTCCACGCTGAGTCCTAAAAGAACACGGACAAGTTTTGAATCTGGCTGTGACAGGAAACTGCCCCAGTGTGTTTATTGTCACAAACGCGAAGGTGACAGCAGTGAGCCTATTTGCAGATCAATGTCTGATAACAATAAACTCAAAATTATGGCAAAGGAAGCCGAGAACTGGGTTGTTTTTTCTCGGGTCAATGCAGCATTTGATTCCGCTGCTAGTGATCTTTACTATCACAAAACCTGTTATTGTAAGCTTGCCAATGAAGCACGAGCGGCTAAATCTAAAAAGTCGAAGAACGCCGAACATTCCGCGTCAGGCCTGCCCTATGACCCTCTCGTTATGGCAGAGCTCATAACATTTGTTGAACACAACGATTCCGCGATGAAGCTTGTCGATCTCAAGAATCTGTACAGTCGGAGGTTGAAGCAAGTCGGTTCTGATTGGCTTAGTGAAGAAATACATTCCACTCGATTCAAAGAACATTTGTTGCAGAAATTGGGCGATGGCTGGGACGCCTTCACACAGGGTAGAGATGTGTTTATTTCAAGTAGGTTTCGAGTTGGCTCCTTGTTGTCCGAATCTTTAACTCGTATAGTGTCTGAGGAAGAGGCAAAAAAGATAGTTGATGTGGGTCTTCTTCTGCGTAAACACATACTCATATCTCAAGCTCCTTTCACGGGATCATTTTCATCTTATTGCTTGAGCGAGCCTGTACCCAACTCACTCCTGACTCTTCTTAGAGTTCTACTTGAGGGCACATGTAGTATACAGAACTTAGGCGATGATGAGACTGTTAATGCCAAGACTCGAGTGGCTTGTACTATTTCACAGATGTTGATCAGCAATTCAGCGAAACGCTCCGAACATGCACAAAATGTTCACCAGAGACGTGACAGAGAAACTCCAATGCCTCTTTATGTGGGTTTGAAGTTGCATGCCCATGATCGTATGAAAAATCTTATCAGAGATTTTCATCAAATGGGACTCTCTGTCTCTTATGATCGCGTAATGGATGTTCGCAGGAGTTTCGCGAGAGCTGTTTCACTGCGGTTCAAGAACGAAGGTGTTGTAGTCCCAGCTAACTGCAAACGTAATGTTTTCTCGATAGGAACCACTGATAACATTGATGTATCTGGTAGATCTGATATGCATGGTACGTCCATCACACTCATTGGTCAACTGAGCAGGGACAATGTGGGTACTGATCCCCCACCACTGAGTTTAGATGTTCCAGAAGACACACAAATTGAACTCCCAGACGACTATGCATTTGTTCCTTTCGTTGAAGACTTTGGTGGGGACATCAGGCTTGAATCTCCAGATGAATGTAATGTACGGCCCAATGAATATGCAGATTTGAACGTGGGAGAGAATGACTGGTTGTCTCATGTGTCACAGATCAGCAATAAAGGGAAGGTTGATGGCAGCTGGCAGCTTGATGAAGTCCCTGTGACCTTTTCAGGCTTCTTTTCAAAACATGAAGATCAAGACAATGTCAAACCTCGTGCAGTTATTGGGGTATTCCCTGTTTTCAGTGAGCAGAAAGCGGACTCACTCAGTATGCAGAAGCATGCTATGTATGTGGTCAGGGAAGCTACTGCTTTCGTAAACCCCGGCCAGATACCTGTCATTGAAGGTGACTGTCCGTTGTATGCCAGGCAGAAAAAATGTCAATGGCTGTTCCCAGAGGAGATAGGTGAGGATCGAATGGTGTGTATGATTGGATTCCTGCATCTTGAAATGTGCACCCAAGAAGCTGGTGGTAAGCTTATGGGTGGTTCTGGTTGGGAGCGAATGTTTCACCTCGCAAAGATATTCACACCCGGTGTAGCATCATCCCTACTTGGTGGGAAACATGTCAAGAGGACGCGACAGGCATATCTTCTCACTCTAGCTTGGCTTGAGATCCTCAGAAAGAATGCTTATGAGATTTACTGTCAGCAGACTGGGCCCCATGAGTCATTTGAAATGTGGGAACAGAGGATTCTTTCACAATCTCCAACTGCGCGCTATTGGGGTGAAATCGTTCGGAACTTTCTCTTGACAAGCTGTCAATTCGTTCGGAACCAACGAATCGGTAACTGGCCTGGTACACTGTGTTCTATCGATGAGTTGTGCAGTTACTTTTTTGCCCTAGGACATACAAATTATTGTCGGTGGGTCCCCGTATTTCTGAGAGACATGTCTCAGCTACCCAGGCGGCATCCTTCAATCCACAACAAATTCATGGAAGGCCATTTTGTGGTCCAGCGTAGTGAGAGGAAGTTCAGTATGATGGGTTTAGATCAGAGCCAAGAACATAGTATCCAACTACTCAAAGAAGACAGTGGTCCAAAAGGTCTCTATGGCCAGGCTGAAGAGAAAGTCGTTATTGAGCTTTCAAGGTCAGAAGTTCTGCATGTTATAGATGAGTATGAATATGCAAGTTTCCACACAACATCATCAGATAACACGGAACACCCGGAAAGTTCGGTATCAGAGCAGAAAAAATTTCTGAATCAATTGAAATCTCTCCTCGATCTGGTGAATCAGGGACTCATTATCAACCCTTATGATGAAACTAGTGGTCAGCTGGTGACATTAGATACTGGTGAATATATGGACCCCGAAGTTAGTAAGAGTTTACGGTCATTACCCGAAAGGGGCAAGCATTTATATTCCACTTTCTTGAAGGAAAGGCTTGTGGAATGCACCGTACCCCTGAATGATGTTATTCCCAAGGCAAATATATATACCTTCCTTAACCCACCCCCAGCCAACCTGGACAAAGGCCGAGACAAACTCATGTCAAGTAAAGCAACTGCCGCAATAGTTACCCAGATGTTCGTTTCATTGCAAGCCCGGCCTGATTCAAACATGGATGAGTTTTTCATGCACGAGAATGCACGTGATCCGCCAGCATTATCCGATAGAGGTAAGCTACGGAGTGGGACAAAATCTCAAATTCTCAATTGTTTACCAGCTATTCCTGCACAAGGGAAGAATTCAGCAGCTAGACAAGCTTCAGTTGTCATCTTGGATATGCCTGCTGTAGTCCATGTAATCAAACCACAGAAAGCGGATCTGTTTGGAGAATATGCTCGATTGCAATTATTGCCATACATCGAATCTCTGATTAACACGAACACCACAAGGGTTGATGCGATCTATGACTGTTACCCCGAAGGCAGTTTGAAGAATCAGACGCGAGCAAAACGCCTCGGTGAGACAGCAGTTAGGTTGATACGGGTGTCCGAGAACGTCCCTTTACCTAAAGGGAAGAATTGGCAGGCATTCTTGAAAGTTAGTGAGAATAAAGACGAATTTTTCAAGTTCCTGTCTGCTGAACTGCTGAAATTAACATCAACATCCGAGTACCAGTTGTTAACGACATCAGGAGAATATGTACTATGCAATAAGGATGTTAGCTTATGTGACATATCTCCATCGAACCACGAGGAAGCAGACACGCGCATGATGCTTCATCTCAACCATGCAGTCTCACAAGGTCACAAAATAGCTTTTCTTCGCACGGTTGATTCTGATGTCGTCATTCTGTCTTTGCACCATTTCGCAACATTCCGTGACCTTGGACTCAGTGAGCTGTGGATTGGGTTTGGAATTGGAAAGGCATATAAAGATATGCCAATTCATGAGATAGCTTCACAACTTGGACCTGATTACTGTAAGGCCCTGACTTTCTTCCACGCCTTCACAGGTTGTGATGTAACATCCAGCATGCTCGGCATTGGGAAGAAGACAGGATGGAATGCATGGATGAATTTTCCCGCATCAACTGAAATGATGATAGAATTGACTGAGAATCCGCAAGTCTTTTCAGAGGATTCCCCTCATATGCAGCATATCGAAAAACTCACCATACAGATGTACAGTAACAGTTGTGTCAGTACACGTGTCAATGATGCGAGACGGCATATGTTCACACATGGCCTTAAGTCTATGGAAAACATCCCGCCCACCAAAGCAGCTCTGTATCAACATGTAAAAAGGGTAATTCTTGTGTCATCTTTCATTTGGCATCGTGCTCTGCAGAAACACTTATGTGTGCCAGACCCATCACAGTACGGATGGGAGTGGAATCCACGTCTCAATATTCTGGTCCCATTTTGGACTCACCTAGGAGACGCAAGTGCTGCATGTGCACTGATGCTCCACTGTAGTTGTGCCAAGGCCTGCAAGGGCAATTGCAAATGCTTGAAAGCTGGATTAAGGTGCACACCTTTGTGTAAGTGTGAAGGTGGCTGTTGTAACAATATTGAGTAGTATACTGTCATGTTAGGACCAGTCATCTCCTATTCTGGTATTTTTTTTTCCATTTTCGGCCAGTTAACACATGTCATGTTTCTAGTTGAGTTGATTTTGCTAACAAATGTTCATCCCATGTGGCTTGCTACATTGTCCGGGGTATAGGAATACAGTTTTAGATTTCGGAAAATAGTCTGTTATTTACTGCACAAGACGGTGTTAATTCATGCATAGCATGATACAATATCCCCAACTATTTTGCCTCTGTACAACAGTTGATACCTTCGTTCACCCGTGTGTTCATCTATGGTATCCTTGTCTTTCTCTGGCCATAGGCCACATGTGACTAGTCAGTTCCTACTCCATAGCAAATCAACTTGGAAATCCTTCATCTTGTAGCGCACTCATGTCTCAATGAATCCATACCTGAGTTGATCTAATAAATCTAACGTAAGGTATCAAATTGCCATACCGGATCATATTTCGATAAGTTATTCGCTAAAACATTTCGACCACTCATCGACATCAAAGGTCATGTTTTGGCTCCCAGTGGTGGCTATATCTCTATATCCCTGGTAAAGTAGCATACCATGAGGGATGGGCATTAAGTGTCGGCAACATTAATCCTGACTTGGAACACACCACATCTTAACTGGCCGAAAATGAAGAATACTACTTGTAGTCAAAAAATATTCCTGTACCTCGAATGACTGCAAACATACACTCACCCCTTCTAGTCCCATTTTGCCAATGTTCTATACTGGCAAGATAACATTGTATAATTAACAACGGGAACTAATGCATCCCGAGTTCATTCCAGCACTGCCCTTGCTGGCAGACGTGTCGCTATGGTGTTGAGATTGAACCAGAACTCCTCTAGAAATTTGATAGTTTTATTTTCTTAGAAAATAAATCTATCGAAAATGCCGGAAGTTGAGAATAGACTGTCACTTTAATTGGATTATCAAATGTCCAAGTATCCCCACTGCTGCATACTATCGAGTACCCTTGTTCATGTGTTGACAGGAATCTCTCATACCATGTTCATTTGACCATTGCATTCCCGAGAAACATTCAACACTAATTTATCTACGGACGGACGATCATACTGACAGTCAGACACACAGACGCACACATCGACGGAAATTCTGATCCCATTATCCATTAATCTTCCCCCCAACTTGTTCCAAGGGCTTCACTCCATCATTCACATCAATTACAGCACATGTATGGTGTTAGGTTTGGAGCTTCAGTTGTGCGATCGGCGAAAATAGCTTTTTTTCGATCCGCTTGGCGGCCATTTTGGATTTCGCTGCTAGTGGTGGCTAGAGGATGGTGCCAACTTGTAGCCGATCGATTTTGAAATCTCTGATGCCTACCCTTACATCATGCCAAATTTCAGGAAGGTATCACCAAGTGCACAATTCTAGCGAATTCCTCCCCCGCTAATATGTACAGAATTTGAAACTGATACTTTGGGTGATTACTCCAATCCACGATTGATTTAGTTACAATCCACTCACCACGTACTGTATGAATGTTAGATCTCTCAGCTAACCTCCAGTGTTGAAAATGCAGATTTTGACCTCAGCTTAATGGAAACCAAATACTCATCAACGACACAAGAAAACTCTCATTTGCAGTTTGATAACGTTAAACTGGTATTTGGAGCTCATAAATGAGACAATCCAAATCTAAGAGCAATATATAAACTCTTATCAATACAAAATCGATAATTACGTATTGTTAACAATCAAAGGAGCAACGTCCAATCAAATGCGCCATGAAGTATCTATAAAGAAAAGAAAAAATTGTAAAATGACATTCTTCACTTTCCATGCATGTTTGATTGACGGAAATCTGATCCACTGCCTCGTTAAAAATGTCTTCAGTATTGATAACCAAAGCGACAGATGAACTAGACACAAGGGGTTTCTCTATACGGGATTTAATCCATGGAAACGGGGTAGGTATCTCTTGAGCATTGAGGATCTCCAGGGTAAGCATAACCTGTCAAGTTGACGTTCCTAGGAATTGAGGTTCCGAAAGATGTCTTGGCAAATCGAGCAACATTAAATCACGTGGAAAGATATCAACGGCACTTTAGTCCCAACATGTATACATGCAATACGTTCAGGGGTCGGACTTGTTGATTGGTTTGGATTAATGGTTGGTGGTAGGTCAGGGAAAGCATGGAAAAACGTGGACTGGGATGTGTTCAGGGTTCGGACTTGTTGTTGATTGGATTGGATTAATAGTTGGCGGTAGGTCAGGGAAACATAAGCTGGGATGTGACAGAAATTCGTCTCCTAAAAGACCTTGCATTAAACCCAGTCATGAGTAGAAGAAGGGTAACACCATTGGATAACCTCTTACTCTATAAGAACCCGAGAGTTTGGATTCCTCTGCACTTTATGCTGCCTAACCCTTTCAACACTGGCGCCCTAGGAGATTTCATTTCAGTCAATACTGCCAACTGCGAAATGAACGGAACAGCCCTGGTTTGTTGGGAGGTTTGGTAATCATTTAATCCAACAGCTCTGTCGAGCTGTTGGATTGAATTATTACAGAGCCTCGCTTCAGATTTTTTGCTCTTTACATCGTCTGCTCGTCCACAATCAATTTTTACTTCACGTAAAAATATTTGCACACCGGGTTGAAAGGGTTAAGAACGGTTCATTCCTACAAAAACACAAAAACAGTTCCCGCTTTAGACCATTTTCGGAAGATCCAATCACGCCAGACGGATTTCCATCATAGCAATTCTCACAAGAGCGACATTTTTTTCTTGAGATTATAGAAAAACTGAAAAAACAAATGAATATCGGAGCAAATTGTTTATTAACCCTTTACCCAACGAATCGCCCGCATCCGCCCGCGTAATATTCAAATTCAGCAGTTGAAAAAATATTATTTTTCAAAAAAAATTCAACAAAACCATATCATGTGACCCCTCGTTGGAACGAGCTCGTTCCAACGAGGGGTCACATGATATGGTTTTGTTGAAATTTTTTGAAAAATTTGAAAAACTGATATTTAAAATAATAAATTTTGATATCGTCTACGTTGGGTAAAGGGTTAACTCTTTATCTAATACGACGAGAAGACAGGGGGGTCGCGAAGATGACTGATTATGGGGGAGGGTGCATGATGTAAACCTGATTTGTCCCGACTACGACGGCTCAAATACCGACTGACTAATGTTCCAACTACATCTTCAACCACTTCACTGATTCGTGATTTGGTAATATCCTTACTGAACCATATTTGGCAGAAAAGGGTTATAAAACGAAAAAACTGGAAACGCCTGTAAAATTCTCTTACACGTAACTTAAAAACTGTTAGTACATATTTCAACATTGTGCAGCAATCTCATAAGGAACACAGCCTTGAAAGGATTAAGTAATGCCGTTAGTCTCGTTGCTTGTTTATATAAATACTGTCATCGCACCCAACACCCGCACTCCAAATATATCATTAGAAAAGACGTTTGTGTGACTCGAAAAAAGTCAGTCCAATAGGAGCTAACTTCAGGTGGTAAGAGACTTGTCCAAGTCTCTTACCACCTGAAGTTAACTCCTTTTGGACTGACTTTTTGGAGTCATACAAACGTTTGCAGAACATCACAAAAGGTAACCCTAATTCTAATTGTTTCAGTCATATTTGCGTTTCCAAAACAGCAAAAGCTAACTCTGATTGGTAACTTAGCGCGTAGTCCAAATATGGCCCAATAGACCATTATATATATTTTTTTGATTTTGCGGTCTTGTGGCATTGAGAATGTAGTTGCCTTATTTCGGGTTTTCCGTAAAAAGGCGAGTAATAATGAAAAAAGAAGGAATATGCATAGTGCACCAACATCAAAATGCCCGATATGACTAAATGTTGTGACCCATACGTAATTCTGATGTCAAACAACTACCCCCGTGTCCGTATTCCACATATCAAGAAGTTGAAATTGTAGTTTGCTATTCTTAGTATTTGTAAGACCGGCTTCCTTTGGAAACTTAACCTCTATTATCGTGAAAAGGTAATACCATTGGATGATTTGAATCCTGAAACAATACAAAAATATTATGAATGTCGTGTATTTACTTTTCTGTTGCACAAGCACTTGTTCTTTTTCAATGTGATTGAATATGGTGAGGCTTTTAAATAGGCTATGTCTGTTGGCCAAACCAAGTTTCTATTTTATGGAAATAAAATTATTGTTTAAAAAAAGGATAAAATCATATCGTCTATAGCTCACATTCATTACAACGTGTGCTTTACTTTGAGAATAAAATTATGCTATGGTATTCTTTCTTTGGATGTGGTATCTCCGTACTCTGTACGGTCTTACAGCAATTGATATTAAAATTTGTATTCAAACTCAATACAGGACTATAGCACCAGGAAACACGAAGTATCACCAACAATCTCCCACTAGCCCTGTATACAATAAACATTCGACTAAGACAAGCATATTATAAGTTACAGGATATAATGTTTTAATAAGAGTAAAATCCTCGCCCTATGATTGGATGAGAGCTGGCGTAGTTTCTTTTGTGTTTACGTCTCCCGTAGCAAAAGTTACCGTCTGACGTCACAATGCGAAATATTTGAAATGACGTCGCTCGTTTCATAATTGCTTCATCCACAACGGAGTGCCTAGCAAACCGCTTCATTTTTCGGGGTGTTTCACACGTGCTGCAGACGGTGTTCAGGATGAAGTGTTGTTTAAATTACAAAATGATTTACGATTTGAACTAAGATGGAATGAGGTTATCTGTCTATTGATTATTTATCCAGCGCAGTCGTGGGGACGCGAGAGGTTTATTTACTAAACCTGTGATCGTTAAAAGTTAAAGGCAACTTTTAACGATCACAAATTTAGTAAATAAGCCTCTCGTGTTTCACAATGTTGGTTTGGGCCATTAATAGTGTCTTATTGGAACATATACGTTATCGTGATGATTTGACGGTAGGTAACATGGTCTTGAGGTTTGCGGCTCGGAGCGTATGTTCAACCTCGACGCTTCGCGTCTCTGTTGATCACAAGCTCCGAGCCGCAAACCTCAGACCATGTTACCGTCAATTCATTACAATAACGTATACAGATGGCGGATACAGTGTCACATGAGGCGAAGTGAAAACAGTATTAGACGGGATTTGAAGCGAGCCTAACATTGTTCTCACCGAGCCTAATGTGACACCGTGTCTGCCAGCTAAATGCCATGTAAAGTATCTATTATGCAAACATTTTTCTCAGGAATTTCATCATCAGCTGTGTTTACAAACTGTTTCGTGTTTTCGTTAAATTTTTCTCTCGACATTCATTTATTTACAAAAGCAGACTAGTGGTGATTCAATGCGAGGAGTGAAATCCCAATGATCTCCAAATAAATTATTATTTGATTATCTCCGACATTTTTGGTAACTTTTACAATTCTGATTGCTTTCCAAGACGTAAAACTGACTACAGACTTTCTAAAGTGCCCATTGGCCGAATTCAGAATACGATTGTGGCGATAAAAAAAAATGCGAACAGTGTTAATTAATATACCGCCATTGTTGGTCTATAGAATTAATCTGGGATCACTGTTGAACTTTATTGTCGGTATATTCCTCAGTCTCCGGTCATTTGTTATGACGACCCTTTGGTTAACCCTTTGAACCCGAGTGGCCGCTTTTCCGGCCAGGAACATTATATGTAATAACGTCATTATATTGGATCACTGTTCAGTAAATGTGTGTGGTAGACCAATCAATATTTTCAACGTGCAGCCGTGCAGGCCCGAGTCTGCACATTGAAAATATTGATTGATCTACCCCAAAAAATGAATATGGACTCTTCTAATTGCTGCCATTGAACTAACATGGAAGATACCACCGGAGTTCAAAGGGTTAATCTATCGTACTGACGCAATAAAAATACACTAGCCAGATCAGTAAGTCTATCTGTGAACTTATGAGGCACGAACGACTATTTTTCGTATACAATCCACTTCTATTCCCTGCGCGAGATTCACGTTCGTTCTGTCGAACGCTCTCTCATCATGGCGAATGTTTCTTCTCGGCCGTTTGGAAAGTCGAATGCTTTCATTCAGAGGTAGACTGGCCGTATGGTCTACCAGGAAAATTCCTGGTGGGTCTCCTATTGGTTTCCCCTCGGTGCCCCCAAAATTGACGCAACCCAACACCTGTTGGTATGTGAAATTTCGTGGAAATGACCAAAAGGCGAAATGAATCTGATTGTATAGACTGCCGGCATATCAAAATGTTCTCAATGTGGACTGCCATTGGCAGTCCACATAGATGACATTTCGATATACCAGCAGTCTCGTCTGACATTGATCACTCAGATGAAAGGAAACAGCGTTCCTTCAATTTAAAAAATCTAAATTTTCTCCGATTGGACCGAATTATGGTCTTCTCGATGGTTTCCCCGCTCCCCCATTATTGTCGAATGTTCGATGAAAGTGATAAAAAAAATGCCATCGAAATGTCCTCCATGTGGACTGTCATTGATGGCTCAGATGCAAGGAAGCCGTATTCGTTCATTTCGCAACATCAGAATTTTCTCCGGGTCTGGTTCATTCTTCGGTAACTTTTCTTGGGCAGTCCTCCCCCTGCATTCCCTATGATGGCATTCCTTCTTGTAATGAATAGTTCGGGACGCATGAAGTTCTCCAGATATCGCCAACATCTCCAGACAATTTCAGCTCTCTAGCATAAAAACTCTTACATGAGTTATACGACCACAAACATATATATACACATGGAACTTAATTAAGCACCCCCTGGACTGTTTCATGACAGTGTAATTGTTGTTACTGATTATTATGTTTTCATGATTGTTATGTCTAGTGAAACATGATGTGTCTGCTTGAAAGCGTATCCAAACACATCCCCTCGTCCACGTGAAGCATGCTACCCACGAATGTCACAGAAACACTGTCGTCCACATGCAATATCTGGGTATAAAACAAGACAATTTGTCACTTCTTTTATCAATAAATGTTTTTTACATGGCAAGGGTGAGACTGTCAGATGCACTAAGATGGCAAATCGTTGACATGCATGCAACAGGCATATCATTCAAAGTTAATGGAAGGCAACTTGGCTATAGTCATTCTGTCATCAGCAGACTTTTCCGAATCATCAACAAACCAACGATGTTAAGGGTCGATCAAAGCTTGGACAACCCCAAAAGACCTCTACTCGGGAAGATCGGAGTCTGGCACGCCTCGTTAGGCGTGAACCCTTGCTTCAAGTGGGGTTTTGAAACGCCTCTGGCTTCCCAACAGGCGTTTGTGCAACAGAACTGTCCGAAACAGTCTGAAAGTACTGGCTATGAGGTCCAGAAGGGTCATCAAACGTGCAACTCTGTCCAATCAGCATCAAAGACGACGTTTGGAGTGGTTTATGCATGGCACAACAACATTGGAATCGCAGGACGTGGAGGAGAGTCCATTGATCAGTCGAGGGTAAGTTCCTGCTTCACGTTACAGATGGTCGTATGAAAGTGTGAAGGCATAGAAATACTGCTTACGTGCCCAGGAACATCAGACCTACTGTTCTTTATGGTAGTGGATCAGTAATGGTCTGGGGATGCCTCTCTCGTGATTGTAAACTTGATATGGTGACAGTATGTGGGAATCTCAATGGTCATCAGAACATCCTCAATCCGGTTGACATGCCTCATTTTGACAACCACCTGTTGGCTACTCACACTGTAATCATGGACGACAATGCAAGGCCACGTCTTTCCCATGCTGTGATAGCATTCCTTCTGAACAACGATATTACAACACTACCTTGGCCTGCAATGAGCCCCGATTTGAATCCCTTAGGACACATCTGGGACTTCCTTGAACGCCGTGTGGATGCAAGGGATCCGCCTGTACAGAATTTGGCCGAGTTGGAAGCTGCATTACAATAGGAGAGCAACAGTTGCCTCTGGGCCGTATCAGAAGGCTCACTGGTAGCATTAGGGGGAGGGTTTAGGCTGTCATCCGGGCACGTGGTAGATACACTCACTACTGTAAGTAAGACACTGTTATTGTGTTCAGGAGATCACAAGTTATATTTTTGTCAGTAATTACCGGCATTGTTTCATCCTGGGCCGGCCCAGCACCTACTTGTCAAGAGAACATATTTCCACCAAAAACATTATTGACAGATATGTGTAATTAGCGCCATTAAAATACTGCATATTTTCCGCAAACAATCATTGTTGGCCATCTGAAAGATAACATGAAAGTAATGACAGTTTCCATTAACACCACTGCGAAAAAAACAGGGAGTGCCGCTTAATTAAGCGTGTATATGTACACAACGCACCTGTATTAGTGTTAGATTCATTCATGGGCGTAGCCAGGCTCAATGTAGTGGTGGGCGAACGGTGTGTTGTGGGGGGGGGGGGAGGGGCGGCTGATTATCAGACCATTTTCGTAACACAAATATAAGGGAGGGGTATATCACCTCCATTCATCGACCTCAGAATCTACGCCCCGGATCTATAAATTAATCTGACTTCAGTTGCTTATTGTGATGCCTCAGTAAAACAAACTTCCTAGTTTAAACAATATTTACAAATTTCCTGTTAACTGGTAGAGTGTTGGAAGCCCATATTTGTATTTATTCTAAAGCATAGGTACCGTACCTTAAAACGTTCATATTCAGTGGATGGAGCGCGGTAGCTCAGTGGTAGACTGTTGGGCCTCTGTGCTAGAGGTCCCGAGTTCGAACCCCGCCCTGGACGACCTGTGTTGTGTCCTTGGACAAGGCACTTTATCCCGGTTGCCTACATGGGGGCACGATGACACCGTGTAGTAAGGCGTACTGCACGTCGATGGTGCACATGTCTTCAACCGCTGTAACCCTGCTTGAGCGGAGCTTGAACAGAGTTAGAATGTTGAGGAGCTGACAGTTGCTCGTCGATGCTCGGTGGTTCTCTCCGGGTACTCCGCCTTCCTCCACTCGTAAAACTGTGACGGTCACGATTAGCCATTGTGCATAAGTACGTGGCCTTAAACACCAATAAATAAATAATAAATAATTCAGTGCATGTGATTTATATTATCTTTAAAGAGAAATTATTTAGCATGTGAGTACTCCCCTTGTTGGCACTCTCCCATAAAACGTAACAAGAAAAAGACACCTGAAGAAATTATGTAGACTAAAAAATAATTTAGCACTCTATTAGTTAATATGTACCTCAGTGGCTCTGCGGGGAGTCAATGTCAATGCAACAAGGAAGTACACGCTGGCAACGTGTGTGTCTCAATAGTTGGCGTACTGTTCTTCTCCAAGGTAACTATACATTCTGTTCATTACATTAATATTTTCGTCACGATTTTTATCTACTATATTTTTTTTATGTATGGACCTCAAACACATATTAGAAATGTTCAATAACCCGCGAACTTTTAATTACGTGTCTCCTTGAAAAATATCTTTGATGATTCGTAGTGACATTAATCTCCTTAGAGCTTGTTGAAATCTAAGTTACGGTTGCGAAACGATCCATTTTGCTCAAGTAGCGTAATATTCTATGATAAAATCAACAATTGTAATATTTTTTGCTGTGCCACGGGCGTTTTGAAAGATTTTTGATTTAGTGGCAGGAAGTACGGTAAAATTTATTTATTTATTGGTGTTGAAGGTCACATATTTCTGCATAATGGCTAATCGTGACTACAACATGAAGATAAAGTCACGTTTCTACCCATGCTTCCCATTTTAGAGGACTTCCACCCCAAGCATTGGTGACTGGTTCCTATTTTACCAGTAAAACGGAACTTTTTTACCACAGTAAACAAGCACTGCCTCACTTCCCAGGACTCCCACGGGGATTATAAAGTTTGCGCCGTTGAAACAAGTGGAAAAGATCACGAAAAAAATTATTTTTTCCTTCATTCGGTAATTCCAGAAAGTTCCGTTTGTACGAGGTTCAATTCTAAAACATTATTGGTCTAGAACCGTTTAATTTTTTACCTTATACTGTAAAATTGTTGAACAGCAGAGAATTTTCCTTTTATGCATTAAAAACATCGCTAATGACCCCCTCATTAGAACGTGCTGAACAAGCTCGTTCCAATCTGGGGCCATTTTCATTGGGGTTTTAACGACACCTTCGACAGCAAATATCAAAAAATTTTGAGTGGTGGTTCTGAAGAAGATTTGTACAGAATGTTCTCATATTGCTCAATATACGTATTTATTTATTGGGGTTTAACAACACTTTCAACAGCCCGTGTTGGACAGTTTTACGGGTGGAGGAAGTCGAATTACCTGCGAGAACCATCGAGCAGAGGCGAGCAACTGTCACACTCCGCAACGTACTAACTTCGCACACGCACGGTTAGCATTGGCCGAAAACAAGTTGTTTATCGAAAGTGTAGTACGTTGTGCCCCAACATAGGCAATCGAGATTAAGTGCTTTGCCCACGGGCACAACGCAGTAATCTCTGGCGAGGATCGAGCCGTGGACCTTTTGGTTTGAAGTCCAATGTCGTAACCACTGAGCCACAAAAAAGAATCGGAATATCGATTTCTGTGAAGAGCTCTGACAGGTTGTGGCCTTACTCAACCCTTTCCCAACGCTTACCATATAAAAAATTGTTATTTTTAATCCTTTACCCAACGTAACGGCCAAAACCGGCCTGCGTTATTCACAAAAAATCACCATTTAAATTTTATTACTTTTTCATTTTTTTTCTCAAAGACATAGCTTATTACCCCCTCTTTGGAACGAGCTCGTTGAGCTCGTTCCAATGAGGGGTCATAACCTTTTGTTTTTGACGCAAAAAATAAAAAAAAAATTAGTTATTCAATAATTTTGTTTGCAAGTGTCGTCTGCCTTTCGTGTTAGGTAAAGGCTTAACTATTTATTCAAATGTTAAAAAAATACTTCAACAAAAACTTATCGCGTGACCCCTCATTGGAACGAGCTCGTCGACACACGAGTGTGAACTTCAAGAAATGACAACCTTGCAAAACAATTTTCTAAAACAAAAAAATATAACATTGTGTTTCTTACTTTTTTCGTCAAACTCTTCCGATCGTCAAATTATCTCCAATTTGAAGTATTTCAAGAGATTTAGAAAATTGGCTGACATGTCTGGAAAAAAGTATGGAAAGAGTATGGATTTTTTTCCTGACAAGTGTAAGAACCCTGAGAGTAGACTAAGTAATATTGTTAACCTGTAGCCACATGTGTGCAGGTTAAAAAAATTAAATAGTCTTCAAAAACATAAGTCATTTCAAAATGAATGGGCGACTGGTTGCCAGTCATTTTATCGTTATTGCAGAGCAAAATTTTTACAATGTTGGGAACATTTTTTCAAAACTATTGCGATCCAAAAATTGCAGTGCTGACTGCAAATGGAATCGGAAGCAGAAATAAATTTCAAAAGCGTGAAATGAATATTCTAGCTTAAATAACAACCAAGTTGAGTTGATTTATTCTTGTAGCTCAGTCGGTTGAAACCATTATATCTTCATCGGAGAACAAGTATCAGCTTGAATATTACTGTCATTGGACGTTCTAATTTTGGACAGTAGTTATGACACAAAAGTCAAAAAGAAATACTTTTCAATTAATAATGGCGTCGACTGGTTTTTCGAAGTATGTCTCTTTACCTTATTAAGTATGAATTACTCTGTATTCGTCGCATCCAATCAGAATCAAAGACGAGTGCACAGGCATTTCGAACCAGGAAGTACGCGACCGGTCTATTGAGACCATTGCGTCTGATGACATGTTTGCTTTTCAAAAATTAATTGAAAATACATTTATTCATCTGGCATAATGCTTTAGTAATGATTTCTATTGATTCCGAAGTGTTATTCAAATCTTTTACTTGGGCTTTGAAACTTGAAGAAGAAACATAACACTGCCAACTTAACGCTTTCCGTGGGGTCTCCGGGTATGTGGGAGTGGTAGGTAAGACAGATACAGAATCTATACTAGTTTCAAGCCAGAAAATAAGCAGACTGACAGCTGCAAAATGAGGCCCCCAGAGGTGAATTTAGTGATGCTATCCTGCATAGCAGGGAAGCATTACTAAATTTACACCCTGTGAGCTTCAATTTGAATCAGGGTCTCAAAACTAAACAGAAAGGGGTACATAGAGGATAAACTGGCCCATTGTTTGAGATAGCATCATCAAATTCACCCTCTGGGAACCTCATTCTGTAAATGTCAAACTGCTTATTTTCAGGCCTGACTCGTTTGACCCCAATTTTTAGCATTCCGTTCTGAACCTCCCCCCAGGAAATGATTTTGCTATAGATTTGTCAGATAAAGTAGGGTCGGGTACTATACCTAACCACGACAATGTTACACAAGACGGATACTTATGCAACACACATATTCGTAAAAATAAGATTTTTAATTAAACACAAGAGATGACTTTAATTCATCTCATGTGTTTAATTAAAAATCTTATTTTTACGAATACATTTGTTGCAATATACTCTTGTAATTAGGACAGTTAGACATTGTTCCAGCTTATTCATTATATAGAGAATAAATAGGAATTAGGGCCGGGAATCAGATTTAAACCACGAGCAGGATAAAGGGTTTTCTCAAATTATTATTAACAATTTCTAAATTTTGTTATAACTATTTAATTGTAGGTATTTTAAACTTAACAAGTCATTGCACGTTGTAGATAGTACATCGCGAAGTGTGAATGTATCGCAGTCGGCAAATTGAGTCATGTCAAAGATCAAGTCGGATGTAGTTTCTACTATAGATGTAAATTTTGTAATGGAATATTCTGTTTGAAAACGTTTTAACCGCGGTAGAAACTTTACACCGGTAGTGGGGTTAAAAGCTAAAATTTAACACACCGGTTTTTCATGAGTAGTAACATAATAGGTGAGCATGGTATAAAATTATATTATCACCCCCCCCCCCCCCATGGGAACTGTTTCCCTAACTGTCTGTAGTTTTCTAAATGGTGCGCACATTGTTTTGTAACATTCCGAAAGTTCAGGTAATATAGAAAATTTGCATACCTTAAGATAATCCTAAGGTGGCAGAAATGGCAGAAAATTTGTAATGTGCTTGGATTTGTATGGGCAATTACTGAGAAACTCAACTTACTTTTTTTTCAAGTGTCAAGTCATGTAACATCTACAATAACGAAAGAATAGTATAAGTAAGAGAAGAAACAATGAAAAATGAAAAATTAAACTCGCCCAAATTTGTGTTTTTTATTTCCACCAAACTTTCCCAGTATGTTTGTATTCATGTACGCAAAACGTATTTAAGGGGATAAAGAATAAGCCCATCGTGCCTGTTATATTCTATATATCATATTAAGATTGCAGAGTGTATAGTCTGTCTGTCTGTCTGTCTGTCTGTCTGTCTGTCTGTCTGTCTGTCTGTCTGTCTGTCTGTCTGTCTTGTCCTGTCCTGTCCTGTCCTGTCCTGTCCTATCCTGTCCTGTCCTGTCCTATCCTCCTGTTCTGTCCTGTGCTGTCCTGTCTACCTGCCCTGTGAAATATTAACCCTTTGAACACCAGCGGACGCTTTTCCGGCCAGGAACATGATACGTCATAACGTCAGTAAATAAGATGGTTTTTCAACATATGTGTGGGTAGACCAATCAGTATTTTCAACGTGCAGCCCGAGGCTTCAAGTTGAAAATACTGATTGGTCTACCCCAAATAATGAATATGAACTCTTCTGATTGCTGCCATTGAACTGACATTGGAGATACCACTAGCATTCAAAGGGTTAAACAGAATAGCAGACATGGAAATGCTTGTATCAATCTAAACTACATATTAATTTTAACGTCAGTCTGAAACAGTAAGCATGTGATTGGTTAGATATTTAGACATAAGAACAAAGATTGGCCGTCTGTGGCAACCAGAACTGTTCAGTTGGTCACGGTCTGAAGGGTTGCGTAACAGGATAAATCTGCAAGGAAGACCTCCAGTCTATACTAGCGGAGAATGATTTTTGAAAGTTCGGACTTCAAAGACAAATGATTTCTGTGAATTTTATTTGAAGTCTATTGTTGGCCCGTGAAATTGTAGGCCGACAGAGATTTTTTGCGTTCTGCTTTCATTACAAGAATATCGATGGTTTGATATTTAAATTGCCTTTTCTGTATTGCTTTTATTTATTGATCTTTTTAGAAATATGTTATTTATTTTCAGAACTAATTACGTCACAACTCTCTCGCTTGAGGAACATGGTTGAATATTGTTAACAAATAAAACAAGTCCCGGTACACACTCCGTACCCTGATTTCTAATGTTTTCGAAGTGCCTTTTGGCACATAGAACATATTGGAACTCAGCATCCGAGGGCAAGTGGGACAGGGGTATCAATAAGGGCACACGACTCTGGGCATGAGTTTAGACCGTGAGTTTTCTTTTTTCTTTCTTTTTTCGTCAGCCCTACATTAAGAGCACTTCCCCTTCACCCGCACGCATAAAATTTGTCACACATGTTGACTGGTGTCCTGTTTCAAATTTCTCACTCTTGCGTTCTGGAATTTCAGCCTTTATCAAGTTACGCGCTTTTCTTGATCTTTTAACTCTTAACCTTCTGAGTATTTTCTAGATATTTTTCATGAAGCAGCCATGACTATATTTGATGAATAATTAATCTAAATGTAACACAAGAAATCATTGGTGAAAAAATCCATTCAATTTACATGGTGCAAGTATGATTAAATGGGCCCAACTTATACTTATTTCAGTGACAAGAGAAACCCTGTGCTGGGCAGGAATACCCGCCAGCAGCATGCAAAGAGTTAATATCAACGCCTGTATCAAGCTCCCAACAAAAACACATTTAAAAATGTGGTACCGACCTGGGAAATTCTCAACGGTTATCACAGAATTTTGGGGTGTCTCCCTTCACACCAACGTCACAAAAATTGAATTTCGTCCGATTTTCATGAAATTTTAGTAAAGATAAAAATAAAGATAATTTTAATAGCAATAAACAATCCATATGGACAGGCTGCATAACAACGGTGAACATATACGTATAGAAAAGAACATACATATATATGAATTATAATTCAAATACGTGACAGGTAAATTTCCAATGTGCATACGATTATAAAATACTTTGCAGCAATTGCCGGGTATCAAAGTACTGTCGGATTACGCTTGTAACTTTCGACTCAATTTCCGGACAATTATTTGATATAGTTAGATCTGTTTGTTCATCTATATTTAATTAACCAAAGATCGTATGATATCTCTGCATGGTGTCAAATAAGAGAGTTCTTAATTCGACATATGCAGGACACTCTATTATGAAATATTTCTCATCTTCAATTTTTCGCATTGAACAAACACAGCATAACCTATTTTCAAGTTCAATAGGAGGCTGATGATGCCGCCATTTTTTTGATAGCAAGGCAATGATTACATATTTGGAGATGGGTGAATAGGGACCTATCATCACTTCAATTTGTATACACAAGGTATGGTTCAAGCTCAAACTTGCTGTTAATTAGACAATATGTTCTTAGTTTACTGTTATCCGCGTGTATTTTTTAACATTAAAATGATTTGAATGCTCTGTGTAAAGCGGATTTCTGAATGCTGATACATTTATATTACAGGTTGCTAAACTATCACCACTAATACGTATTAATTCCATAAGATTCCAATGTTTGATAATTGATTTGTTTGAAGTTAGATTCATGTGTTCAGTAGCAGCATTTTGCAAAAGTGTGTTACTTGAGACTGATGCTAATTGGTTAACGTAAGATGCCATACGACAAAGAATATCAATGTATAACGGGTAACTACCCAGTACAGCATTATTGCATGCATGTTTTCCAGCACCTAATACTTATTTACAAAATTTAATGTGTAGTTGTTCAGTCAAGACGATTAGTATTCTTCTCAGTTATTTCCATACCCCATAACTCGCAACCATATAAAGCAACGGGCTTTCTTGGTTTGTGAAACATTTTGTGGGAAGTTCGGACAGAAAGCGGGGCAGTTCTCTGACAAGCGCCAAGTAAGAAAAACATTGTTCTGCGACCTTTCGCACTCTCTTCAGAAATTGCTTGAGTGAACGTTTCTGAATTTTTCAACATTTATTCCAAGATAATTCTATGCATCAACATTTTCTAACGGGTTGTTATTTGTGGAATATTTGGGGTTTCGTTTCACTGCTCGCGCCCTAAATACCATGGATTTTGTCTTATCCGTATTAATAGATAATACATTAACACTTACGCTTCCGAAGGCGAGTATTGTCACCCATGTTATGATGATTATCTGTACGTTCTGGTATGTGCAGATCTAACGTACCATCTGATTAATTGTTGGACTGGGCACGTAGAGCCATTTCTAACAATTAATCTTATGATAGAATTTCAAGCATTTCATAAATCTTATTAAACTTACTCGCATGCGGGCGTACATAGAGGTCCTCCATATATGACTAAAGTGGGCGTGGCAGTGAAGGGTTAATATGGGTATAATTTTGTAACTTCTCAGGACTATCCGAGACTAATACAAGGTCATCAGCAAACATGATGTGACAGGTAACGTCGCCTATTTTAACTGGATCACAAGGTGCATCGCAGGAACGTTCGATATCGTCTGTGAATATTTTAAATATGTTGGATGATAAAATACATCCCTGGCGAACACCTATTGTTGATAATGTTGGCGGCCCTAAACCTTTGCTCGTTTTTGTGACACAGTAACTTGAATCATATAGGGATTTAATAATCTCGAACAGTTTACCTTCCATTCCAATAGCATCCATTTTTGTAAACAATATTGCTCTATCAACAGAATCGAACGCTTTACGGAAATCGACGAAAGCAGCGTATAATGGTTTACATAAACATTTATATTTCCGAATAACTGTGTCAAGTACAAAAGCACTGTCAATCGTGCTTCTCCCGCTACTGAATCCAAATTGTTTCTGCCTAATTATACTATTACTATCTAAAAATGCTACTATCTTTTGGTTAATAATTTTACTGAAGAATTTGCATACCGTGAACTCAATGCAATAGCCCCATAATTATCCGGGTCATCTCTTAATTGATACCTTTTTATGTATCAAACTAAGCATAGACGCAAGAGTGCCCAGTTTATTGTGGAGTTCAGTAAAATATTATTTCTTCGTAAGCTTTAATCTCGTTTGTATATTTTCTTAATTGAGTGATACTTGATTCTCAATTGTCTATCAAATGGGTTACTCCTCATAGTACGAACAATTTTGTCTAAGCATTGTTTCAATTCTTTACATCTATTGTCAAACCATTTTTTTTCAGTGAATTATTTTGTATTTTGGCTTTTTCGAACAGGCGTGCCAATTAATTTTCGTTATGATTTCCATAAATACTTTCACGGCAGTTATAGTACCTTGTGGTTCCGATTTATATGGTTGCATTCTGAAAATTCATCAAATGTTGACGACATGCTGATGAGTTTACCATATTCAACGCTTTTTGGGGTACTTAAGTCATTCCGTTTTAACCTGACACTTTATTTCTTGTATTGATATGTATTAATTTGGTTCCCCGATAACTACATTGAAATTTGAGATGTAAAACCAACTGACAGTGATCGGAAAACTCAGTAGGAAGTCGAACGCAAAAATTATGAATGGAAGTTAAAAATCTTTCTGTGATAAGAATGTAGTCTACAACGCTTGCTCCATTATATTGATAGGTCGTAAAGTGACAAAGTCGGCCACCAGGTACTCGGCCATTTATTATTCTTATACCTACACTCTGACAAAAATGTATGAAATGTCTACCGAAGGCATTCGCCTTATCAACCATGTTACAATGCAAGCAAGCTGGCATCCTCTGATATATTACAACTATTCATAGGTAAGGCTTCATGTGTATCATTCTTAATTGAAATATGATCAGACTATTTCCCCGTACGAGAATTCAAATCGCCACCAATAATAATCATTTTGTTCTCGTCATGTTTCAAAAGTGAATTTTCTATTTCAATAAATAAATTTTTGTCTTTATTTGTGGGTTTCCAGAATGTAGAATTGCTTGGTGGTATATACATCGATACAAAAACGATATTAGAGAGAGGTTAAACATTTTCCCGGAAAATTCAACACATATAGCTATTTCACTTACAGTGTAACTATTTACGATAAATCTTCTATAATTACTCAAATAGTAAAATATCATACCTCCTTCTGCTTAATGCCGTAATTGCGACACATTTGTATAGATTCATAATATGGAATATCGATGTCATCATCTTTCTGTGCCAAGTTTCAACAAGCGTAATAAATTGATGTTTACATATTAAATTCCAAAATATGGGGTCATTAATCTTATTATACGCATTCCAAGACGTATATATGAATGTGCAAAAATCATTACGTCTAATACGCCCTTGTTCTGACATGATTATATCATGAAATGGAAAGGCCGATGGCGATAGTAGCCGTCAAAAGTTCGCATAACGTTATTAGTTTTATCAGTATTCAAATGGAATTTTAGTCATATTGTATTCATATATGACTCTCTATCCTACTAATCCAAACTATTATAAAGTTAAGTTTTAGTACTGACGCATAACGTTAATATAGTTACATGTGTGCAATATGATATATTGAATTTTATACCATGATTATATATTCTACTATATGTAAAAAGCCTATGGCATAAATTTTAGCTTTATATACCAATCGTGGTGAACCCGCCAGCATTTCAGTAGTTAAAATTTACACCTACAGTGGAATTACATCCATCTTGAATTTTGGTGACCTCGCCTTGAATGCAAACTTGTCTAAATTTATCATTCGTCATCTCGTGAAGAGTGAAATGAAACCGGCAATTATTTATTACGTTTTTAAATAAATGTACTTCATAAGATACCAAAAATGAACAAACATACGTTGTCTCGTGCTAATAAAGCATCCATAACTCGAAATAGTATGTTATTATGTTATTAAAATGAAAAAGGCCCCGTAATTTGCGCGTTTCGTTTTCTATTTCGGTTCGGCGATAAAATTGCCAGCGGAAGTATCGCCCGCCGGTGCTCATGTAAACAAAAACTGATTCGCACGTGTGAATATTGATTTATTTAACATTTAAACTCTTTTATTAATCTGACGATCATGGTATAAATAAAATATACCCAAAGTAGCTTGGTGTACCAACTGTTCACCACTCGTGGTGAAGTGGTGTTAACGGCGCACCAAAGGCTCGCGGTTAACACCACTTCACCACTCGTGGTGAACATTTGGTACACCAGGCTACTATGAGTATATTCTATATATACAAACACGCACAGTCAATACCACAATTGACAAAAACATTAGAATAAAAAGTTGAATAGTGATTAATCTAATAAGTGATGTCACAATTTTTACCATATAATTCTGTTACTAATATTCAAATTATCATAGACGATAAGCAACTAGAAGAAGATTTTTCATCTAAACAAAAAACAATGAAGTTTGGTGTGTTGACAATGAATAATCTTAACTGCACGTGCATGCAATTATACAGGGGCGGATCCAGGGGGGTGCTCTGGGTGCTCGAGCACCCCCCCCCCCCCCCACCCCACACACACACACACGCCTACTCACTACTCACAGTCATCCAAGAAAACTTGAATTTGCAGACATTCTGAAAGAGTGAGAACTTCATCCCAATCACAAGTGTTACTGTAATAAGCATACGCGATTACTGTATTTCCGATCAAGCCTCCAATAATCTATCTTGAAGATTTAATTTCAATAAAATGTAATTGTTATAAGAATGTGCTTGGAATTTAACCAGTTACCAATCACAGCTTTTCCCAAAATTGTGAATTTCTTAAAAAAAAAAAATTAAAATATGCCAATATCCATACAAATATGGATGGCATTTGAATCAGTTGACGAGCTGATTCCAATGTCATCCATATATTTACGGTCTTATGGACAAAGTTTCCACGTATATCAGCTCTGTTCGTAAATATATCTTTGTTCAGCTGAATCAGTGATGCCATAGTGACGTTCGCCTTCAGCAATAGTTTTACACTATGACAGATGATTGAATTGGACAATTTAATATTTAACAAAGAGCATTTAACATTGGTGAATGATTCACCAATGTTAAATGCTCTTTGTTAAATATTAAATTGTCGCAACAGTTGAACTTGCTGGATAATGCCTACAGGAATTCTCTAGTAAACTTAAACAATTTAATGTTACAGAGCAACAGGACATCTAGTATCCAGACTTATTTCTTCGACAACATGAATAAAATAATTAAGCTACTTACCAGTTAAGATCAGTTGATGGAACAATGTATTTACACAGTGTACAAGTTTGTGCGTTCACATAGCACGATAGAAGCGTACAAACTGAGACGGGACTTGGGTGTTTAAGAAGCGGATCCAGGATTTTGAAATAGAGGGACGTCGCCCTCTATACTTATATGGTCACAAACTGTTGTGAATCAAGTGTGCACATACTATTAATTTATAGTACGCACTGGCTTCAATTATTTTATTAGAATTGACTGGGGCGTGCCTTTGCCTTTGGCACGCTCCAGTCAATTCTAACAAAATAATTTTCAACGACATATACTTTTTATATCTGATTAATAGACGGGGACGCACGCGGCGTGCGCCCCTCTATTTTCTCAGAAATGATTTCTGAGAAAATAGAGGGGCGCACGCCATGTGAGTCCCCGTCTAAATCTGCCTTTGGGGTGTTTAACATTTAAATAGTATATGCATCTCAAAGTTGACCAGAAGAAATGTGACCCCCCCCCCCCCCGGCCACTCACCCAGTGGCACCCACCCATCCACACATTCACCACCCACACACACTCATACTTCTTGGAACTTCTGTCGCCCCTGCGTACAACAGGTATGTCATGGTGAAAATTATTATGTTTTTTCCAGGCAATCCCCGCATTTCAGTTAATTTGATGCAAAATCCAGGGGTGATAATATTTGCTTCTTGGTAGGTAACAATTATGAATGATTATTTTGTTTTTCATTGGGCAGTGTCAGTACCATAATTGTTTTTACCAAATTTCAAGCCAAATCGGCAGAAAATAGGTTTAAGAGAAAAGACAAATATATGACCAGGATACGTCTCAGATAGCATCTGATGGGTTCCTAATTCAAAAATTTTTTCTGGGGGAGGGCCAGACCCCCCGCTAATTGCTTCGCGCCTTCGGCGCTCGCAACGACGGCGCAGAGCGCCGTCACGCTGCGCGCCTTCGGCGCTTGCCGACCAACAATAGCACCCCCCTTATAAAATCCTGGATCCGCCCCTGTTATTTGAGAATCGACAAACATAGATCGTTTATTTGCCACTGGTCTATAGGATATATCATTTGTCCATGGCACGATACTGCAATTACGATCCGAGTCCGTGACATGTCGAGCCGACGAGCGCTGTGAAGATATCTTATCAGTACCATGTTGAATGTTTGTGCCCAATAATTCAACACCTTCTTTGTTAGGATGTCAATTGTCATGAAATAATTGATTTATTTGCACGGTCACTATTTTCTTCTAGAAAAACGAATGAATTGTCTATAAATATACAACCCATATCTTGACAAACAGTTCGATAGCACTCGTTTGTATACCAAATGATTTTATTAACACCATTCCTGTTCGGCGTTAGCAAGACCGATGGAATTCTCACAGTGGCAGCAGGATATAAGCTACGAATATAATTGACTATATCCCGAACTTCCAATTCATCTGTATTCAATCCATTCAATTTATTCCTACATGCACTGTCACCTTACACTCACGTGCATGTAGATCGTTTCGCCCATCATCCAGCAACATTTTCCAACCCGTTAACCTAAGACCACCAATTGACACCTTCACAAACTCTCCATTTTTAGAGAGCTTCTTGCATTCACATATCGAACCACCGAATATCCAATAACGAGATGGACAGGACGATCATATTTACTTTCCGGATTGACGAACCTTTGACTTGGCTGTTGTGTGCGGTATTAACAATCGGCGTGTGCTTCTCCAATACAGAGAATTTATTTGAAACCGGAACCTGCGGTGCACACTCAACACAAAAAGTGCTAACTTCTTAATCTCTATGCTGTCTTTCATCAGACACCATAACCCCTAGACCCGATGTAGATAAACCTATAATATTTCACAAATACCAAAATGAATAGATTAAGTCGTCCATCCTTGCATCTCTGTTAACATTGTCGGAAAATTCTTACCGCTATGGCATTTTACCCAGTGAGGGTCGGAAACGTCAAATTCACACTTTCGCTGCCTAAAGCGACTATTGTCACATATTTTATGATGATTATCTATATGTTCTGATATGCGCAGATCAAACCTACCATCTGATTAATTGTTGGAAGGGCTCAGAGAGCCCTTTCCAACAATTAATCAGATGACAGAGTCTCAAGTACACTTCAAAAAATAAAGGTTCTCTTTAGAACCTAAACTGGTTCTATCTTGTCCCTGAGATGGAACCAGTTTAGTTTAAACAGTATTTATTTCAAATCAAATACATTTACCAAGATTAGCATTAAATTTTAACAGAATAATACATGAACTGAAGTAGATTCAGCAGTAAACTTGGAGCTTATTCAACGCAGTCGCCAAACATTTTGAAACAAAGCGAATATAAATGCCTGGTGTATTGTTCTTTACAGAACCAAAACTGTTTCGATATGCCAACTGTTATTCCCTCCTTTGCTTAATAATGATTTGAGACAACCTCGTATAAACTCTAAACTTACGGCTGAAACCCCCTCAGTTTATGTTTAATTCTGTGAATATTTAATGTTAATCTTTATAAATTTATTTGATTTGAAATAAATACTGTTTAAACAGAACTGGTTCCATCTCAGGGACAAGATTAGAACCAGTTTTGGTTCTAAAAAGAATCTATATTTTTTCAGTGTATGTCATAAATTTTATTATTAAACTTCCTCGCATACGGGCGAACATAGAGGTCTCCAATGTATGGATAAAGTGGGCGTGGCAGTAAAAGAGTTAACCCTTTACCCAACGTAACGGCCAAAACCGGCCAGCGCTATTCTCAAAAATCGCCTATTAATTTTCACTATTTTTTTCATTTTTTGTCTCAAAAACATAGGTGAAAAAGGTTTTGAAAATGTGACAACAGTTACCCGAGATATGCCGTAAACAACGCCGGGGGTTCAACCATCTCTCCTTATTAACATCCCAACCCCTGGAAGCCATATATATACAGAATATTTCGCATTCAACTAACGGAATAGTTGAAGTCGTCCATCCTTGTATCTCTATTGACAGTGTCGGAAAATACTTAACCCTCTGACGTCTTACCCAATGAGGGGGGCGAAAACAACAAAATTCACTTTCATTGCATCAACTTGAAATCAAGTGAGATAAAAGTACTCGTGGTCCCAAAACAGAGTTGGAAACATTTTAGAAAATCAGACGTCAAATACCAGAGAAATTACATAAAACAACGTCGTAGTTAACCCCCCCCCCCCCCCCTTCTCTCTCTCTCTCTCTCTCTCTCTCTTTCCGGAGACAGCCATACCTCCAAATTACATGACATAGCACTATAAAATATCACACACCGCAAAAGAATAGTTGAGGGGGTTAATTTCTCCATTTTTTTCCTATTTGTTGGAAATTACTTGACGCTATGACGTCTTACCCATTGAGGATGAGAAAAGGTGAAAATTACATTTCAGTGGGCGAACTTAAAGTCAAGGCACATATTTGTACTCATGGACCCAAAAACAAAGTTGAAAATATTTGGAAAATCTGTCGTTAGAAACCTGGGATAGGACGTAAACAACGTCGGAGGTACCAATCTATATACTTGAACCCCCCCCCCCCCCCCAAAAAAAAACAATAAAAAACAACAACAAACAAAAGAACAAGAGTAAGCTTTGGACGGAAATGTCGATCACCGCGGAATGACGTTTGCTAGTTCATAAATAGTCTTCGATGTGTACGTGTTAATGCACGGGGTATTCCTGTCTGTTCTTTTCTGAAGAGGGGGCACTATTGGTTTAAAGTTTCGGTGAGGATCCCCCCCCCCCCCCCCCCACCGTTCCGCCGCCTCTGCACTCACTTCCGGATGATACCGTCAACGCAAATGTCAGTGGTTAATTAGCAGAATTAACAGATTAAAAGACAAGCGGGAATGTCCCCACAGTATTCTGCCTTTCCTGTTTGTGTTAATGTGCTACGCCTCTGATCCTGAGATCATATTTTCACTTTGCAACACGATGTTCTCCTGTTGATGACGTCACATGGCTTGAGTGAACACAATGAAGTATTCTTCTTCTCCCTAAAACATTGACCCGCTATTCTCAAAAATCGCCTATTAATTTTCACTATTTTTTTCATTTTTTGTCTCAAAAACATAGGTGAAAAAGGTTTTGAAAATGTGACAACAGTTACCCGAGATATGCCGTAAACAACGCCGGGGGTTCAACCATCTCTCCTTATTAACATCCCAACCCCTGGAAGCCATATATATACAGAATATTTCGCATTCAACTAACGGAATAGTTGAAGTCGTCCATCCTTGTATCTCTATTGACAGTGTCGGAAAATACTTAACCCTCAGACGTCTTACCCAATGAGGGGGGCGAAAACAACAAAATTCACTTTCATTGCATCAACTTGAAATCAAGTGAGATAAAAGTACTCGTGGTCCCAAAACAGAGTTGGAAACATTTTAGAAAATCAGACGTCAAATACCAGAGAAATTACATAAAACAACGTCGTAGTTAACCCCCCCCCCCCCCTTCTCTCTCTCTCTCTCTCTCTCTCTCTCTCTCTCTCTCCTCTCTCTCTCTCTCTCTCTTTCCGGAGACAGCCATACCTCCAAATTACATGACATAGCACTATAATAATATCACACACCGCAAAAGAATAGTTGAGGGGGTTAATTTCTCCATTTTTTTCCTATTTGTTGGAAATTACTTGACGCTATGACGTCTTACCCATTGAGGATGAGAAAAGGTGAAAATTACATTTCAGTGGGCGAACTTAAAGTCAAGGCACATATTTGTACTCATGGACCCAAAAACAAAGTTGAAAATATTTGGAAAATCTGTCGTTAGAAACCTGGGATAGGACGTAAACAACGTCGGAGGTACCAATCTATATACTTGAACCCCCCCCCCCCCCCAAAAAAAAACAATAAAAAACAACAACAAACAAAAGAACAAGAGTAAGCTTTGGACGGAAATGTCGATCACCGCGGAATGACGTTTGCTAGTTCATAAATAGTCTTCGATGTGTACGTGTTAATGCACGGGGTATTCCTGTCTGTTCTTTTCTGAAGAGGGGGCACTATTGGTTTAAAGTTTCGGTGAGGATCCCCCCCCCCCCCCCCCCCCACCGTTCCGCCGCCTCTGCACACACTTCCGGATGATACCAGTCAACGCAAATGTCAGTGGTTAATTAGCAGAATTAACAGATTAAAAGACAAGCGGGAATGTCCCCACAGTATTCTGCCTTTCCTGTTTGTGTTAATGTGCTACGCCTCTGATCCTGAGATCATATTTTCACTTTGCAACACGATGTTCTCCTGTTGATGACGTCACATGGCTTGAGTGAACACAATGAAGTATTCTTCTTCTCCCTAAAACATTGACCCGCCTCTCATAAAAAACCCTCCGTATTCACAACTGCTCTGTAAACGAAAAGGCCACATACGCCCAGCGGTATTTACAAATTTCGGCATTTAAATTTTACTATTTTTGCCTCTAAAGCATAACTTATGACCCACATTGGAACGTTGAGCCCGTTCCAATGAGGGGGGTCTTACCTATTTTTTAAGGCGAAAATGAATTTTGCAATATTTTTTCAGTCATTTATTTTGAAAGTGTCGTCTGCAAGTCATGTAAGGAAAAGAGTTTATTTATTGGGGTTTAACAGCACTCGGTGTCACATCGTGTCGGGCTGTTTACGGGTGGAGAAAGTCGGAGTACCGTATCCGAAGAAACCACCGAGCAGCAAATGTAAGGCTCTCCGGCTGCTTACTAGCTCTATACAAGATGAGTTTGAAGCGGTTGAAGTTAAGTGCATCGTCGACCTGCAGCACGCCTAAGTACACAGAGCCACCATGCTCCCATGACAAACTTTGATACAAACAAATCTGTAATCTTAATGCACATTATAAATGGTGTCCCCACATTCTCGTGGTGTTTTTTCTGGTTACATTCTGAAAACATTTTCCGTTAAAATCAATATTTTTGCAATATAGTCTGCTCTGTAGACACGTATTCCTAAAGAAAGTAAATATTCTGTGTTTTTTACTACAAGGGGCGTCTCTTTAACCCTTTGAACCCAAGGAACAAGATACTTCATAATTTCATTCAGCAGGATGACTGCAAAGTGGATGTATGAGATAGACAATTAATATTTTCAACGTGCAGCCAAAAGGCTGCACGTTGAAAATATTAATTACTCTACCCCCCAAATAATGAATATGGACTCTTCCACTTTCTGCCATTGAACTGACATGGAAGATACCACCAGGGTTCAGAGGGTTAAGTATCAACGCCTGGTTGGCAGGATACAATAGAAAATACTGAATGACATAGCCTCCTAAAAACTACAACGCATTGGAGCTTGCTTTTTGTGACGTGGGTGCACGCGAAGACATCTGTTGGCTCGAGTTCTTGGCTCGCATGAATGTCTAAAGTTCGTGCACCAGACAATAGACAGAGCGCGTGCATTAATTTTCCTTATCTGCTGGAAGGACACAAGAACTGATTTCAAGAGTAGCACTTCATTTGTAACATTCATCATGTTGGGGCATGGGAAGCTGTTATTTTCTCTGCGCTTTTATTGTTTTTGTTTGTTTAGGGTTTTTTATGGGGGGGGGGGGGGGAGGTATTTGGGTTTTTTTTTCTGTTGTTGTTTGTTTGTTTGTTGTTGTTGTTTTTTTTTTGTTTTTTTGTTTGTTTTTTGTTTTTTAGTTGTTTTTTTTTGTTTTTTTTTTTGGGGGGGGGGGGGGGGGGGGGTGGGGGTTCTTGTGAGCTGATATTCACAAAAAAACCCACAAAAATGAAAAATAAATGAACATGTGCGTTACAATAAAGTGGGTACATACATATATAAGACAGAAAATATTTTTATACTCATCTTTATGATTATATATATATCAATTCTCTCATTCAAATAAACGGTAAAACGGACTACCCTGAATATTTAACGAGAGATTTTGTTACAAAATTTGCTAGGTACTCAAATAGAACGTTAATATCGACTGTTGAAAAGTACAGTTGTAATTAAAACTGTGACAAGAAATCATTTTGCAAATACAAGCGCTTGAGAAAAGACCAATGAGACACTTTTATTTTGTGCTTACATCGCAAAGCCTCCAAAATGGACCCCCCCCCCCCCTCCAACAATCCCCCCCCCCCCCCACCCCGACCCCATAAAAAACAGCTTTTTGGTCGAATCGTCCCTTGGGTACGAAACTCGACTGGGAAGAAAATCCTGTGTCGAGCTGGTTTTGAGAGGAAATGCCCTGGTGCTCTCTCCAAGTATTGCCCATGGCAGTTCTCGAAAATTTCAAGCGGTAATTAGAGGTGCTGGTATAAAGAGACGTACAGTCACATTTAAATGCCGGTTTTGCAACGTTCCAAAGGGTGCTTGTATTTAATTAGGCACCAAAGTATCCACTTTATACGAAAGACTGATCTCTTGACAGAGAATCGATGAAAACATTTTTTAGTGAGACACTGATTCGTTGAACTAAACCTTATGAACATGCTCTATGGGCATCGGTGGAGGGTAAATGCTGAGGAGATCGGCGGTGTTACCCTCCCCCCCCCCCCCCCTCAAAAAAAAAAACAACAAAAAACATGATCTTCTGTTCGCAGGGGGCGAGTAGGGCTGGCCAACGGCCTGCCTTTCGGTGCTCAGCCTCTGCCCGGTTACCACGGTCCGAGGCCCACTCAACTACTGCCCCGCCAAGGAATTATTTGCCAGAATGTTGACCTGCTTAACACAATAGAGCTGAACAGCCAGGGCACACGAGGCACTTGATATATCATGATCTTGTACAACTTCCACCTCAGTTCATATGTACGGCTGCCCATGCAAAAGGAGGCCAGGGTAACAAGAATTGCATTGCCAAGCATAGTATGGGGCGGTGCGGTATGGTGATATATATGCAGGGTAATATGTGCTGATAGTAGTGCAGAATGATTATACAACCCCCCCCCCCCCCCCCCCCAGTATTTTTCAGTAGTTACGGGCCTGGGGCTACATGTATCCATTTGGAACATTCGAACCATCTGTTAACGTTGTCTTTCAAAGGTAGCTTGTCGCCTGCCCTACCAACCCCCCGGCGTCTTTGTCCCCTACCCCCCCCCCCCCCCTTTATCACAGTTCCTGCATCCGCCCCATGATATTGGCTCGAATTTGAAGGAATGGACGAATTTGTTATGAAGACACACACGCCATTGATTGAGAAATGCAAGAAATGGAGCTTGTGGTGAAGGCGAAAAAAAGGCATTATATTTTTGCCTTAGCCCCTTGCATGCTGCTGGTGGATTTTCCAGTTCAAGACAGAAACTATTTTGCAACTAAAATAAGTATAATACAGGCATGTGCAATCAAATTTTCCCACTGTAAATTGAATAATAAAAATTTTGTCCCGTGATTTGTTGAGTTGAATTTTCGTGAATTTTCAGTCAAATCTAATCATGGCTGCTTTACAGCAGCCATGATTAGATTTGATAGAAAATATTTTTAAAATACTCAACAGATTAGAATTAACTATTATTCAACATTTGGGTACCCAAGAATAATAATTAATTCTAATCTTTCTCACACGAGAATATTTGTTGTAAGGACTTTGACTATTATATTCAATGAACAAGCTTAATCAATCAAGCGATATCCAATTTAGTGAGATCCTACGCTGAACTGCACTTCTGTTCTCCCGAAAGTTCAAAGTTCATGCTATATATAGTTCAATTACTGAAAAGACAATTACAATCGAAGACAAGTCGATGTCTTCAGCGTTCGTTTGTTCACATCAGAATTTCGTGTTAACTCCCTTGCCCACTCAGGTAGAATTGTTGGCCACGCTAGATTTTGTGTTACAAGAAGGATTACCAGAAGGAATACAACACATGATGCGCATAATGTGATAACTTCTTGAGCTTTAATTTAATTCAGTGCAATGAGATAATCCACTATAAAAATACCATGTTTCTGGAACAGTATAGTATCGCATGGAAAAGCGTCCACAACATGGATAAGAAGCCTTGAATAACTTTCTATTTCGTGTCTGTACTAGAGTAATAAAATTTTCCTGCAGGTTTACACTGTAAACGGTAATATTTCACAATGATTTTCCAACACAATGCTTCCACTATAGAGCGTAACAATAAAACCGAATGTTTCAGCTTTCGAATCTTTTTATTATTTTACTCGTAAATGTTGACTCTTTTCATTCACAGATAATGTGAAGATCGTATGGGTTAAATAAACTTAAACACAGTGTGTGAAAAGGAATTTTGATCCCCCTCCACGTATGAATTATTTAACCCACTCGCCATAGGCATATGTGGTCAACGTGCTCTAATAGCATCGGAGGATTATGCGATATTAGGATATTCAGCGGGGAACCGGCTATAGGATTGAGTCAATACACTGCCAGTGACCGTGTATGAGCCAATACACCCTCCTCTGCTGGGCGCCATTTTGTTTCCGAATTAAATTTCCCACCTTAAGTTTTCACCTATTTTCGTGCAAATAAAGAAAGTTTCCTGATAAACATTAAAAAAATGAAGCGATTCGGATCATTTAATTTATTATTTAATTCGTTTGGGGCATGATAAATACGTTGCAGGACGCGTGGGAAGTAGGTATAAAAGGAGAGTATACTATCACTTTGTACATGTACGTGTACAACATACGTACACGATGCGTTCACCAACGTGGAATTCAGTGTTAAATCACACGCTTGTTCACAAAAATGTACAGTGATCTTGAATCCCCCATGTTTTTTTGTGACTCCCAGATCGCACTTTTAACGTTCAAATACTCGTGGTGAACGCGCGTTTTTTAAAAAAAGGGCGAAATTGTACATCGTCACTTTTATCTTTCACTTTAAAAAATTTTGTATACGTTCCCATCGCAGCTCAGACCATCGATCCATCGTTGGCGAACGCGAGCAAAAAATTCTAGGTCAGCATCAAAAAACGGCCTGCGGATTCCATATCAGTGATCCAGAACTCTCCCTTGTTTTTGAGGCGGTGGGTTTTTCCCATTTACGACGTCATTAGGGGAATTCCCCACTATGAGAATTCCCAAACTCAGCTAATCGACCGATCGGATCGCTCGATTCTACGCCAATCGACCGATCGGATCGCTCGATTCTCGTAAACTCGATCATACGGAGTTATCTCCCCTCGTCGTGGGGTGGGGGAATATCCTAGGAAATAAATAAAAGTGATTGATATATATAGGAGAGAAAAAATATATATAAATAATAGTTATTTAGAAAATTAAATACATCAAATCGAATAGATAATAAAAACGTAAATCATGAGCGATTCTCAGGATATTAGAGTGAGGTTTCTTTTAAAAATGCTGATGAGAGCCTACGCATTCTGCGTGAACGAACAACTAGGTCGTCTCTTGTTAGAACGATGCGTCGGATGTCGGGATCACCTAGACTTCGATCACGAGAATCATTCGTGTCTGTGGATGGAAAGGGAAGATATGGTCGTCAAGTATTTCGAACCGGCGTTCGAACGCGTTCAAATCAATGAAGTGATCGCGTTTTGGAAGAGATTACTCTACTGTAAGGATCAAAGCAAGCCTACAGTTTCGGAAGAACTGAAATTGGCGCGTAAAAGTCTGACTTTAGAAGACAAGGGATGCGTCATGAAATTATTGTTCAACGAAGCATACGTCTAAGTTTTCTCGTTGATATAAAATAAGGGAGAATAGAAAATAAAAATAAATACACACATAAATCTTTTTATCTAATATTAGAAAGAAAAAAAACAAAAATGAGAACCAGAAATAAATTGTATCCGACGTTAGTGGACGACGAGGACTAGAAGCCGAACGGCGTTTTGCCGACGACGCCGTCGCTAGAAGAAAGAGAAAAAGGAGAGAGGTATCGCATCGATCAAATCAATAGAATCCAAGAGTATCTAATTCGAGAGAGAGATTCTCGTCGTTCCCTCAAGAAGAAGTATTCGCGTTTCGTGACAGTCGTCAACGCGACCGACACGACACTCATCACGATTTCCCTGGGTTTACACGCGGCCGGCATCGGATTTTTGTCGACAGCGGTTGGCATTCCGATCGTGTTGACCGTAGAAGGAGTGGCTCTCGCCGCCGGATTGTTTAACACGCTCGGAAACTTTTTGAGTAGGAAATTATATCTGAAGGCGAGGTAACACGATAAGATTCGCGTCTTGGCCGACTCCAAGATCGACACGATATCCGAAATGATCTCTATGGCGTTGAAAGACGGTAGGATATTGGACGGAGAATACTTCGCGATATTGAGCGAGAAAACGAAACACGATGCCATGAAAGAAGCCGTGAGAATCAAGACTCGTCAGATCATCAAGGAAGAGATGAAGGATTCTCTCGGGGAAAAGGGGAGGAAAGAGGCCAGGGAGGAATTCAGTAAGATGATAGAACTGAAGAGCAGCGATTGAAAAAAAAAATATATATATATAATAAGAACAGAATTTAAAAAAAAAAAATATTAAATTTATATATAAAATAAAAAAACGAAATTAATTTAAATAAGTCTTAAAAAAATGTATTGCGTAAAGTGTAAGAGAGTTACCGAGACGAGTAATTCTCGAGAAGTGCGAACTAAAAACGACAGACGGATGCTTCGTGGAATTTGCGACGTGTGTGGTTCTGTCAAGACGCGATTCGTCAAAAAAAAAGAACGCAAGCAAAGGTAAAGGCATCGTGAATAAAATCATCAACAATCTACCTTTCGAAATGCATCTGCCCGGTCACAGTTTCACGGGACCCGGAACGAAATTGAACAAGAGACTCAATGCCGATCTGACTCCCAAATCTTGGAGCAAACCTGTGAATAGGGTGGACGCAGCCGCGTATGATCACGATCTGTGCTACGCCGGACATCCCGACACCAAGACTCGCAACGACAAAAATATGTTGGGGAGATTGAGAGGCATATCGAATCCGACCAGGAGAGAGAAGATGGAACGTTCGCTGGTCGGCAATCTGATCGGTGCGAAACGTCGATTCGGATGGGGCGTTCAAAAAAAAAAAGCGCATCTGAAAAGAAGAAGAAATGATTATTGATGAGCGAATTGGCCGAGGAGTTACACAAACCCATAGTGCGTAAATTTCGAAAGAGAAGGGTGTTCGTGAAGGGTCTGGATGATATTTGGTCTGCCGACTTGGTCGACATGAGATCGTTTTCGAGGTGGAACGAGGGCGTCAAATATCTATTGACGGTCATCGACATGTTTTCCAAATATGGTTGGATCAGAGCTTTGAAGAATAAATCGGGACCTCTCATCGCCGAGGCTCTGAAGAGCGTGTTCGACTCGTCTTCTCGAAAACCGAGTAAATTGTGGGTAGATAAGGGAAAGGAATTCTACAACAAGGATGTTCGTCGATTGGTGGACCTCTACTCGATCGAAAATGAAGAGAAAGCCAGCGTGGTGGAACATTGGAATCGAACGATGAAGGAAAAGATGCACAGATACTTCACGGCAAATTCGACCAAGAAATACATATACGCTCTGAACGGTCTGGTCAAAGATTACAACAACACCTGACACAGATCGATCAAGATGACTCCCGTGGAAGCTAGCGATCCTCGAAACGAAAAACGGGTCTACGCGAATCTATATCCCGAGAGATCTAAGATCAGGAAGAAGTCTAGAACGCCGAAATTTGCAGTCGGTGATCGAGTGAGAATCTACGCTTATAAGAACCACTTCGAAAAGGGTTATACTCCTCAATGGACCTCGGAAATCTTCGTAATCATCAAAATATTTCACACCGATCCGGTGACTTACGAAATCGAAGCTTTGGATGGAGAAGAGATCATCGGAAAATGTTACGAACAACAATTACAGAAGACGAAGTTTTGATGAAGAAGACAAAATTTTTTTTATTTAATCTCTTTGACATTTTCTTGTTTACACACATATATATAAGAGAGAAAAAAAATAATAAAAATAATTTAAAAACTATTTTTAGATAAAGACAGCAAGTTAATTAATAAACAAAAAACTAAAAAAATCCTTTAAAAAGACAAACATACTAGATATAGCACAAAGCATAGTGAAAGATGAAAGTATTCAAGAATATGAGGTTCACGAATACAAACCGGTAACCGGGACGAGTTTGAACAATGCGGGAGAGATAAGAATCAACGTCGAAACTCAAGATCTATTCGTACATCCTAGTGAGAGTTACATAGTGGTGCAGGGACGTCTCACCAAGGAAGATGGGAGCAACTACGCCGACGACGACACGGTTACTCTAGCCAATAATGGCATCATGCATCTATTCAGTAACATAAAATACATGCTATCCGGACAAGAGATAGAATCTGTGTTTCATCCCAGTCAGGCCACCACGATGTTCGGACTCTTGACGTATCCTGATGATTTTTCGAAATCCAGAGGACTTAATCAGTTATGGGTGAAAGACACCTTAGGCCCTGCTAGTGCAGGCGCTGCCGCAATATTCGACTACGTCATCAAGACGTCCAGACCTAAAGGAACATTTTCGTTCAGGATACCTTTGAAACACATCTTCGAATTTGCGGACGATTACAACAAGATCATGTACGGATTCAAACACAATCTGACGTTGATTTGAAAAGGAAACGACGACGCAATAGTGAGACTCACTGCGACCAATGCGGGTAAGATAACTCTACACAAGATATCGTGGTTCGTTCCACACGTGGAGCCTTCGATCGTGGAGAAAGCGCGTCTCTACAAGATCATAGAATCCAAGAGTAAATTACCCGTGGGATTTAGAATGAGACAGTGCAACACGGCAAGCATTCCTCCCTCCACGAATCACTTCGATTGGAGATTGGCAGTGAAATCCGCTTCCGAGAGACCGCGTTTCATCATGGTTGCATTTCAGACTGATAGGGACGGGTCTCAGGAAAAGAATGCGTCGCTGTTCGATCACTGCAGTTTGAGAAACATGCAAGTGTTTCTGAACGCTACAAGATATCCAGCAATTGATTACAATGCGTCGTTCGACAAGAACGATTTCTGCAAACTGTACGGCGATGCCGCTGATTTTAGAAAGAAGTATCACGGTCTAGACAAATTGATGAGCAACCCCAACATATCTCCCGGCGAATCCAAGTTGATGTATCCCATGTTCGTATTCGATGTCAGTAAACAGAGTGAACGACTCAAGAGTAGCGTCTTAGACATTCAGATCAAGATGCAATTCGATAGGAACGTTCCGAGAAAAACCGAAGCCTTCGCCCTGGTCCTGTCGGACAGAGAATTACAATTTGAATTGGATGGAAATAAGATGTCGATCATTCGATGAGAGACGAGTGTGTGAAAAAAATAAAAAACAAAAAAAAATAAAAAGTAATGAGTCATTATTAAAAACAAAAAACAAAAAAAGAATAAAAAAAATAAATTCGTTTTTAATGATATTTTTTTAACAAAAAAAAAAAGTTTCATCCGAGAAAAAATCGTCTTTTTTCAACATTCTCGACGTACAAAATGTTACAATTCCTAAGTAGTCACGTAGAAAACGAAATACACATTCCATTTTCGCGTTTGAAAAAAAGAAGATATTTACAATTACGTTCTGAATTATTTAAAAGATCGCGTGCTATTCACTCGAGAGAAACAGAAAGGATATTTCGTGACGAAGATATTAAAACTTGAAGAGATCTTAGATTGTTCGATCCTGTGCGATCGTCTCTCTGTTTCCGTCAGATGTTCCATCCTGTGTTGCAAGCCAAAAAACAAAAAAAAAGATGTGGAAAAATGGTTAGGTAAACAGCGGGATAGACGGTTGGAAATGAAAAGAATGAGATGCTTTCCACCATCACCACTACCTTCTGAAGAGAATGGTAATGATGCGAGTGTTACCAAGAGATGCACAACATTCGTTCATAATTATGATTCGGATCAACAAAAGTGTTGTTATAAACGTATCATATCACAAAGAAAAAGAGAAAAAGAAGAAGAATCGACGCTGAAAATTGAGAGAAAAGGAAACGTCATTATAATATATGGTGATAGTGAAGAAGAAGAAAAACAAAAAAAAAGTAATGAGATCATCTTTAGATCTCATTTTTTTTGTTTTTTTTGTTTTTAATAATCACACATTATTTTTTTTTTTAATTCATTATTTTCCACACGTTCACTGTTTGTTCAAAGAATCTAGTTCGATCAGTAGACTCACCACGGAAGTGGTGGCTTCGGGATTATTGGTTTTCATAACAAAATTAATCCTGTCACCGGCATTCACTTTGAGAGGCGTGCCGAACGTGCTAACATTCGCGTGTTGATTCTCAGTCTTTTCGACGCTGTATCTCTTATCGCTCTCTACACCATTCACCATCAGATTGACGACCGCTCTGTTATTCAAATCCGAGGAAGCCAGACTCATTCGAAGGATTTCACCTCCCAACAGCATGGGATATCCCACCTGACCATGTTTCGATCCGCTACCTCCATTTCCGAAAGACCACTCAGCTTTTCCCTCATCTAAGGTGCCGGCCTCTTCGGCCCACACAGTGATCAATTGTCTAGCATATTTGACTTTCTCCACCACAGAAATCAGGGTGCAGGCATCCGTCATGTTCACGGGATCCGGTAGATTCGTGAGCGCGTGTCCACCCATGTCTAGTTTACCTTCCATGATGTCACCCTTTCTCCAGACCGAGTTGTCGTCCACGTACTTCCTGCTGACCATGCTGGAATCGAATTCGGGATCGTGACCGAGACCGAATAAATTCTCACCGTTCATGTTGATGCCACCCTCCATGGTTCCGCCAGATTGTTTGTTCAGGTAGAGATCATCCACTTGCGATTCTATGTATTTTTGTGATCGTATCATGACAGAATCTACGTAGCCCTTGTTGACTGCGGTTGAGTCCGCATTCGTGTCGTCGATCTTCAACAGATTCAATATCTTGTGGAATCCTGCATTCAGATCCGATTTCATTTCTCGTCTGTCAGACTTTCTCTGTTCCAGATCTACGTAGTGTTTGGTCACCACGTCCTTGGGATTCGTGGGAGTGGCCACGTTCATTATCTTGTTAGAATTGGCATTCAATTCCAAGTGCATCGTTTTCAGAACGTATCTTTTTCTCAGGTGTTTGCTGAATCTCGCGTGAGAGTCATCCACGTATTTCTTGGTCGAGGCATCGGTGGGATCTATGGGATTCGCGACGTTCACCAAACGTTTGGATTTCAGATCGAGATCGTCGGTCATGGTTTTATCCACGTAATTATCCAGCAGGATTCATTCGAAATCGGCGTTCCCCCTGTCGATGTATTTTTTAGTCGCAGCATCTGCGAGATCTATCGGCTCGGGAAGATTGTAGAGCTTCTTATCGTTCATGTTCAAAGGTTCTTCTCGAGGTTCGTATCTCTGAACATAACGTTCGTCCAAGTTGGCAACATCGTAACCATCATCGACTTCGAACGTCTTCCTCTTCTTTCTCGGGTTGACTTTTTCGTCGTCACTTCTACCAAATTTATCGACTGGCATGTTGTTGTGAGGATTTTTTGTTTTTAGAAAAAATATGTTCAAAATGCAGTTTATTAAAAATGAACTATGTTATTTTATTTTTCGTTTTTATTCGATTAAAATTTTTTTAAAATAATTTTTTATCTTTATATATACTATAAAAAAAAAATCTCTCTCTAATGTAAATCATTGAGAATGTCTTGAAATCGATCTCCTTCAGACCATCTCTTGAGAATGTAGAGACACAGGTGACCGCAAAACACTTGATGTGGTGATTGCACTTGTTCCGTGTTGTAACGAACCATCGATTTGTTGAAATAGTTCTTTATTTCTTTTGGCGGCGAGATTCCGTAGCTGTCGAAATAATAATTTTTCTTCTTCCCGTTCTTCATCCACGCCACCCAGTGAGTGCCTTCACCCAATGAATCGTCTAGATTTAAAATTCCGCATTCCGATTGTCGAGGTCTTCTCTTCGGCAAGGCATCTCTGGAAAACATTCCTAGAAAATCTTCGATTTTCAAATCTTTTGCCGCATTCAACAGATCGATGTTGGATAGGGGTTCGTTGGGTAAGACGACACCTTCTACGGATATCTTTATTTTCTTATTCATAAATGCGTATATATATTTTTTTATTTATTTTATTATAATTTACTAAAAATGACGTTATTTTTTTTCTATTTTTTTCTTTTTCTTTTTAAACTAACTTTCTCGATGTCACTATCGATTTCTATAATTTTGTGTTCATCTAATTCTTCTTGATTTTCTGGAATCCTATCATCTGCAATCGTATCTGGAATCTTATCATCCACAATCGTATCTGGAATCTTATCATCCACAATCGTATCTAGAATCCAATCATCCTCATTCATATCATCTAAAATTAGATCCAAAGTCCAATGTCCGCGTGCCAAAGTGCTTATTTTATCATCTAACACGAATCTCTTATCGTCGTCGGCCGTCAGCGAAATCTTCTTGACTATTTTGGTATACAAGTCGTGATTTTCGCTTCGAATCGATTTCATAGTCTTATACACCGGACCACTTCCTAACAAACAATCTTTATACTCTTGGAAAGAGATGTTTTTCTTCACCACACACGCTTTAACTCCTTTGCACTTCTTGATATCTTCATCATCTTCTAGACGATAAGCATACAGTTTGGGTCTCAAGCCCACGAATTCGATGATCTGTTTACCGCCGCTCTCGTCCTTAAATTTACACAACACCTTCTTGTTGTCGTTTGATTGAATGTTGGACGGGTGGTCGACGGGATAATTGCTTGTGTCGAACCACTCAGCCACATCCGGAGATATATCTCGGTAGATGTCTTTCGTCTCTATCTCGTAAACTAAACTGTCCGTGTCGGTGAACAGTAGTTTGGCTTTGTCACCAAATTTTCATTTGACGTAATCGTAGTGAAACTCGTACATCAATCGCTTGCTGATATCTAAGATGATCGGTCCGAGATAATACAGTTTGTCAAACTTCAGGTGCGTCTTTTGCATGTGAACGGCCACTAGATTTCCGTCGAATATGGTTCGGTGTTTGTAATTGGGTTTCGCCACTAATTTTTTAGCTCTTTTCTCAGACATGACGAGTCGAACGTCGGTTCTCTTCCTGATGTTTTCCATCAATTTGCCGTACACGCAGTTGTTCATGAGTTTGAAGAAATCTTTTTCGAAATCGTTCTTGGCTCGAGTTCTGAGATTCGTGTTGAGATCGATGTATTTTTTCATCCAAGGCTCTTCGTCAAATCGAATGATGCGATGTATGTTGACTAATTTCATCCCGTAATCGATGTACTGTTTCAAATTCTCACTGTAGACGACGTAGTTACGTTTGTTAAATAAATTGGGAATCAGTTTTTCCTCATCTCCTTCGTTCGGTTCCATTCGTTCGGGAGCTAGCGGATAATCGTTGTGTGGATCGTGTAATTCTTCCGGATAGTTCAAATCGACTTCTAAAATGCAAGGATAGTCTCTCCATTTTTGCATCTCTTCCGGTTCCTTCACCCATTCGAAATTTCTAATCGGTAAAGGATGACTCATAGCCCAACTGTACAGATTATTGGCGTCCCAATACTGTATGTATTTAGTCGACCGTTTCGAATCGAAACCTTCTTTCATGTAGGGATTGTTAGCCTCAGAATATCTGTGAGAGATCATCGAGACGCCACCTCTCGCAGCCCTTTCGAACATGAGCAACATGTCCATGTCGGATAATAATTCCAATTGGACTTCGGTGGTCTTCAACAGAGCGTCCCACGCCAGACTGGGTGCGGTGAAATACCAAGCGGGATCCAGATCGTAATTTCGACGACAGACGTCTCGAAAATTTTCGAACACATCTGCCAAGAGCAGAACGTCAGTCTTCAGATAGAGATCATGATAATCTCTCATGGTTTTCATATCGAATGATTTCCACATGTTTTTGGGCGTGTTCGTAATTCTCGTCGGAAATGTCGGATTCGTATAATTTCGAATAAAAATCTTCTTTTGAAGGTAGTGCAGTGTCTTCAAATCTCTTTAGATCGTTCATGTAATCATAAGGATAGACTCCTTTCCTCAACATGACGTCTACTCATTCTCCGAAATGTTCGCTCGTGATTTTAAATTTATCCTTGCTCATGTTATCGAATAATTTTTCCAGAGCGGTCAACATGAATTTAAAACTGTCGATGAAACGTATGCATCTACGAATGAATTTCGTTTTTTCTTTCAACGTATTTCCGTCGATTACTCTTTTCTTCTCCATGAGCTTCCATTTCGTGAAGGAAATGTATCTTTCTTCGCTGTTCGCGATGCAATTTAATTCTTCGTGTGAGGTGCCAAGATTTTTCATGAACAGATGACTGTCATAACCCGAGAGATTGTGAAACATCACCGGATAGAAAGCGGCGTCTCGATATTTTAAATTACACTTGCTGTGAGACAGACCGCGATACAGACCCGTGTAATGATCATGGTCTCTGACCTTCTTATTTTCCTCAGAATTCTCATCGAATGATTGTCTGCATATGTGACATTCGTTGGCTCTGTTATTTTCGTCCTGCTGCTCTCGTGTAATGATCATTTTCGCCGGAGTTTTGAATTTGTCGTATAACATTTGAATTTTCGATTCTAACTCTTCCACGAACCTTTGAGCCACGTCGTCGTCTTCGCACTGTTTCGTGTAGGTGAAGGGACCCATGTCGTGTTGCGAGTCGAAAGCGCATTTCACGTAAATGCAATAGTCCGAAGGTATGTGTTTTGATATCTTTCGACATAACTTTGAAGAGCGTTGGGTTGACAGGAACTCATTTTCCCGGTGAAACATTCGAAATCGGCGTACACGACGAATGGTACTTTTAACCTTCTATTGTGATTTTCAAACTTCACGATGGTGTTGGGTTTGGGCATTTCGACGGCGACACCTTGATTTTCGTTGCAATATTCCTGATGTTTCGCTAATGATTTTTCGGTCTTAAATATGTTCATGCCATTGTAACATAAAGATATCTTTCCGTTATGATTATTATTTTGTTTCGACAGTAATCGGGTCGGATGTTTAACCCAACAATAATGACGATTGTCACCATTCGAAATCAATAATAAAATAATCATCTTTTCTCTTCCACGATACGAAGTCTGTCTGAGAGGATAGATCTTTCATTTTTCGTCATCGTATCCAAGGACGTTCACCGCTACGGTGCGATTTTGAGCCTCGAAACGTTCGATATGTTTTAACTCTGTTGGAAAAGTCACTCCAGTCCAATCGAGATTTTTAGAAGTTTCCTCGTAACGAGAAACTCTATCGGAGTTTATTTCGATAGGGTATAAAGCGGATGTGACTGCCCATTTAAAACACTGATCATCTTTATTTCTCACGTTGGCCATGGCGTGTTTCTTAGTCAAGAAATTCGGTAATTCCAAGTAGGAAGATCCTTTCAACGGTTCGTTTTTATTCATGTGAATTTCGAGTTTCAACACCTCATCAAACGTCCAGTTACTACCTTCATGTTGATAATTCGCGAGAGACGTCAACATCTTGTCTTTCATCTTTTTGAAAACGTCCGATAGATCTGAACCTCGAAACACGTGTTCGACGTTAGATCTGAAATATGCATTTTTCACGATGCTCCCGCCGGACTTCACGTCGATTTTATTCATTATGCAATGGAGTATCATCTTAATTTTTAATCCCACATTCATGTATTCGTGAAACAAATCCAATACTTCTTTCTTCACCCGTTGCATGAACAATTTCGGATCGACTTTCTTCAACGAGGGAACCACATCGAAAGTTTTAAAAACGTCTTTGATCGCACTCTCTCGTTCTGCGGGTTTCGATTGGAATAGTTCTGCAACGAGTCGTGTTACGTATTCTTCTCCTTTCTTTTCGTCGATTGCTTGTTGAATTTCGCTCGATATATCTCGTTTGTCTTGAATCTGAAGTGCATCACTCATTTTCGTTTTAGTTTTTCTTTTCTTTTCTTTGGAAACTTGATGTTCTTCAACGGCTTTTCGTTTAGTCGTCTTCTTATTTTTCACAACCGATGCATCTTTTGACGTCGTTGCTATCGACATTTCATTTGCCTTTCTAGCGTTTCGCAAATATTCTTGTATGACATCAATTTTTTTTGATTTAGTTCTATGATTTCTGAAATCTGAAATTTGTAATAGTTTACAAATCTCGTTTAACTGAGGTATGGTTTTCTCATTTAAATTTACCATTGTTTTATCTGTTTGCTTCATTTGTAAGAATATTTTTTTTTTGAATTTTGTATTAAATAATTTGTTAAAAAAGTTTTGCTTTTTTACTCTTTTTATATATATAATAATAACAAAAAAAAAGTTAAATTTTAAATTCAATTTTTTTCTTTAATATGTTTTTATTCAAAAACAATTTAAAACCGCTTTTATTTCTCGCTCGCAAACTGAACACGTTTTTTCATCATCGGAATAACATTCTCTACAGTAACGCAGGTGTGCGCATGGTAGAAACAAGACGTTTCCGACCAATTCGCAGACCAGACACTTGGTGGACATTTTGCTCGGCTTGTTTTCGATGAGTGACGATAACTCGTCCGGTTCCGCCATGAATTTGAGGAGTTGTTCTAAAGTTATGAATTGAGACAGGGTCTTGTTCGCGATGTTTAATGCATCATACAATTGTTCCTTGGTGTAAACGAGTTGTAACATATCCATCAATAATTTTTGGTTTTATCTCTATCCCTCTCTTCGTCTTGGATTTTGATCAATCCCAACGTTAGGATCTTGTTCAAATAATCGCATTCTTTTTTTTCAATATTACTTATGTGTTCTAGTAAAGGTACGTTGTGAGGTTCCCAATTCATCAAATGTATGTCACAACAAAAACATTTGACTTTGTCGCCTTTACCCACGTAAACGAAACCCACGGTGGCTAAATCTTCGGGATTTTGAGCGAGATGCGAAGGGCAATTTTTAAACATTTGAAGTCTTTCACGTTCTAGACTATAATTCGGATGTTTGGACTTGATCATTGTTTTTACCTCAAAATTGAGTTTGTAAGAATATTTTTTTTTAACTTTTATTTATATATAAAGAGAAATAAAGAGAAACTTTTTTAACAAATTATTATTTAAATACAAAATTTAAAATATACATTATTTGCAAGAATTCATAAAAACCAAATAATCGATCATGACAACAACACCTAAAAGATGCGAATTGAAATTGAAACGAGTCGAAGGTATGAGAAATGCGGTTTTAATATCTATACATTACAACAACACGATCCCATCGAATTGAACGAGGTTGAGATGGTGGATTTAGAGCGCTACTACCACAAATATCGAATGCGTTTGAAATTGGATGAAGCCGCGCTCAATTTGTTTTATAAGTACCAAAGCGATCTGCTGAATAATATCATCGTTGCCGAAAACAGAGAATTCGACAGGGGTGATTTATTGTTGTCCTATGGAGGTTACATATATGCAATAATCTCACCTGAACTCGTGAACAAATCGGGTGGTGAGAGCGCATTCGCCTATGAAAAAAACTCAAAAGAGTAAAGATAAACATTGACACCATTTTCGTAAGTGGAAAAATGACGAATGTCAACATGCTAATAACGGACTTGGAAATATAAACAATAGAGAGATTGAAATTTAAAATTTAACTTTTTATATATATATAAAGAGAAAAAAAAACTTTTACTAAAAAATTTTACATTAAAAAATTAAAAATTAAAAAAAACAACTTTTTTATATATATATAAAGAGCAAAAAAAAATAACAAACTTTTTTAACAAATTATTATTTAAATACAAAATTTAAAATATACATTATTTGCAAGAATTCGTAAAAACAAAAAAAACAAATAATCGATCATGAGGACAACAACACCTAAAAGATGCGAATTGAAATTGAAACGAGTCGAAAAGAATAAGAAATTCGGTCATAAAATCTATAGATTACAACAACACGATCCCATCGAATTGAACGAGGTCGAGACGAAGGGCTTAGAGCACAAATACGACAAATATAAGATGCCTTTGAAATTGGACGAAGCCGCGCTCGATTTGATTTACGAGTGCCAAAGCGACCTGCAGAACATTGTCATCGCAGAAGATAGAGAATTCGACAAGGACGATTTGTCGTTGCCCTATGGAAATTACATATTTCCAAACATCTCATTCGAACTCGTGAAGAAATTGGGTGGTGAGAGCGAGTTGACCGATGTAAAAAAACTCAAAAAAGTAAAGATAAACATTCAACACGTTTTCGAAAAAGGAGAAGACACGAGTGTCAACATGCTAATAATGGACTTGGAAATATAAACAATAGAGAGATTGATTTTTAGCGAAGAAAAATGAAAAAAAAAAAGTAATGAGATCATCTTTTGATCTCATTTTTTTTTGTTTCTTCGCACTCTGTCTCGCGATATTCGTCATTATCGTCTAATTGTTTCTCCACCTTTTTATCCATTTTAAATATATTATTTTATACTTTCTATGATTTTATATTTTATACAATTTTATATTATAATAACATATTCAAAATCGGTATGTTCTTAAACGGCAAATTCTCACTGAGCAACAAACCCTTGCCGAGTCGCTCAACATTCCGTCCACTCTTCAGATAGAGACCGTTTCCTCTCAGAGAGTTGCTGCCTCTAACGGGTTCTAGATACAATCCTTTACCGCTGTAGTCTACGTGGACGCGACACACGGCTCCTCCCTTCTTCAAAAACAGTCCGCTGCCACCCATTAATTTCTCAACTGCCGAACTAGTGAGTCCCGTGAGAGCTCCCACGCCGAGAGTCTTTCCGAGAAAGGGTAGCACCTTTGCGGCGAAGGGTAATGCTTTTGTGGCTATTCCTGCCAATAGCGGTATGAAACCACCTTTCATTCTCAAATTGTATCTCAACTGAGCGGGACTCATTCTCACCGTCAACCCTCTTCCATCGCAAATCGCTTTCTCCATCCTTTTGCTTTGACTTCTGGTCCAGGCGATCGAATCCTGACCGCCACTCGTCAGATCTTCGTGAGTGAATTTGAATCTCACCGCCTCGCCTCGAGTTGTTAACGCTCTCTTAAGTTTCTTCCTCTGTCCTGCGGATATGTTCACGTTTTTAACCACGTATTCTGTCATAATTCTGTTTTTTAAAATATATTTACTTCAATTGTTTCTTGTTTAATAATTATATTAAAATAATTTTGTAAAATTAATATTGCGTTTATTTTATTTTTGTTATCTATATATATAATATTTTTTTTTGTGCTTTTATATTTCTCTTATGTGAAATCGTATCGTCACTATCTCTCCACGAAGATCTAACAGTTCACCATTTTGATCCATCAATGTGGTTTTGAGACTATACAACGTATCCAAAATCACTGGTAGATAAACTAAATTTCGAGGTCGCTCCACGATCTTATAACCCGGCGACACGTTTGGAAAGAAAGAATAGATCGTCGGCTGAGTGCTACCATTCACGTAGCTTCCAGCAATCACATCCACGTTCACCAGAATGCTATTGACAGCGAGAATGTCGACCGTATTTTCAGATGCCGCGTGGCCTCGATACATCTTTCGATCGAATCCCAACATCTTGCCTATAGAATCGTCCATGTTGAAATCCACTCGAAAATTATCTTCCAGATCCAACATCGTCTGTAAGGTATTAGGATTGGGAGCGAGTCTGATCTTGTTGCTTCCCTTTCCATCCGTCTTCATTCGCGTCTGAATGTAATCGTTCAAATCGTCTAAGTCGTAACTTCCTTTGGGAATTCGAATCTCCACCAATCCACTCCGTCGGAATACTTGAACGAGTTATTCTTTTCGGTGACGTTGGGAAAGGAATAATAAGTCTCCAGATTCACCAAAGCCATCTCGTAACTTTTCTCTCTATTCAATTCGATGGAAGGTTCGAATTTCGTAGCGAATCGAGTCGAATCGCCACTCACCATGATTTGAATGGATTGTTTTGCAGCCGTATTCTCAGCTATCCGTTCTAACAATTCTCCATGTTCGAACATTATATTTTAATTTTATTTTTTTTTATTCAAAACTAATTATTTGAAGATTTATTATTTTCAAAATTTTTATTTTCACGCTCTATCTTATTATTATCATCGGAAACATAAAACTTGTCGAATCCGCACCGATATTTTCCGCGATTAAATTCGCTTGTCAAATCGATCACGACGAAATTGTAAAGTCCACCATCCCAAACCCTCTTGCAGAATCTCCTGAATTCCGCAGCGCTCATGTCGTTTGCGACGTGATCGCCGTAGATGTGATTGAGATTCTTGAGATCTTGGCGAAAGAGACATAGAAAATTAGCGTTCTCCCTTATTGTCTGTCTGGGCAATCGAAAATAATTCTGCGACAGGTAGAAACAGTCCACGTTGCTGTGTCGACCCCTAACGTAATACGATTCGCATCGGTTCTGTCTCTCCAAAAGCAGATCGTCGAAAATCATGAGATTCTTATCTTCCGATTTCAGTTCCCTAGGATCCGGAACGTCGCTAGCGTTCTCATAAAATCGACACTCGACGTTCGAAGATGCATTTCTCTTCATCAGCTCCATCGCCGCACCGTCCAAAATGGTCGAAAGTGGAGCTCCGCTCTTGTAGAATTCCTCCCTACTGTCAAAGATTCTGGCTATGACGTCCTTAGGCAATCTATGATCCATGCACTCTCGAAGCAATCTGTATTCGGGTTGAAACAAACTCTTGCCAAACACGAACAATCTGTCGTAATCCAACCAGTCGGGTCGGGACAACAGATTCATCAACAGATTGGTCTTTCCACAATTCGATTTTCCCACTATCAAGCCTCTTATGCTCTTGGGAAAGAACTCGTTATTCGACCTCTTGGTCGCGGCGTCGTTCCAAGACATATCTTTAATGTTCATCTTTGTTTTGTTTTTTTTTTTTTTTGTTTGTTATTTTAGATTCTTTTCAAACGCAAATTTTTTTATGTTTTTCAAACTCTGTTTTTAATGTTATTATTTATTTATATCGCACCGTCGCGAGTTCTCTTCAATCCGGATCCACTCGTCATTTTGGCTAAATCTTGTATGGGCACCACAACATCTTTAAAATCTTTCCAACTTTTCGGCGTTCGCCCTAACGCAGCTCGCTTCGCCGGCGGACTGATCAACTTGTCGATCAACGCGTCGGCTGCCCTCTTGCCAGCCACAGAAGCTATCCTACCACTGGCTTCGGAAGCGGCTTTCTTACCAGCATCCAAAGCCGTCTTCTTACTGACCTCAAACGCGGTCGATGCGAGTTTTCTACCCGCATCGCCCGTGAACGCTCGCATTATAGAATCGACGATGCCAGAACCGCCTTGAACGTATGTCCTGACGTATCCCCTGTTCTTTATCACCAACATTTTTTATTTTTATGATATATTTTTGTTTTTTTCACTGGTAAATCGTTTTTGCCGTTTAAATACCTTTATTATTCTAGTGTAAGAATTTACTGTTTTATTTTTGTTTGTTTGTTTGTTTCTCTCTACTTATTATATACACATCAATCCTTCAATTCGTTCATCAGCCTTTTATACTGGTTTTTATTCAAAACCTTCTGTCTTAACAATTCGTCAGATATAGCAACTATCTGATTATCTAATCCCGTGTTACCAGCCCGTCTGCTCGCCATCAACAAACTCAATCTCTGAGACAGAGCGTCGGAATCGCTCGGAAGAAAAGTGGTTTTCACCCCTTTGCCGGTCACCGATTCGACGAACTTCTTGTTCATATCCCATATGGGTTTCACCACTTTCGTCCACTTGTAACCTCTGTTGGCTTTGGGTCTCGTCTCTCTGGCATCGTTATTTCTCTTCATGGCGTGGGTCTGGACCAGAATGTCTCCGTAATTGTCGAAATCCTGTTCCGTGTAATCGCTGGGCTTGTCGTAAAGGAGCAATTTGCGCAGACCATCAGTTACTTTATACTTATTCGAACCCACGATCAATTCATCATCGTCCATTTCCACTTCTGTGTCGCCTACAAAAGTTCTACCGTCAGAATCCTTATAAATTCCATACAACAGATCTCTCTTGCCGCCATCATCATCGGACGATGCGACGCTACTAGTGGTGATAGTCGAAGCTGTATCGTCGCTCTCGCTCAAATCTGTTTGAATTCCCGTGGGAACGTAATCCGGTGTAGATTGAACGGAATACCGATTTCCAAAACTAGGAGGCAACGAACCCATTCTCAAAGAACTCTCCTTTATGGGTCTCAATTCTTCGACTATCTCCTTCCTGCTTCGCTCTTGACCCTCCGTCACGGGTTTAAATATTTTTGTAGCCTCACGTCTGAGTTCCATCTCACCAAGACGTCTGCTTCTGTCAGCAGACTGAATCCCCTTCTTAGCACGTTCATACTGGTCTAAAATTAAATCTCGGTGCCTAGGATCCATCTGTAAAAACATCTTTCGTTTTAATTGTTTTTATTATTTTCAAAATTAAATGTATAATTATTTTTATGTTTTCTGTTTTAAGTAAATAAAAATCTTCCGTCTTTAATATAATAACTAAAATCAGTTGAGAAAAAAAACATTTACAAATTGACACCTCGATAAATAGTTAAAAATATTAAAATAGCATCCGTTTCAAACGTGTTAAAAATCAGAAAGAAATAGTTTTTCAGATAAACCATTTAACTTGACAAGTAATCTCATTTGAATAAAAACCTGTAATACATCTCAGGCGTGACAAAATAGCGTTCTCAGTAAGTGTTTATACAGTAAATGTCACTTTGACATGCAACCTGCTTGTCAGTTTTGATAAAAACATAGACTGATGATTGTAGACTGACATTCGAATGAAATGGATGGTTTAACATGCCAAAGGCGCACAGGAGCTCTATTTATCACTTTTATTTTATTTCCTAGGATATTCCCCCACCCAACGACGAGGGGAGATTACTCCGTATGATCGAGTTTACGAGAATCGAGCGATCCGATCGGTCGATTGGCGGAGAATCGAGCGATCCGATCGGTCGATTAGCTGAGTTTGGGAATTCTCATAGTGGGAATTCCCCTAATGACGTCATAAATGGGAAAAACCCACCGCCTCAGAAACAAGGGAGAGTTCTGGATCACTGATGTAGAATCCGCAGGCCGTTTTTTGATGCTGACCTAGAATTTTTTGCTCGCGTTCGCCAACGATGGATCGATGGTCTGAGCTGCGATGGGAACGTATACAAAAATTTTTAAAGTAAAAGATAAAAGTGACGATGTACAATTTCGCCCTTTTTAAAAAACGCGCGTTCACCACGAGCATTTGAACGTTAAAAGTGCGATCTAGGAGTCACAAAAAAACATGGGGGATTCAAGATCAATGTACGTTTTTGTGAACAAGCGTGCGATTTAACACTGAATTCCACGTTGGTGAACGCATCGTGTACGTATGTTGTACATGTACATGTACAAAGTGATAGTATACTCTCCTTTTATACCTACTGTGGGATTATAAGTTACATAACGTTTACTTGCCAGGTATGGCGTCATGTGACGCTCAGCGTAATAAATATTAGGCTCACTACGCCTCACGTGACGTCATACCTGGCAAGTAAACGTACTGTAACTTATAATCCCACTCGTCGAATAAATAGAGGCTAGGACTACCTGTGGTTTTTGAGTGGATAAAATTATTATTTCATGATTGACCGCAGGCTGCGAGTTGAAAATTTATATTTCACCTGCTACTCGCGAATAAAGAAAGTATGGTAACCGCTCAAAAAAATCATAGATATTCTTTTTAGCTCATCTTGACAAAGTCAAGCTGAGCTAATCTCATCGCTCTCCGTCCGTCGTCCGTCGTCCGTCAACACCATGTTTTGGTCTTCTCCTCCAAAGCCACCGGGCCAATTCAAGTGAAAGTTTGTGTGAGTGATGGTCCCCAAGGGGCATTTCATTTTTTTTTTCAACTCAACATGCCCAGCCCCATAGGGAGGGAGTGGGGGAAAATGCTCCAAAATAATTTTCAAGAACCAGTGTGTACAATGACTTGATATTTGCTATGGAGCTTTCATATGAGGTGTAGAATCAAGTTTGTTCAACTGAAGTTCGTGAAGTAATAGTTGGCTTTGTAATAGGAGGGTAAGATTTTTGGCCCCGCCCAAAATTTCTATTTTCTGAACCGATGGTCTGGTATGAACCAAATTTGGTTTGTGGTATTATTGGGTCATAAGTACTTGACCCATGCAAAAAATAAAAATTCCCGGGAACCCTGGGAGCTAAAAACAGAAATATTTTCAAACGCCCATATTTCCCAAACCACACGGAACAGAGAGCGGTTATTTGGTATGAAATATTCTTAGGACCAGTAGAATTGAATGGTAAAAATAAATTGCCATCGGTTATGTTAGGGTATTCTGTAATGGGCATCGAAAAAATGCTGAGTCAGCATATTTGCAAAAATTTTAAAAATCTTTTCTCCAGAACCAATCATCAGAATCTTTTGATATTTGGTATACAGCATTCATAGGGGGGTCAGATAAAAGTTTGTTGAAATAAAGCTCATTGGTTCATATTTGGGCTCTCTACAGGAGCCCGAAGTTTTAACATAGGGTAATATGGGGAATATTCTTTAAAAATTTTCTTCAGAACCACCAGTCGGAATCTTTTAATGTTTGGTATACATCATTGTTATGAGGGTCAGATTCAAGATTGTTCCAACCAAGTCCCTAGGCTAATATTTGGGCTTCCTACGGAAGCCCAAATTTTATCTTTGTTCCATTTGGAGGGTAATTTAAAAAATCTTCTTCTTCAGACCCACCAGTCAGAATGCTTTGATATTTGGTATGCAACATCTCTAAGGGGGTCAGATTCAAGTTTGTTCAAATCAGATCCCTAGGTATATATTTGGGCTCACTATGGTAGCCCAAATTTTTACTTAGTGCAATATGAGGAAATTTCTTTAAAAATCTTCTTCTTCAGATCCACCAGTCGGAATGCTTTCATATTTGGTATACAACATCTCTAGAAGGGGGTCAGATTCCAGGTTGTTCAATTCGAGTGCCTAGGTTAATATTTGGGCTCCATATGGGAACATGAAATTTAACTTAGTACAATATGAGGGAATTTCTTCAAAAACCTTCTTCAGATCCACTCGTCAAAATGCTTTCACATTTGGTATACAACATCTCTGGGGGTCAGATTCAAGTTTGTTCAAATCGGATCCATAGGTTAATATTTGGCCTCGCTATGGTAGCCCAAATTTGAACTTAGTGCAATTCAAAGGAATTTCTTTACAATTTCTCTTCTTCAGATCCAACAGTTTGAGAATGCTTTCATATTCGGTACACAACATCTCTAGGGAAGTCAGATTCAACTGTGTTCAAATCGAGAGCCTGGGTTAATATTTGGGCTCCATATGGGTTGCCGGAATTGGCCATTTTGCTGAAGATTTAAAAATTTTGTATTCAGTACCCTCTAGAGGTGTGTAACTAAGATTAATCCACATAGGTTGTATCAGGGGGCTTCATAGATGAGCTCTACATTTTACTTTATGATCAACTGAAGAAAAGGCATGATGCCCAGATTATTTTTGTCACTCCTGAGGGACTCAAGGATTGTCAGAGTAGCCCATGGAGATGGCTTGCTTAATGTAGACTCATTCTTGGTCTCTGTTTAAATTGTGTTCTGTTCAAGATAAGCGCTTCAGGCCCCGTGGGGCCTCTTGTTTTTATTTTTTGCGGTGCCTATTCTTAAAAAAGTTTATGTTTTATTCCCAAATTAATGCAGTATATTGCTTCGACAGCAACAAACATTTCTGTTTCAAAACCGTCAGCGGATAGCCAACGAACCGCTTTCAGCGACGAAATTAGTCGCCCGCGAAACAAAATAGATCGAATAGATTTTCATTGAAAGCTAAAGCGAAGCCCGAATGGATAATAATTTAATTTTACAAATAACAACAGTAACAACTTTTCTCCATGAAATAGTATACATCGCTCACTTTCATAACATTTTAGCGAGTTTATTTCCTATTTGTTGATATTATTTTCATTGTGATTAATCGGTTGCACCTTCAGTAAAATTCGATTTTTAAATAACAAAAACGCATGTCTTTTGTCAACCAAGACGGAAAATATGACGTCTACGTTTTCACTGCTATTTCCTTATATTTTCATATTTTTTTCATTTTCACCTAACATAAATTTAATGCGTTTTTTATTCCATTGGGGGGGGGGGGGGGGTGGGGTGGGGGTGTCATAAACGATCATAATGGTTTGAAAATGGAAAGACAACCAAATCTGCACATTTGAAGAACGATTGTTTTATGTATGGCTCTTTGAGAGATTGCCTGTTAACCCCTTGAACCCACGATTCTTGGAATGATGTCGCCTTTGTGTACACTTAAAATGAGATTGGTCAGTCCAATATTAATATACAGGGAGGGTAAAATAATAACTGCAGTCTGCAGCCACCTGGCTGCAGACAGCAGTTATTATTTTATCATCAATGCCCGGTGAATAGACCTCTTAATCTTATAATAAGACAATAAATGGGACGAAATTATGCCTCGGACCGATAATTCGGTCTTACGAGTTCAAATGATTAAATAGGTAGGGTGTCCAATACAAGATATTTGATTTTAAAAAATCAACAAATTTACCACTTACGCTGCCGAAAGAGACTATTGTCACATATATTATGATGATTATCCATACGTTCTGGTATGCGTAGATCAAATCTACTATCTAATTAATTGTTGGAAAGTGTGTCATAAATTTTATTAAAATTCCTCGCATACAGGCGTACATAGAGGTCTTCCGTATATGGATAAAATGGGCGTGGCAGTAAAAGGGTTAAATCAAAACTCGTCTGAACCACGGTTTCTCTACTGGCAATTCGTTTAAATTACATTTCGTCTTGACCACAACTCATCTAAACAGCAACTGATGTACACACATTTTGGAATGTTGGAATCTTCGACATCAAAAGGCATTTTTTTTTAAAAAATAAAAAAATATTTTGTTGATGTAGTAGTGCACGAAGATACCGCCCTAAAATACCTTTGTATTCGAGGGTTGTGCTCTCACATACCCAGATATTTTGGGACAGTACCTTAGTGTACTTTGAAATATCGTGTAAGTGATATCTCAAAACTCAAAAAAAAAATAAAACATTTTAATGGCTTCAAGTCCAGCAAGTCGTGGCCACATCCTTAGCAATATATTTCATTCAGAATACCTTTGTATAGTAGCAGACCCGTTTCCCCGGATATTTGGGGACAATTCATTAATGTATTTTGATTTTTTTAATAAGTGATATCCCTAAACTTCAGGAAAATTAACACATCTTTAATGCCCACAAAATGAAAAACAATAGTCATGGCCGCCACACTGTTGACAAAATACTTTGTTCCCCTCGGTGCGAATTAAATTTGCCAAAAAGTCGTATAAAATTGAGACAGTTATTTAGACAACCTGTTTGTTGACCTCCTGTCGTTTCGGGGGGTTGTATTTTAGAACAGTAGTGTTTTGACTCTATGTTATGTACCTTGCCAACCCCTTGTAAAATATTGACGATTAAAATAGAACACTTGTTTGAAGGGATATTTATTTATTTGGTGGAATTGGTTGGTATATATAGGCAGAAAGCAGAGTTATATAATCTTTATATGAGATGTATGTAATTGAAAAGATTACTTGCTTTACCCAATACAACATGAACAGGGTTATTTTATACTCGATCAGTTGACAGATGGAGATATCGACCGATACACTTGCTTACTAAGCTAGTAAAGGCTTGAAGACATAAACAACTTTGCAGCTCATGGACCACATCAGAGTAGATTATCCGACAGTCCATAAGCTGCAGATTTGATTTAAACAATACATATGTCCGAACTTGCTCCAATCGAAACAAAGCAAACAGACACCAACAAGCTATTGCTCGTAAAACTGTCTCGAGATTTTGAATTCTTATAAATCGCCTGGGCGAGAATCGAGCTAAAAAGAAGCACGAAACGCATGTACATGCTGCATATTCGAATCATCGTGTCTTCAAGATAAGTAGCGCGTAGATACATATATATATATATGAGATATATTCCAGCATACCTGGGTGTTACGCAGAAGTCGTCACACCCATGGCATGGGCTATTTACTACTCTGGCCGGATTATGAAAAGTGCCCACTGTAATCCAAGCTGCAGATTTGCTCATGCGTCCTCTAGTTTCTACTGTTATATATAGTAAGGGTATCGCTGATGGCGCATCCGCCGCGTGGTCGAGTACCAGATCACTAGGTATATATAGAATATACTCACAGTAGCTTGGTGTACTAAAAGTTCACCACAAGTGGTTCACCAAGCTACTTTGGTATATTTTATTTATATCATAATCGTCAGATTATAAAGAGTTCAAATGTTAACCCTTTACCTAACGTAACGGCCAAAACCGGCCAGCGCTATTCTCAAAAATCGCCAATTAATTTTTATTATTTTTTTCATTTTTTGTCTCAAAAACATAGGTTATGACCCCTCGTTGGAACGAGCTCTTCGAGCTCGTTCCAACGAGGGGTCATAACCTATGTTTTTGAGACAAAAAATGAAAAAATTTAGTTATTCAAGAATTTTTTTTGCAAGTGTCGTCTGCTTTTCACGTTAGGTAAAGGGTTAAATAATACAATATTCAATGGCCAAACACACGTGCGAATCTGTTTTTGTTTACATGATCACCCTTGGGCGGTACTTCCACTGTCAATTTTATCGCTGAGACAAAATGGAAAAAGAAACGCGAAAATCACGGATCTTTTTCATTTTAATAACATAATAACATACTATTTCGAGTTATGCATGTTTTATTAACATGAGACGACGCATGTTTGTTAATGTTTAGTATCTCATAAGGTAAACTCATTTAAAAACGAAATAAATAATTTCCGCTTTCATTTCACTCTTCGCGAGGTGACGAGCGATAAATTTAGACAAGTTTGCATTCAGGTCGAAGTCACCAAAGGTCAACTTGGATGTAGTTCCACCGTGGGCGTAAATTTTAATTATTGAAATCCCATTGCTAGCGTGTTCAGGTATCACGGAACTAAATATTTTCCCATAGGCGACCATTATAACGTTCTGGCGGAAAAAAATATGATTGCATCACTTTAATTTTGGCATTCAGATATCTATGTCAAGTATAGCCCTTCAGACAGCTTTTTCTGATCCGAAAACAGGGAGTCATGCAACAAATAAGAGAGAAAAACTAACACAAAGGGAAGTACCGGTCACGTGCACATATTTTTCAGGGAATTCCCTATAAAAACACACAAAAAGTAAATTGTATTTTTTCGGTCCAAAAGTCATCAAATCACCTTCTTTTTTATCTATTATATAAAAAATATTACCGCTGCAAGGGGTAGTCCTCAAATTATACGCAAACGTAAATTCACTGAAGCCAACGTGGCCATATTTAGGTCACTTCTCTACCAAAGCGATTTTTCGTCAATTCTTGAATCAAGCTGTCCTAATGCAGCTTACGAGAATTTCATGGATATCTATTCAACAGCTTTTGAACAGGCGTTTCCTGTAGTAAATGTGCAACTGCAAGCTAAGTTTATCAGAAAACAACCGTGGATGTCCAAGGGACTCATGACTTCATCTCTCAATAAGTCAAAGTTTTATAATAAAAAAATAAAATCCCCAGCAGAACAAAACATACAAAACTACAAAAATTACTGTAAAATCTTTAATAAAATAAAAAAAACAAAGTAAAGCAATGTATTATAATAAGATATTAAATGATAGCAAAAACAGTTTAAGAGAAACTTGGAAAATATTAAATGAAACAATAAACAAAGCAAAACGTACAACTAGCTTGCCTTCTACTTTTATCAAAGACAATAATTGCGAAATAAATGACCCAAAGGAAATAGCATGTGCCTTTAATAATTTTTTTTGTAAACACGGGAAGACGTGCAAGTGCAGAATTGACACAAACAGATAAATCCTTCCGAAACTTCATGGGTCCGTCTTCCTCAAATAACTTCTACAGAACACCCACTACCCCTTGTGAAGTGATGAATGTTGCCAAACGAATGAAAGCCAAAATGTCAGAAGACTGTGATGGCACCACAACATATCTTCTAAAGAATTCTATAGATATATTAGCCTCCCTGTTTGCCCATATCGTCAACCAGTCTTTCATCAGCGGTGTTGTACCAAACCGAATGAAAATCGCTAAAGTCATCCCAATTTATAAAACCGGGGATGAAAATAGATTTAATAACTACAGACCTATAAGTATTCTTCCAGCATTCTCTAAAATCTTAGAAAAATTAATGGCAAATAGAATGATTAATTACCTGGATACATTTGATATTCTTTATCAGCATCAATATGGCTTCAGAAAAAATCATAGCACCACACATCCCGTGATGCAACTCCTGAGACATATTGCTATAGAAAACAACAAACCAACAAAAGATTTAACTCTAGCGGTATTTATAGACTTTTCGAAAGCTTTCGACACGATAAATCATAGTATTCTGATAAACAAATTAGAAAGATATGGATTCAGAGGTATTAGTATTGACTGGTTCGAGAGTTATCTATTTAACAGAACCCAATATGTAAAATGTGGTGAAAATAGTTCGAATGAAGCACAAATAACATGTGGAGTACCACAGGGTTCCATACTTGGGCCGAGCCTATTTCTGCTTTATATTAACGACATTCGCCACTCGACATTGTTAAATCTCCTATCATTTGCGGATGACACGACAGCCTATGCTTCAGGTCCAAATGCAAGTAGATTGGCTGAATATATAAATCATGAATTAAGCAAATTAAATGAATGGTGCTCAGCCAACCAGCTTGTGTTGAACACATGTAAAACTAAGTACGTTCTGATAAATCCAACCCGCAGCACGCTAGTCCCAGAAAATTTATCTATAAAAATACAAAACCAACCGATAAAAAGAATAGGAGGCCATGAATAAGATAAATCACTAAAATTTCTTGGTATTAGCATTGATGACAATCTAACATACAGTGCCCATATCTCACATGTTTGCTCCAAAATTGGAAAAGTAAATTATGCATTGAATTAAGTAAAAAAAATATTGCCACAGAAGGCCTTAAAAACATTATACTTTGCCTTTATACATAGCCACCTGTTATATGGCATCCATGTCTGGGGTAATGCTCGGGCAACTAATAAAATTCTCATTATGCAGAAACGCTCACTTCGTATCATTAATAATTCAAATTACAACGCCCATACTGATCCCTTATTTATAAAAAAAAATACTTCAAATTAATGACTTGTTTAAACTCTCTTCGAGCTCGTTCCAACGAGGGGTCATAACCTATGTTTTTGAGACAAAAAATGAAAAAAATTAGTTATTCAAGAATTTTTTTTGCAAGTGTCGTCTGCTTTTCACGTTAGGTAAAGGGTTAAATAATACAATATTCAATGGCCAAACACACGTGCGAATCTGTTTTTGTTTACATGATCACCCTTGGGCGGTACTTCCACTGTCAATTTTATCGCTGAGACAAAATGGAAAAAGAAACGCGAAAATCACGGATCTTTTTCATTTTAATAACATAATAACATACTATTTCGAGTTATGCATGTTTTATTAACATGAGACGACGCATGTTTGTTAATGTTTAGTATCTCATGAGGTAAACTCATTTAAAAACGAAATAAATAATTTCCGCTTTCATTTCACTCTTCGCGAGGTGACGAGCGATAAATTTAGACAAGTTTGCATTCAGGTCGAAGTCACCAAAGGTCAACTTGGATGTAGTTCCACCGTGGGCGTAAATTTTAATTATTGAAATCCCATTGCTAGCGTGTTCAGGTATCACGGAACTAAATATTTTCCCATAGGCGACCATTATAACGTTCTGGCGGAAAAAAATATGATTGCATCACTTTAATTTTGGCATTCAGATATCTATGTCAAGTATAGCCCTTCAGACAGCTTTTTCTAATCCGAAAACAGGGAGTCATGCAACAAATAAGAGAGAAAAACTAACACAAAGGGAAGTACCGGTCACGTGCACATATTTTTCAGGGAATTCCCTATAAAAACACACAAAAAGTAAATTGTATTTTTTCGGTCCAAAAGTCATCAAATCACCTTCTTTTTTATCTATTATATAAAAAATATTACCGCTGCAAGGGGTAGTCCTCAAATTATACGCAAACGTAAATTCACTGAAGCCAACGTGGCCATATTTAGGTCACTTCTCTACCAAAGCGATTTTTCGTCAATTCTTGAATCAAGCTGTCCTAATGCAGCTTACGAGAATTTCATGGATATCTATTCAACAGCTTTTGAACAGGCGTTTCCTGTAGTAAATGTGCAACTGCAAGCTAAGTTTATCAGAAAACAACCGTGGATGTCCAAGGGACTCATGACTTCATCTCTCAATAAGTCAAAGTTTTATAATAAAAAAATAAAATCCCCAGCAGAACAAAACATACAAAACTACAAAAATTGCTGTAAAATCTTTAATAAAATAAAAAAACAAAGTAAAGCAATGTATTATAATAAGATATTAAATGATAGCAAAAACAGTTTAAGAGAAACTTGGAAAATATTAAATGAAACAATAAACAAAGCAAAACGTACAACTAGCTTGCCTTCTACTTTTATCAAAGACAATAATTGCGAAATAAATGACCCAAAGGAAATAGCATGTGCCTTTAATAATTTTTTTTGTAAACACGGGAAGACGTGCAAGTGCAGAATTGACACAAACAGATAAATCCTTCCGAAACTTCATGGGTCCGTCTTCCTCAAATAACTTCTACAGAACACCCACTACCCCTTGTGAAGTGATGAATGTTGCCAAACGAATGAAAGCCAAAATGTCAGAAGACTGTGATGGCACCACAACATATCTTCTAAAGAATTCTATAGATATATTAGCCTCCCTGTTTGCCCATATCGTCAACCAGTCTTTCATCAGCGGTGTTGTACCAAACCGAATGAAAATCGCTAAAGTCATCCCAATTTATAAAACCGGGGATGAAAATAGATTTAATAACTACAGACCTATAAGTATTCTTCCAGCATTCTCTAAAATCTTAGAAAAATTAATGGCAAATAGAATGATTAATTACCTGGATACATTTGATATTCTTTATCAGCATCAATATGGCTTCAGAATAAATCATAGCACCACACATCCCGTGATGCAACTCCTGAGACATATTGCTATAGAAAACAACAAACCAACAAAACATTTAACTCTAGCGGTATTTATAGACTTTTCGAAAGCTTTCGACACGATAAATCATAGTATTCTGATAAACAAATTAGAAAGATATGGATTCAGAGGTATTAGTATTGACTGGTTCGAGAGTTATCTATTTAACAGAACCCAATATGTAAAATGTGGTGAAAATAGTTCGAATGAAGCACAAATAATATGTGGAGTACCACAGGGTTCCATACTTGGGCCGAGCCTATTTCTGCTTTATATTAACGACATTCGCCACTCGACATTGTTAAATCTCCTATCATTTGCGGATGACACGACAGCCTATGCTTCAGGTCCAAATGCAAGTAGATTGGCTGAATATATAAATCATGAATTAAGCAAATTAAATGAATGGTGCTCAGCCAACCAGCTTGTGTTGAACACATGTAAAACTAAGTACGTTCTGATAAATCCAACCCGTAGCACGCTAGTCCCAGAAAATTTATCTATAAAAATACAAAACCAACCGATAAAAAGAATAGGAGGCCATGAATAAGATAAATCACTAAAATTTCTTGGTATTAGCATTGATGACAATCTAACATACAGTGCCCATATCTCACATGTTTGCTCCAAAATTGGAAAAGTAAATTATGCATTGAATTAAGTAAAAAAAATATTGCCACAGAAGGCCTTAAAAACATTATACTTTGCCTTTATACATAGCCACCTGTTATATGGCATCCATGTCTGGGGTAATGCTCGGGCAAGTAATAAAATTCTCATTATGCAGAAACGCTCACTTCGTATCATTAATAATTCAAATTACAACGCCCATACTGATCCCTTATTTATAAAAAAAATACTTCAAATTAATGACTTGTTTAAACTCCAAGCTTGTCTCTTCATTTTTGATTGGAAAATGGGACAACTTCCATCGTCATTTAATGACTTTTTTAACCCAACTCAAAATATCTCACAAAGAGTTACGAGACAATCAGATTTATTACAGGTGAGTAGAACGCGTACTAACGCCCTCGATAGGTTACAGATCCATGCATTTCCGAGGGTGTGGAATGAATTGGATCAAGATTTAAGGTCTATTACTAACAGAAATCTATTCAAAAAATTATTGACCCCAAAATTCATCTCCCAGTACCCAAGCAGTGTTGAATGTGACAATCCCTATTGTCGAGATTGTAATTTTAATGTCGGTAGATAATTATGGATTCAAACCCCCGAAGATGTTTCTACAAATAATCAAATGTCTGCACAGCCATTAACTTGGCCCTTCACTATACATTGGTCATTTTCCGATTTGTATGCTCTTTGCATTTGATAACACCAAGTAATATACTACGTCTGTTTATCTCGCCCAACAGAAAAGTATGATTAAACTGCCAAGTCCGACACTTTCAACACCAAAAAATTAAATCGGAATGCGATCGGATAACTTGCCTTTAACCCACATCCATAGTCAGTGTACAATGTTCACTCTAGAACAAATTTTAGTTGGACATGACAGGTAGACAGCCAATCTGGCTATGTCATCTCCCTACGGTATAGATATTTATTTATATCATCATATTGTACTAATGTTTTGTGCTTTCGAAATCTTGTATTATACATGCATTGAGTTAATTCCAATCTATACCGTTAAATAAATAATCAATCAATCAGGAATATTCAACAATAATGCAAGATGTCAATAGAATGTTTCAAACGTTTATTGAAACAATACATTTTTCCCATGGCTGTTTATTTTTAGAGATTGCATCATTTCCGAGCGCAACATTTTAAGGCGGTTAACTCTAATTTCAATATTTAGTTCTGCGATACCTTCACAACGGTTGATGTGTAAAACTAAAATGCATGTCATAGGCTTTTATATGTAGTAGAGTAGGTAATCATGGTGTACCTTCTACTTGATATTATTTATATTTATATATTTATATATTTATATTTATGTACAGTCATTCTGTTTGCACTAATATCACAGAAATATGTTTGTACAAATATCAAAAATTTAAACAAATCACTTATATTCACTAATAAAATAATAATTAATTATATAATTTCGTAAGGATTTCATTAGGAAATATTTGGGACACCGAAAATAACAAAATAAAACTTTTATGTTATACTACAGAAAATGATTATGGTACAATAAATTCCAATTCACAAGAGATCTTATTACTAATATAATATTAATATTTTGGTACTCAAAAAAACGTAAGTTTTAAAGGCCCTTAAAATATATACTGATGTCTTGTCACAATTTCTCATCAGAGAAAACGTTGAACAATTAAAACAGTTCTTTTATAGAATCTGACACGCTCATCGACTCAATAACACAGACTTTGGTATTGGTAAAGTAAAAGTCTATTATAGCTTTAATCTGAGCCTGAATGTTATAAGCTATGAGACAATAAAACAAGAGGGGTGCTAACATCTCATTGCTTAATACAGTTGGGATATGCGAATCACAATTTTTGTTTTCGAATCGAATCGAATCTCGAATCGAATCGTGCCTCTGATATCTATATCGAATCGAATCTTAAAAGACAAGTTATTTCATATTGCACCAAACGGAAGATACGGAACACTCTGATGACCCTTACACGACTGAATGAACACCTTAAACACCAATATCTAAATATTCTCTGTAGCACTGTCGCTGAAACAACTAGGCCTATTATACATAGTTTTAGTTTTTGAAGGCTTAACTTGTTACTATTCACGTTCTTAAGAACGTGAATAGTAACAAGTTAAGCCTTCAAAAGCTAAAACTATGGATAATGTTCTGGGCAATATTCACCACTTACCGAACAATTAAACATTGTCAATTACTCAGTTAAACAGGAATTGGGCCTTCATGAATGAATATTCTAATGATAATTTTATCCAGGTTTTGTTGGAAATGTAACAAATTGAAGTTAGTACAAGAGATGCGAAAAAATCGAATCTTGAGACTGATTCGGGATCGATCCCGAAGCAGACGTGTGGTATCGATACCGATTCGAATCTCGAATATTCGCAGGAACCTATAATGCAGTTACTTCGACAAACTCCCAGATAGCTGTTTACATATCAGTTGCAAAATAAAAAATTATATCTCCACATAATTAATGTTTGAGTGAAAATGTTTTGAAAACAAGGCACAAATGCAATATGAAAGCCATGGTTCGTGTTATTCTAAGAAACTGACTCAGAATTACAAACTAAGTCATTTGGGGAAGAAAAATGTTTTTAAATTTAAAAAAAAAATATTCCATTTCAAGACTACGAAGGTTAATTAACAGAAGCCATCATGGCCCAAAACAGGATCTGCAAACATTAACTCTCCTTTATCAGTGTTCTGTATTTAGTATCGCAGAACTAAATTTGTTCCCATATGCGACCATTATAACGTTCAGGCGAAAAACATATGATTGCATCACTTTAACTTTGGCAAGTATTTTTGCCAAGTATATCCCTTCAGACAACATTTTTTCTGACCTGAAAACATGGGGTCATGCAACAAAAAAAGAGAGAAAGACTGGCAGGAAAAGAAGTACAGGTCACGTGCACATATTTTTCAGGGAATTCATAACAAAAACACACCAACAGTCAATTGTATTTTTTAGGTTCAAAAAGTCGCCAAATCACCCTCTTTATTTATCTGGAATATTCAACACTTAGGGACAAAGACCGGACCGCAAAAAACCCGGTACGGTCCGCGGTCCAGGGCCGGACCAATCGGACCGCCGTTATTGGACCGCTTTGGACCGGCCCACATATGGCGGCCCGGTACTGGACCGGTTCGCAGACTTTAATACATAGATGTATGTCTAGTTTTAGCACTGGGGTTGTTTGGTACGGAAATCCGAAGCCCCAATCACCAGTCAATAGACTCAATACACAGTGTCACAAATGTCTGGTCATCTGATCTCATAACAATATTTCATGTCCGAACTTGTCAGCATAAAAACTCCAACCGAACAAAGCAAACAGACACTGGAAAATGGGCCCAGCAATAAGCTATTGCTCGTATAAACTGTCTCGAGATTTTGAATTCTTACAAATCGTCTGGGCAGAAATCGAGCTAAGTAAAAGCACGAAACGCATGTACATACTGCATATTCGAATCATCGTGTCTTCAAGATAAGTAGCGCCTAGATATATATATGAGATATATCCCAGCATTCCTGGGTATTACGCAGAAGTCATCACACCCATGTCAAGGGCTGTTTACTACTCTGGCCAAAGTATGAAAAGTGCTCACGGTAATCCAAGCTGCATATTTGACAGGCAGAGATATCGACCGATACACTTGCCCGCTAAGCTAGAGAAGGCTTGGGGACATAAATATATTGCGATTAGCCATTGGCACACTAGTAGCAACTACGCACATCAACTTTTTCACCAATTCAGACGTATATGGAAGCGTATCTTTATGTAACTTCCACCAATCAAGTGGGTTAGTATTTGTCCCAGTGCACGGCAGGGCATTGTACCTACTTATTTCTGTCATTGCGATGTTTCAATTGCTCGAATCACGTGACACGTGTGCTACAAGCATGGTGCCAAGAAGACGGCAAAATCCTTTCTCTTCGCATGGTGTTGGTGCTGTCGAATCCCCAACATCTGGCACCACAGAATTACTTCTACAAGTATCTGATGCCTGCGCTTTTAAACACCCGATTAGCTCCGTAAATTCTGATGTCACCTTTTCCTCAATAGTCAATCCCGCCTCCAACTTTTGACAGAAAGCACGGAAACGAGGGTGCACATATGACCTCATGTCCACTTGATTTTCCGTCAGAGGTTACGGAATTCGACTTCAAACCGAAAGGTTCACAGTTGGATGCCCGACAGGTGTCACTGTGTTGAGCCCTTGGGCAAGGCACTTAATCACCGATCGCCCACGTGGGGGCATGGTGGCGCTATGTACTAAAGCGTACTGTCCGTAGATGGCGCACTTGTCTTGAACTAATGCTAACCCAAGGTGTGTGGTATTAGTTCGTTGGTGAGTCTGACAGTTGCTCGCCGTTGCTCGGTGGTTCTCTCCGAGTACTCCTGCTTCCTTCACCCGTAAAACTGTCCCACACGAGGTTACTCTGGCTGTCGATTGTGTCGTTCATTCCCAATTTAGAAATAAATAGCCTAACTGATATTAGAGTGAAGTACAGGGTGGACATTTTCGTGAAATGAAATAATAGTATGGGGGTGGAATAATACTACATGGTGGAATATTATTGCTTAATACTAATATTGATGGTTCAAACTGACTTTAAAACATTTTTATGTGTCACTTTCTGGATAAAATACCTAAAATTTCTTATATGACTCCAACTTTGCACAGTTATGAAAGAATTTAACCCCTTGAACCCGAAAGGCTTTTCAGGCCAAGAAACATGACACACCATAATTTCATTAAGTAAGATGGCGGCTAAATGAATATGTGGGCTAGACCAATCAACATTTTCAACGTGCAGCCTTTGGGAAGATGTTAATTGGTTTACCATCAAATAATGAATAGAGACTCTTCCAATTGCTGCCATTGAACTGACATGGAAGATACCACCAGGTTTTAAAGGGTTGAAGAATTTTTTAGCCCAAAAGAGTGCATTCCGATGGTGGACTGACAGTCCAACCTGGTAAAAATAAATAAACATATGGGCCCAAATAAGAATCATTATGGTGTGGAAAAATCAAAAATGTAATAGTAAGTCATCTTTGGCAGAACCATGTTAAAAACAATTGACAAAAACTGTCCATACCCAGACGAGGAAGGTTAATAAAAGTGATAAACATCAATTCTCAAAACTACGGTACGGCCGCCATGGACTGGTCACTTTCCACAGATGGGCAATATTTCTACGGATGCAATAATATAGGATTCCAAATACCAATTATAGAAATAATCATCAAAAATTTAACTAATGAAGCACCTGGTAAAACCAGGTGCTTCATTAATTAAAATTTTGATGCTGATGATTTTTATTAACCCGGTAAACGCGTGCGTGGACATCACTGCCCACTGTGGATTACGACCAGTCCACGGCGGCTGTACTTTAGAAACGAAGTCATTTTGGCAGAAAAATGTTTAAAAAATTGACAAAAACATCCATGCCTACACTATGGTGGTTAATAGAAGTTATCAAATCCCCAAACAACACCTGGAAACTTAACTGCCCTTCAAGAGAAAGACTTGACGGTACAATGATAAACGCAAATTCTGACAACTTGAAGTGACTAAGATTCACTTAAAAGGGCATTTCCAGAAAAAAATAAACAGTATAATGGTTAAAGAGTGTTGAAAACGTTGTGATAAATATCAAAGTCCAAAACAACATCTGAAAACGTAACTGCCCCCAAAAGAAAGACTTGAAGGTACAAAATGATAAACGCAGTATGTAACTGCAAAATATTAAAATTCAGCCATCGGATTTAAGGAAACTGAGTTAAGCATACTATCTTACAGAATGTTCAACAGCCGAGTAAACAGAAATTTTTACAATTAGAAACTAAGTCATTTTTGGAACAAAAGTGTGAACAAATAACAAAAACCCAACCATACCTAGACTATCATCCTCATGGCCCAAAACAACATCTGGAAGCATTAACTGACCTTCAATGGTTTTATTTGAAGTAGCAATACTGACCTGAATGCAAATTTTGACAACTGAAAATGCAGTGGCGGCGAAAGATCAATAAAAGTGGAGGTGCACAAATTTACAATGCCACTACCATTTCGACCCAGTGTGAAAATTGTTACAATCGTTTATCGGTAAATGTACCGTGACTCGAGTTGTAAAATGTGGTTAAAAGGGTATATCCAAATGATTCATTGAGGTATTTTGACACTACCTGGAGCATAAAGCTAATCCATAACAGACGTCTTGTCTGTACCATTTCTTATCAATGAATGACAACAAAGGGAGATTGTCCACCAGTGAGTGTATCAGGGGAGATAATATGTCACACCTATGCATTAACCCAACAGATGTCTAAAAACATACTTGAGGAACTCAACACTTGCTATAGTCTCTCGTTTAGATGAATATGCCGCTGTGTGGTCACTGTCTGTCCGTTTCGGGTTGGAAGATAGTTGAAGTAAAAGTAACGAACCGAAGCAACTCAAAGTGGGATTCTTTGTCCAAATATTGTTTGGATTTGCAAATAACGTTACAAGAAGGCCAGTATATTGACACGTTTGGATGCGCCAATTTCAACTCATTGTGCACCTGCGAAACATATCTGTGGAAAAAGTGAAAGGGTACGTGTCCCTGTGTCCCCTGTCTCCGCCGCCTATGTAAATGTGGCAAAAAATTACTCTCTGCAAAAAATAATTACCAAGAAAAATAGAGACAGTATAATTGTTAAACAGTGTTGGGATAGTGCTCAATAAATCATAACTGCAATAATTATAAAAAAAAAAAAAGCATTACATTCATGGGATTCAAAGTAACATAGTTAAGCATAAACTCTTACGGATTGGACGAGGCTGCCGACACACGTGGGGTCACAGCATGAGCCCACCCCCCCACCCCCTCTTCACAATAGGTGAACTAAAAAATCATTCCATTCGAAGTGTCTGTTACAGAAAATATACATATTGAGGATTGAGCCCACCTTTACTCTCAACAGTGGGTGTTAGACAATCATGTTTTTTTCCCCCACTCTTTTCAAAATTTTTATTGATGACATATGTGGGACATTTGACGGATCCTGTTCACCGGTTAATGTGAATAGACAACGACTCAATTACCTACTTTTTGTCGATGACCTGGTAATGTTATCAGACATTCCAGCCGGATTGAATAAATTTTGTTTAGAAGTTAGAACACAATGCGGATAAAAACAAACTTAGTGTCAATACTAGAGAAACAGAATTTACTGCCACCAGTAAATTCAAGTCTGTGTGAAAAGGGTTACAGTATCAGAAATAGACTATAAAGAAAGAGAATTCATGGAGGCTTATTTTTCGGAGTAAAATATTTTTAAACAAATCAGAAATGGGTTTTCGTTTGCAGTATTTACAGATATTCATACAGGAATCCGAACATTTTTATAAGAAACCAGAAATGCATATATGTGACCAGCATTCAAAGGGTTTGATACACGAATCAGAAATGGACATTTTTGGCTCTGCCCACTAATTTGAGTGATGAAATACATTCATAAACTTTAGAAATGCATTAAGGTGTAATAAAATGCATTTCCCAGTCTTTCTGAATAATGCCGCCATATTAAGACCCTTTGAGGGTTAAATATTCCCTTTAAATACTCCATTTTAATCCTTTAAATAGGGGCGCAGTGGCTCAGCTGGCGGAGGTGCAGGCTGCAAGGCGTGAGGTACGTGCTCTGCCCTTGGGCAAGACACTTCACCACATAGCTCACGTGGGTGCATGGTGGCGCTGTGTACTAAAGCGTACTGCACATCGATGATGCACCCGTCTTCAACCAAAGCTAACCCTGCTTGTGTGGAGTTAGTATGTGGGGGATCTGACAGTTGCTCGTTGTTGCCCGGTGGTTCTTCCCGGGTACTCCGATTTCCTCCACCTGAAAAACTGCCGTGGTCATGATTAGCCACTGTGCAGAAATATGTGACATTAAACACCAATGAAAAAATATCCTCTAAAAATAAGCTCAATCCAATAAAGGAGCATAAGCTATGTTTTTCAAGCAAAAATGAAAAGGTAATTAAAACTGAATAGATGTTTCTGTGAATAATGTTGACCGGTTTTCGCCGTTATGTTGGCTAAAGGGTTAAGAATCCCTTACTTTGGAAGGCACACTGAAAGGGTGTCCCATCCCACATAGAATTAAATATTAAGAAAATAAAGCGAAAAACATTTAGTTTCTCGGCTGACAGTACCTGCTTTTGAACTCCGGGGGGATGGAACGGCACAAATCAGAGACATTCTCTTAATGGCACTTTGGCACCAAAGGTTTCTGCACTGTCTGTGAGAACGAGCCGAGCGCAGTGAAAGACTATAGAACTCCTCTAACAAATGAGTTTTAAACAGTCGTAGCACTAACACAGTTAACAGTACAGTCGACCACGTCAGTATTGTTACCGGCACCCTGACAGTTTTGTGATAGGTTTCAACAATTATTCAGTGCAGTTTTATGGAAAAGGTTAACTTTATTCTGCCTGAAATAAAATATGTGCAATCCACATTGAAGTCTTGAGAGGGTTAAAGGCATTGAACTGAATTAGATAGGTTTCAACAAATTTTACAATTATTCAGTGCAGTTTTATGGAAAGGGTTAACTTTATTCTGCCTGAAATAAAATATGTGCAATCCACATTGAAGTCTTGAGAGGGTTAAAAGCATTGAACTGAATAAGATATGTTTCAACAAATTTTACAATTATTCAGTGCAGTTTTATGGAAAGGGTTAACTTTATTCTGCCTGAAATAAAATATATGCAATCCACATTGAAGTCTTGAGAGGGTTAAAAGCATTGAACTGAATAAGATAGGTTTCAACAAATTTTACAATTATTCAGTGCAGTTTTATGGAAAAGGTTAACTTTATTCTGCCTGAAATAAAACATGTGCAATCCACATTGAAGTCTTGAGAGGGTTAAAAAGCATTGAACTGAATAAGATAGGTTTCAACAAATTTTACAATTATTCAGTGCGGTTTTATGGAAAGCGTTAACTTTATTCTGCCTGAAATAAAATATGTGCAATCCACATTGAAGTCTTGAGAGGGTTAAAAACATTGAACTGAATAAGATAGGTTTCAACAAATTTTACAGTTATTCAGTGCAGCTTTATGGAAAGGGTTAACTTTATTCTGCCTGAAATAAAATATGTGCAATCCACATTGAGATCTTGAGAGGGTTAAAAGCATTGAACTGAATAAGATAGGTTTCAACAAATTTTACAATTATTCAGTGCAGTTTTATGGAAAGGGTTAACTTTATTCTGCCTGAAATAAAATATGTGCAATCCACATTGAAGTCTTGAGAGGGTTAAAAGCATTGAACTGAATAAGATAGGTTTCAACAAATTTTACAATTATTCAGTGCAGTTTTATGGAAAGGGTTAAATTTATTCTGCCTGAAATAAAATATGTGCAATCCACATTGAAGTCTTGTGAGGGTTAAAAGCATTGAACTGAATAATTTATAATCTATTTCCTTGCAAGGTAAAGAGTTTCTCTCAACTTAGTTCCGGGAACTTACATCCCATTATCATAACAAGGTTAGTAGATTATATTTCATTTCTTGACAGCTACTCCACTGGTGTTTACATTATCTCCAGTATGAATAACATAGCATCCTATTGCTTGGGGAGAGTTTACTGTATCAGGAAATTGGAGGCTGTGAAAGCCCTGTGGCCGAATTGACCATGCTCAGTGGCTCTAGCGACCTGAAAAACATAGGTGGCCGAGAACTTTTGACTGTCCACCAGTATGCCAAAAATCAGCGGGCTAGGACAATTCGTTTTCGAGTTATCGTGAGGACAAGGAAGTGCACAGAAGACAGGAGAATAAGAAAAAGAAGAAGAGGGGAGAAGAAGAAAAATAAAAAAAAAGAAAAAGAAACCGTACAAAAACAATAGTCTGTGTGTTTCACACAGACTAATTAACAAAACAAAATGCATGATTTTCAAAAATAGAAAAGATCCTACGTTTTGTATTGGAAAAGCGAAATTAGATACCATAGATCAGAATAAGTACTTAGGTCTTGGATTCACATACAATGGAAACACAAAACAAGTTCAAGAGAATTTAAGTACAAAAGGATCGAAAGCAATGTTTTTCCCTACACATTCTCTCAGAAAGTCACTTGACTTAACTCTTGATGTGAGGTGTAAACTTTTTGATAAACTGATTAAGCGTATTTTATTATATGGTTGCGAGATATGGTCCCCTGGCCGTAATACTCCTTTTGCGGACACTACAGCCTGTGAACAAGTCCACTTGACATTTTGTAAACAAATATTAATGTTGAATAGAAAAGCATCTAATCACGCAACACGGGGAGAGTTGGGTAGATATCCTATTGTGAACGATGCTATCTTACATCTCCATGAATATGTCGATGAATTACCAAAATTGCTGGCGATAACATATTCTCCAACTCATTCAAGGGGTCACTCAAATGTAAACTTCCGAAAACTTGGATAACTCAGTTATCTCGTTACAATATCAAAGTTTCCGATGCTAATACGTTAACCAATAGCAATGGAAAATGCCTGAAAGATGTCCTAGAATCTCAGCATACAGTAAGATTTACTAAGATATGTTTAATGATGACAAAATGAAAGGCGGTAATAAGTTGCGAACGTATAGATTAGTTTAAAATGAATACAAGCTTGAATCTTATCTGAAAATCACCAGATATCGACAGGCCCGTGAACTGTTTACTAGACTTAGGGTTAGTAACCATAATTTATAAATAGAAAAGGGTAGACATAAACAACCTCCAACGTCCCTAAACGATAGGAGATGCCAGGTGTGCGATATCGATGAAATAGAGAATGAAAAACATTTTATGTATTGTGGGGCATATTTCGAAATTAGGGAAACGGGGTTCGAAGAAATTATAAAAGAAAGCAAAGAATTTGAACAATTAAATGATTCGGAGAAATACTATTATCTATTGAAAAACTGTGATAGTAAATCGATTAATATTATTTCTAACATGATCTGGTCATTCTTCTGTAAGTGAGATCACCTTGTTAAAGAAGAAAGACATTAGTACTTTATATTATACATCATGTTTACTAATTCTTCTTGTCTGTTATGTTTGTATTGTGCAACTGCCATTATGGTGTAATACCTTAAACTATTAAACTAAACTATTGCGTATCTGTGAAACAAGACAAAACCTCTACAAATCTATATACCAATCATTTTCATGAAAGTTAAAGGTATCGTGGAACTAAATGTTTTCCCAATGGCCACCATTATGACTTTCAGGTGAAAAACAATATGATCGCATCACTTTAATTTTGGGATTCAAATATCTTTGTCAAGTATAGCCCTTCAGACAACTTTTTCTGACCCGAAAACAGGGGGTCATGCAACAAACAAGAGAGAAAAAATGACACGATGGAAGTATCGGCCACGTGCACCGTGCACATATTTTTCAGGGAATTTCCTACAAAAACACACAACAAATTAATTGTACTTTTTAGGCCCACAAGTCTGTTTATCAGGAATATTCAACGTAATGCAAGATGTCAAGAGAATGTTTCAAACATTTATTGAAACAATATATTTTACCAAGGATGTTTATTTTTAGAGATTGCAACATTTCAAGGCGGGTAACTCTAATTCAAATATTTAGTTCAGCGATACCTAAAGGAAGCTTTAGTTTCATAAAACTAGAAAGTACTTTCAACAAAGAAGATAAAAAAAATCAAATTTGATCAACCCGCTCCACAATGAATGTGAAATGTCAAACTCTGTAGCTGCAATTTTTTTTTTCGTAATGCAACTTTGAAATTTAACCAATTCAATATTGTTTGACAGAGCTCATTGAGCTCTGTCAAGCAATATTCATTTGGTTAAATTAGTTTAAACAATATTTATTGAACAAAAAACAGATTAACTGCATACATGCGAACAAGTGTAAATGGATTGAATGTTTTGTTCATAACTTTCAGTGAATACAGTTAACACATAACGTATCAGACTAAATTGTTGTGGTAGGGGAACGGAAGAAAGCTGAAAGCTTATGTGAACCGTCTCCCAAGTCTGTAAGTTTACACAATTTCAATTAGACAGATATAACGGGTGGGTTGGTTGGATATTGTTTAAACACTGAAAAAAATGAAAAAGTAGAAAGAGAGAAAGAAAAGGAAGACATTTGGAAAAAGCCAACTTGAATGCACTAGACAGGGAACTTGGGAACTCTCAGATTATTACTTGCTTGACTGGTAGCAGTGACTATATTGGATGAACTTTATTAGCAATATATGGGAGTGTCATACTATGAAACTTTCGGAAGAATTGTTTCAGTTTGTGTTTGCGTAGTCTTTCCTCAAGGGAGTCCCAGCGGGTTCCATTGTACAACGCCGCGGAAATCCTCGCACTCATGGTTGCGTCAGTCACTATCCTTGCTGAAGCCAACTGTACTTTTTCCAGCCCGATTGTATTACTCGCCGTGCAATTGTCCCAAATGGTGCTACCGGATTCAAGAAGAGGCCTTTTCAAGGACACTGTGGTCAAGAGTAAACTTTTACCTCCTCAGTAAATCTACGCGTGACCAGGCTTTAAAGCAGATGTGTTCGATGTGGTCATTCCAAGTACATGCACCGTTCAGGATAACTCACAGATGTTTATGACTTTTAACTGCCGATATCTGAGTGTCACCAGGAAATAGTGGTGGGTGCAAAGCAGGGGTAACTTTACGCGATATGAGCATGCTCTCAGATTTTTTTTAGGATTGAACTCGACCAACCAGGTCTTAGCCCAATGCTGTATTGTCGTCAGATCCTGGTTGATCAGAGTTGCTGCATGGGCTGGATTTTCAACTATGAGATACAGTGATGTATCGTCAGTGATAAACTATTAAAAGTACCAACTCCTAGTTCAGATAGATGCATTTTGGACAAATCTAATCTAATATTACGTTCTATTTTAATTGTATGCTACGATTATTCATCTGTCTGAATCAAATAAATCTTTCAGTCGCGTTTCAGACGAATCTTCGTCTGAGAGCGAATGCATTTAATGCATCTACTAGATTCGATGCGTCGTTTGATCCAGACACTCGAACTTGCTACGAACCTAATCTAATGTTCTCCAGTGTTCGGTTGTGTTTGGGTATGAACGTTCGCACACCGCTTTATGCTAATTACAATTTAGTTATGTCAGACATATCCAAAAGGTCCCAGCAGGGAAAGATTTAACATACAAGGAGACTGTCGCAAGTATACCGGGCAATTGAATAAGATTCTACGATAATGCGTGCGTCTGAATCAACAGGTATTAGGTGCGACTGGAGACTTCGCCTAAAATGTGTCCGACTGACCTGGGGCTTTAAGAAAAAAATGCTACATTGAATTTTGTTATTTTGACACCAGTGTGCTGAGGGTTAATTTAAAGTACTCAAGGAATCGTTGTATGTTCTTTAAATAAAACTACAGTAGTGAAAGTGTGGGCTACTAAAAAACACACCAACAAGGTGGAAGTTTAACCAATGAAATAAGACAATGTTTTACAATGAAGCATGCGCAGCACAAGCTAAGTTTCAGGCAGCAGTCTTCTGGATTGAACAAGAAAGCCCATGTGCTGAAACTTTTACCTCATCAGGCCTCTTCACATAATTGCAGCTACTGCCTGAGTGGGACATTCCGCTTCACTGGGTAGTTTTGTAGTAATCCACCTGCAGTTACAGTGGTGTACAGCAAAGAATATTTAGATCATACGATATTCCTTGTGCTAATGGCCCGAAACTGATATCAACAGACACTTCTAAAACATTGCAACAAAACACTTATTCTGTTTATTTCTAAAACGTCCTGACAACAAGAAAAATATTTTTTAACCCTTTACCAACGCACAGAATATCAAAATTTATTATTTTAATTATTGTTTTTTTTTTAAACTTTCAAAATATTTCAACAAAAGAATATCACGTGACGCCTCATTCTCCCATCCCCTTCTCTCCTCTCCTCCCCACCCCACTCTACCCCCTCCACTGCACACCCCTCCGGTCCACTATAGGTTTAACCAGGCCTGACGGCTGAGCTGTATAACCCTTTACCTAACATGAAAAGCAGACGGCACTTGCAAAAACAAATCTTGAATAACTAATTGTTTTCCTTTTTTGTCTCAAAAACATAGGTTAGGACCCTCATTGGAACGAGCTCGACGAGCTCGTTCCAACGAGGGGTCATAACCTATGTTTTTGAGACAAAAAATAAAAATAATAAAACAATTAATTGGAGATTTTTAAGAATAGCGCTGGCCGGTTTGGCCGTTACGTTGGGTAAAGGGATAATTTTCGAACACTAGTTTATAATCTTATGCATTCTTGGTCGCTATGTAGTAAGTGGTGGCTCAGTAGGTAGAGATACAGGTCCTCGGTTCGAACCCCACCTGTGGCAACTGCGTTGTGTTCTTGGGCAAGACACTTAATCCCAATTGCCCACGTGGGGGGGGGGGGGGGGGGCACGGTGGCGTTGTGTATTAAAGTATGCTGCTCGTCGATGGTGCATTTATCTTCAACTAATGCTAACCCTTCTTGTGTGGAGTTAGTACGTTGGGGAGTCTGATAGTTGCTCGCCATTGCTCGTTGGTTCTCTCCGGGTAAACCGGCATCCTCCATCCGTAAAACTGTCCGACATGAGGCCACCCTGGCTGTCGAAAGTGTCTTTAAGCCCCATGCAAATAAATATATGGAGTAAGTGAGGCTTCGACAGGGTCGCGACATCACTCAATTAGTGGTCTGAACAAGAGCTTAGCAGATCATTCTATTTCTGGTATTTTTCAGTTTCGGGTATTTTGAATATGCTTTTCGCGTCGTTCGAGGTATTGGGCAATGCTATCTAGATACATGGTTAATTTCTTTTTTGTTTTTTTGTTTTTTTCTATTTTTGTGTTTTGTTTTTTCTTATTTTGTGTTTTGTCGTCAGTATTTATTCTTCATTTTTTCTTCAGTTATTACTTTATTGTAGTTATTTTGCTTGTCATGTAAACAGATATGAGGTAGCGTGGTGGTTCAGTGTTTACGGCACTGGACTTTAAACCGAAAGATCCATGGTTCGATCCCACCAGGGCTAACGCAGTGTCCTTGGACAAGGCACTTAGTCCAAATTGCCCAAGTGGGAGGACGCTGGTTCTGAGTACTAAGACACACTGCATGTTGATGGTGTACTTGTCTTCAATGCTAACCCTGCCTGCGTGGAGTTATTGGGTCCGGGAGTGTGGCAATTGCTCGCTGTTGCTCGGTGGTTCTCTTCGGGTACTCCGGCTTCGTCCACCCGTAAAACTGCCCGACACGAGGTTACCCTGGCTTCCGAAAGTGCCGTTAACCCCCAATTAATTAATTAAACAATTAATTAAGCAGACATGAAACACGTGATAATTATGTATGGGAGAGGAGTGCATCTAAGTTTTGAGTACTTTTACTCTCATCTCTTTTGCGATTTTGTTAGCAAATAAAATATGTTTAAACTTTAAATATAAAGTCTCGTTCCTCCCGATGATGGAAGTACAATAGCACCCGCATGTCTAATAATATTCTATTATATGTGTACTTCGGAGCTTGCAATTTTAACTTTCGCATTGAGCAACTAATCTCTAGGTACACAAACTTATTAGACCGTTTTCTATTAAGCATAGCATTAACGCCTGAGTTAGACCAGTTTGTCAATATTTGAACAGCAACTTGACAATCAAAGTCAACAATAACAGGTATAATACACGAATATGATGCAAGTATGTTACCCACTTTCATCTCAGTGATACGTTTCGTTTTTAGTTTGTGAATGGAAGAAAATGGTTAGGCACTGTAAGTTATGGTATTTAATAAAAGAGTCGTAACTGGGAAATGCCGAACACACGGAGAGAATTTGAAGGTGGGATGCGGTACTCAATATTATTTTAAATTTTTCCCTCTGCACGCTGATATCAAAATGCTGAAATTTCAACCAGAATTTTTTTCCCATAATGCAACTAGGAATTTAACAAATTCAGTCGTGTTTGACAGAGCTTGATGAGCTCTGCGAAACAAGAGTGGATTGGTTAGAGTTCTAACTGCATTGTAGAAACAAATTGCTGGCTGAATTTTTTTATATATTACGACACCAGGGTTTTGAAGGTTAGGCTATTCCGTGACGCAGATTGCTTCCTTGGGTATCATTTTTGGTATCCCACCATCAGTCAGACACCCCAGTTGTCAGACAGTTTATAATCGCAGATTATTGGGTTGAGTGAACAGCTAATCCCTTTGTTTTATGTCAAAATAATTACATTGTTAATGTAGTTATACGTTTTGGGTCCAAATACTCAATTCCCATTGGTCAGCTGGACGAAAACGCCATGACCAAATGTAATTCATTTTCCAATGAATACATTTGGTCGAACTTTGACCCGCATTTACGGTAGAGCGCAGTTGACAGAATGTAATTTGGCTGGTGTTTGGGCGGGTTTTTAACTTTTAGCGCCTCTCGCAGTGATCAACTCCGCTGCTGTTTCTTTGGTGACATTTCCCAACTGTGGCATAAAGCCCGTTACTAAAATACTCGTTTCCATTTCTAAAGTTGTGAAAATTAAAAATCAGAGTTGTCCGCTTTGTCTTTTGTGTGAGGGTGGTTTTTCGTCTCGTTCGTTCGTACATGTTTCATTTCGTCTTTCTGCTTTGTTATTTGGTAAAAAGTAGTTTAAACAGTTACGGAATGTAATTATAAGAATTGAATGCAATTTTTATAATCTTTATTGGAGTATGAACGTGTGGGAATGGGTACAAATTGTATGAATCCCTTCTGGATTCATACAATTTGTACCCATTCCCACACGTTCATACTCCAATAAAGATTATAAAAATTGCATTCAATTCTTAAATAAATTAAAGTTATGAAATAAATGACAATAACATGAATAATCACTCAAATAAATAGGTTTTTTTGTAATAAATAAACAGAAAATCGTATTTATGAAACAAAGAAAATAAATTGGAAATAAATGACAATAAAATGAAAAATATGAAGTACAATAAGAAAAAATTTCTAGAATGAAAAATCATGTAAAAAATAGTTTTATTGTGTGATAAATAAACAGAAAAAAACAATAAAATGAAAAATATGAAGTACAATAAAGAAAAAATTTAGACTTATTTTATAAATAAAAAAAATCGTATTTCATGATAACTCATTTTTATGGTGAATAAATAGAAAACTATGTTTTATGAAAAAAATATTAACAAAATGAAAACACAAATAAAGGTACAATATTACAATGACAAATAAAAACATGTACAAAAAGAATATTATTCAAGTTGTACACATCTTTTCCATTTACAACAATAGGTATCATCTATTTTAAATTCAGCTAATCACAAATTAACTGTCTGACAACTGGGGTGTATGACAGTTGGGTGTCTGACTAATGGGGGTATGACAATTGGGTGTCTGATTAGTGGGGGTTAATCCCCGTGTTCGTCCACCGAATGAGTTATTTTAGTCAAAACCATTTTCTATAGCAACTCACTCAATCAATATATTATACTATACAAATACGTTTTAACAAGTGTATCTGGCGGAATGTATTCTGAAATGGAAGACATAAATACCATTCGTTTCACACGCTTGAATGCTTGACCACCACAGCGGCAAATAACTAGGCCAGGGGTAGTGTTTTGAAAAATTGCAAATTGACCAGCAACATAATTTAGTAGTATGTCAGGGGCCAGATGACCCAATTGTCAGGTCTATTTGGGTAATTAGATTTCCTCGTATACCAAGCAACACACCATCCGAACTTGCCCCGTCCCATTACGGGGGTTTGGATCACATAGCAACCACATGCTACCATAGCAAAGATGGCGGCCTCAAATATACAAAATGGATAACGGAAGCACATATCACCCTAACAACAACAACACGCGCGGCGCATGAGCACTGACATCATATATCACTATGGTAATGACATTCACATCATGATCGCACGGTTACCATGACAACCCAACATGACGTCACTGGGTCACGTGACTATGACGCCACTTCTTGGGGCTATCACGGAGTCCATAACTGAATCGTCCAGCCCTGACAAACTTACTTATATTGCATGAGAGCTGTGCATTTCATCGTTAGATCTGTTTATTATGCAACATTTATACGAATTTAAAGACGTCTGTACAATGCTCTGAGGAAGATTATCGTTATCCCTGTTGGGTAAGGGTGTGAGATGAGGAAATATCACCTGAGGGCAAGATATTCGGACTAAACCCGAGGCTTACCGAGTATCTGAATCAAATATCTTGTCAAGTGGGTGAGATTTCCCCGTCTCACACCCACCCCCACCAGGGATAATTTTTCTCCTCCCACCAAAACACTCTGACGTCATCAATGGTAATCCATAAGCACGTCCACTATATCGAACAATTTTGTTGTCCATTTCTGACAAAACTGATATGCTTATCGGAAAGAGCGCACAAAAGTTATGTACATACCACAGGTATATACCACGAAATTAAATTCCCACGCCGGCAAGATAGGGGTTAAATTTTGTAGCGAAATGGACATTGACACATTCTGATGACGTCAATTGGGCGCGTGCATCACTCAATCGACGGACGCTGTAGTAATAGTAATTAAGTTAAGAAATTGAACAAACTGTATGCAATCTACTGTTATTATTAACATCAAGTACAACAATCAACAATACTTTGAACACCAAACGAAACGTAAGATACGGTCACGTGTGTCATGTGAGATAGACATCTATCTCGCATGGCCTTTTCACGCGAGACACGCATATTTGCATAGGACGTGTGTGTGTTTGTGTGGGGGGGGGGGGGGGGGGGTATGAGGTGCTCATGAAAGAGTCCATGTGCTTGTGCAATACCCAATTTGTATATGCGTTTGGGAGGTGGCTAGCAATTTTGGTGTAATTTTCTTGTCCATAATGGGATCAGATTAGCCAGAATCAAGTTCGCACTCTCATCTATTACATTTATTATTTATTTATTTATTTATTTATTGTGATTTAACGACACTTTCAAAAGCCAGGGTCACTTCGTGTTGGACAGTTTTACGGGTGGGGGAAGCCGGAGTATCCGGAGAGAACCACCGAGGAACCGCGGGAAACTGTCTAACTCCACACAAGCAGGGTTAAGATTGGTTGATGACAAGTGCACCATCGATGTGCAGAACGCCTTAGTACACAGCGCCATCGTGCCGCAACGTGGGCAGTTGGGATTGCCCAAGGACACAACGCGGTTGCCGCAGATGGGATTCGAACCGAAGACCTCTCGGCTTGCAGCCAGCATCTCTACCTACTGAGACATCGAGCTTCCATCTATTATATGAATTGGGAGTTTAGTCCGGTCCGTTCAGCCCGCGTCCGCTAGGAATTTTCGGTAGCATCCGGGCTGGGCCACCCATCCTGGGATGGGTCGCTCCTCTGTTTCACAATACGAGGCAGATGTCTAGCGTGTTTACAGGTCAGAGATGTACAGATATGATATGGACTAGCAGAAATGTTTTCTCTTGATACTACGGACAATCTTCAATGAATTTGGCTGAATCAATAATCCATTTTCCCACAAATGTAATATTTTCAATGGAAAATTGATCTTCAATGTTGTTTCAGTGTTTTGTTATTTACACCGAAATATCTGGGTTCTTCAAAACTCTTTTTGTGTATCATACATGGTCCAATTTAGGCATGGCTGCTGTAACGCAGCACTTACGAAATATGACACGATATTGGGCGAGGTTTCATATATTATGCTTCAATAACAAATTATCAAGTCAATTTTCCCGAAGGTGAGAGAGAGGCTCAGTCTAAAGCAAGCACTCAATCCAATAGAAGGGTCCCCACCAGATAGAGGGTTTCCCAATGTGAGTCTCTCTCACTGATATCTATACTACTGGATTGCTAGAACGTCAGCAAAAAATATTACCACTCAAACTATACCCCCTCCCCAAGAAAGAAGGCGTCAAGCCAATCGACGTAATTAATCCCCCCAAACAGTGACTGTTAATGACGTGAAAGCTGTAGCCTATCAGCTTTCACTTCATTAAACGCCATGACGTTTACCTTACATGAAAACTAATCACACAATATTAAGTTTCAAATCTCGGCACTTGTTTCTTATCTATAATAACTAAAATATGTTGTAAATATTCAATTTGCATTGCCACGAAAACATGTGACATCATCAACATATTCATTTTCCGTATAAATCAACGTATATTCTTTAACCCTTTACCTGACATGAAAAGCAGACGACACTTGCAAAAGAAATTCTGGAATAACTATTTTTTTCATTTTTGTCTCAAAAACATAGGTAATGACCCCTCGTTGGAACGAGCTCGTTCCAACGAGGGGTCATAACCTATGTTTTTGAGACTAAAAATAAAATAAAAAAATATTGAAAATTAATTGACGACTTTTGAGAATAGCCCTGCATGGTTTTGACCGTTACGTTGGGTAAAGGGTTAAAAGGTAATTGGAGATTGCGATGCATCGTTATACTAAAAACCTTTGAGAATTCGTGTTTGTTGTTGATGTTGTGCATTCACATGGTAGGTGAAACTGCATATAGATTTTGAATCGCCGTAGACAGTTCATGTGAAGCTTGTTTGTGACGTTTCAAAACCAACAAAATTCTCAGATATTTGAGTTTAGATAAACGTCATATAAAGCGAAGAAAAACCATATCGAATGGGGCGTGATGGGTTCGACAGTTTTAACGCAAGTTTCTCAGAAGAGTTTTCTTGATAAAGAGAAGGGCTCAAGATTTTCGAAGATGAATTGCTTTTTGGAGAAAACGTTCAATTCAAAAGAGGACAAACGTTATCCTTTTCGCTCACACACGATATTTTGGATCGCGAAAAGCTGTTCCTTTTAATGAAATGCGTTCTGGGTTTGTCCTGACGTTAAAAAAACAAACAAACAAAAAAGGAAAAAAAACAGACACCATTTCCTGATCATATTTTGTAACATTTGGCATACAAAATCTGTTGTAAAGAGAAAATGGCTAGCAGTGTGTGTAATGGTATAACGGCACTTAATATAGCAGTGTGTGTGTGATGGTATAACGGAACTTAATAGTTTCCCACAGCCGACCATTATTACATTCGTGTGAAACAAAATATAATCGAATCATTCAATTTGGACATTCAAATAGTTTTATTAAGTATAGCCTTTCAGACAACTTTTTCTTTCCTCAAAACTGGGGGGAAGGAAGGAGGCATGCAATAGATAAGAGAGAACAATTTGAAAGGAAGCAAACTACCGGTTACGGAAACATTTTTTCGGGGAATTCCCATCAAAAATACTCCTTTTATCAATTGTAATTCTAGGCCCCAAAATTCATCAAATCACCCGTCTATTTTCTCTGGAGTATTCAGCAATGATGCAAGATTTCAGTACAATGATTTAAGGTTTTTTAAACACTATTTTTTCTCGGGGTGTCTTAGTTTCGGAGGTAACATCATTTCCGACGTTTCAAGGCGGATAACTCTGATTTAAATATTCAGTACTGTCATCCCTCATATCAACATGTGTTTACCAAGCAACGTCCATTTACATACCAGTAGTGCAAAAAAAAACATTTCAGATGTCAAATTTCTTAATTAATGCAATGGAACCCTGCTAATTAAATAACTACGCATTTTGCTAGTGAAAATTATTCAATTAACAAAAATATTCAATTAACAGAGAAGTGGCCACTTTCCTGTATTCTATTGATAAATTTTTGAGCATTTCTTCTATTATATCTTCTTTGGCAAAGCTCTTAGAGTTCTGTCAAACAATATGCAATAGATTAAATGCCTCTGTTGGGTGTACTGAGGCCACATAGGTCTAAAAGCAAGGCATATTCGGTTTTTGTCAGGGTAATTTCACGACTTATTACACACGTTTTTATGCAATTAACGGGGGTTTACTCTATAACCTATATGCAATTAGCAGCACTTAATCCCGATTGCCCAAGTGGGGGGCACATTGACGCTGTGTACTAAGGTGTAATGCACGACGATGGTGCACCTTCTTCAACCAATGCTAACCCTGCTTGTGTGGAGTTAGTACGTTGGGGAGTCTGACAGTTGCTCGCCGTTGCTCAATGGTTCTCTCCGGGTACTCCTGCTTCATCCGCCCGTAAAACACTCCGACACGAGGTGACCCTGGCTGTCGAAAGTGTCGTTAAACTCCATTAAATAAATAGATAATATTCGATTAACAGGTCAAATTTGTACTGAAGGTATGGTAAATGGTTTGGTGTTTAACAGTGATATTCAATTAACAAGGTTATTCAATTTAGAGATATCCAATTAAGTAAGCTCTTCTGCAGAATGATAATTGCACGGTTAGATTTCGTTTCGATTGCTCAACACTACATTATCCAACTGTAAATACCTACTACAAAGAAGTAAAGCATTTTGGCTCGGTAGACCTGGACCAGGAACATGAAATGGATATCTTGTTTCAGTTGTTTACAAGTAAGCAAGTTTCACGTATCTACTAATTCAAAGTCAACTAAAATTTCTCATTAAATGCAATCGCGTGGGGTATATGTCACAAATCTTTATAAGAATGACTGTACATAAAAGATATATTAGAACTTTAGATTTTACAGCACTATTTTAACCCATGAATGTTTCCAAGTTAGACACTGGCACGATTCTTTCAGCTTTGGGACCATTGATACGTATGCATATGCCAGCAGATGCGGAAAGGCCATAACTATTTACGTGGAATATCCCAACTGGTCTTACCTCCTTCGTTGAAAGCCATTGAGCCCCCCCCCCCCTCATCTATGTCACCATCATGACTGTTGACTAATGTTACAGTACCGCCACCATAGGCTGGGCACTTTCCACGGATGGGCAATATTTCCACGCAATAATATTAGATTCCAAACACTAATTATAGGAATAATCATCAAACATTTAATTAATGAAGCACCGGGTACAACACGGTGTTTCATTAATTAAAATTTTGATGCTGGTGATTTTATTACCTGGTTAACGCATGCGTGGACATCACTGCCTATGCGTGGATTACCACCAGTCCACGGCGACTGTACTGTAATTGTTGCATCTAACACATAGCTTCTGACCGCTCATTGAACATGGCCATAACCTACGTTTATTAGAGAAATTTGTTTTTAAAATTTAGTTTTTCACGGCCGTTTTCTGCAAGTGGTGTTGGCCACTCCTGTTAGGCAAAGGATTATACTAAATTATAAATCTGCATCTCTACCTTCCCCTCAATGGAAAATGTGGACCCTGTCCCCAGTCACTATCTCAAAAACAAAAATCTGGCGACGCTACTGTCTCTGAGGAAAAGTATGGGTTTATACTACAAACATAAGAGTTGGCGCAACATGGGCTAGATTGTAATCACCAAGGGGTCGCTGTTACAACCCGTTTTGTAATAAAAGTTGCAAAATGTAATATTAGTTATCCTTGTGTTTTCCAGGGTGTATGGGAATTTTCACCGGCTTGGGAACTCATATGAGTTCCCAAGCCGGTGAAAATTCCCATTCACCCTGAAAAACACCAGGAAAACAGATTTATTTCTAAGAATTTTGGTGTACTTAATACTTTAACCTACATTGTGGTCAAAAACTGACAGAAAATTTGTACTTTGTAAGTTTCTTAATAAATAAAACCAGACAAATGTGGATGTCATTGGAACCGGCTCAATGAGCCAGTTCCAATGACATTCATATCTGTAATATTTTATTGCACATAAATCTTAAATTTCTTTATTTTTATTTTTGTTCTAACATAACCGAGCAGATGGTGTGAATTAATTCAATTAAAAATGGGTACTGTTTTTTTGGCCATATAGCCTGCTATTGTATATTCTTGTTTTTGTATATTCTTGTGGTTAACCACGGGTGTAAAAAAGCCACTGTGGATTGCAAGTTACACCGTGCCTCTCAGCCAATCAAAATGCAGTATTTTGTTTCATTTGGAAATAATAATTATTACAAAGTGAAACTACATGGACGGGAAAAACGTTGCAAAATGCATAATTGTTACAAAGTGCGACTACATGGACGGGAAAAACATTGCAAAATGTAATAATTATTACAAAATGTAACTGCATGGGCGAGAAAAACGTTGCAAAATGTAATAAACTTTATTAAAGCGGACAATCAGAGACAAATTCATGTTATTATATAAATATTAAAATAAATTTGTGTCTCTATGATTCTACGACTGCATTAGGGTATATTACGTGCACTTCTACGCGTACTTGAGCGGGTTTCGTAGATTTTCGATCTTTTATTACAAAATGCAACTACATGGACTGGAAAAACGTTGCAAAATGTAATAATTGTTACAAAATGCAACGAAATTGACTCGCCATAGTTGCATTATGTAATAAACTTTTTTCCTATGGATTATCCAAAAGTCAATATATTAAACCCTCAATTACCGTTTCCATTGATTCTGCAAATCTTTATTTTTCTGCTGCTAGAAGTATAAAGTTGCTGAAAAGACAATGAGGTTTTTGCATAATTGGCGGATTATTCTCGTCCATTGTGAAAATATACGTTGACCATATTGATATTTCTACATGTGAATACATTCGCCATAGGCGACTGGTTGGAGGGCTTCTGAGATAGGGCCACCTTTGGGAGCAGAAGGTGGGCTACTGTGAGAGAGGGGACTCTGTTGCTCTCAGTCGGGCCACTGGTTGGAGGTCTCTGGGTCACCGGGTCACTAGGTCAAGTGAAGTAGGCAAGGGCTAAGGGCTTCTGGGAGGAGCAGCGACTGTGACTCTTGGTCGGGCTACTGGTTCACCCTGCAGAGACCCATGAGGTGTATGAGGAGATGCCTCAATGAGGCTTCTCCTCGTAGCTCTCACATCCTCATCTCGCTCCCAAACGACCACTAGAGAGCACCACAGGCGATCACTGGACATCCCTAGTGATCGCCACTAGCAATCACCAGTGACCATCTCCCCTATGAGGATGAGAGGACTGTGAGGAGAGGCCCCAATGAGTCCTCACCTCATAGCCATCACATCCTCATCTCGCTCCCAACAATCACTAAATATCGATATTGGCGATCACTAGGGATGCTGTGATCTCTAGTGGTCGTTGGGAGTGAGAGAAGGATGTGAGGGCTATGAGATGAGAACTCAATGATACCTCTTCTCACAATCCTCTGATCCTCATACGAGGAGATGCAGATTTATTTATTTATTTGATAAAAAGGTTTATTACATTTTGAACTTTGGAATAATTATTACATTTTCCAACTTTAATTACAAAGTGGGTTGCAACAGGTCATTCTTGAGTATACAATGGTATGTCTGGTATACCTGTTTATCTTGTGCTCTGATGTCAACTAATTTCACTCTCAATTACTTACATAATGTCTGTAAGCAAGCAGACCCATATAATTGTCCCAATTCGTATCCAAAAGTTACTGAGAATAAATAGAGGATATCTAGTGTTTTGGGGATACCAAAAATTATCTCTTGAGTGACCGAGACAAATGTTTATTTTTCGCGAGCGCTTGCACGAGCGAAAATTAACTTTTGTCTTGGTTACAAGTGAGATAATTTTCGATATCCACTCAAAAACTCTGGATTTCTTTTTATTATACGCTTTTTATAATAATCTGATAATTCCACTCGTTTCAACCTTGAATTGATGCATGAAAGTAAACAGCGCATTAAATCATTGATACGCGGAAGTTATTTGATTGATACTCGGAATAGATAGCGTCTTGCAATCTGATTCACTTGGTGGGTTTCTAGTCCAAACATGGCCTGAAAGGACGTACCAAACCAAAAACTTATATTACGGACTTTCAGGCCATGTTTGGTCTGGCGGGTTTCGTGCATCAATTCAAGATGAATGCGTGTTGAATTATTGCTGGAAATGATCGATATCCACTCAAAAACACTAGAATTTCTCTTCATTATACGTTTTTAGAACAAACTGATCATTTCCAGTAATAATGTGACTCGTAATCACTTTGAAGTGATGCTTTGAAAGCAGCCATTTTGATTGATAGCGTGAAAGTGAAAATTTCTATATCTTCACAGTGGGGGATACGATTTCTATCTTTCCGCAGTTTCCTCGATAATCTATCGTTTAATGTGTAATAAAATCAAGATATCTATTTTGTGTTCCTGGTCTGCAGAAAATTTCTGCAGTTTCTATTGGTATTCTGAATATGCGTTGGGTTACGTAAACTTGTCTGGGGGCTTGGTAGACCAGGAACAAGAAATAGATATCTTGTTTTTATTGCATACAAATATGCATCTGTGAATAACAATTCAAAGTCAACTAACATTTTTCATAAAATACAATCACGTGAGGTATATGACGTAAATCTTTGTGAGAATGACTCAAAGTCCTGCGCAGTATATATGCATCTCCAGTCTAAAAGAAAAAGATTCACTTGGAGTAGAATGGGGAAGTGGGGTGGGAGAATGAAGGACATGTGGTTAGTGGGAGACTCAAAGGAGAGGGTTAATATGCTAATCGGAGAGAATGGGGCAAGGGATGTCATCAAGCACTTCGTCTCCGAGTGTTGGGAGGAGATAAGAAGCGTGGGAATAGGGAGGCAGTCGGGAGTACAGGGGTAACCAAGGCCTTCTCATCCGAGAACCGCGACAAATCAGCGGCCGGCCAAAGTGTTATTATTATTACCTAAAATTGCAAATATAAAATAGCAGCTCACGGGGTTTTTTTTTTGCGACATGAAATAATCATTTTTATTACACATCCATTAAACTTTAAACCCTTGTATTTAACGGAATCGCCGCTATGACATAATTGTTTCTGTATTCAACTGGTGATGTACAAGACGGAACTTTTTTTTCCAGCACCGTTTATATTAGTTCCTTCCCCGTCGAGTCATTAGTTACGCTTCGGAAAGTCTCCAAATTTCGTTATTCCACAAGGTGAAAATGAAAATGTCCAAAGCATAATAAAATAGGTTCACAAAAAAATTAGTTAACCAAAAATGAGATAATATTAAAACAACAATCAGTTCCAAACACAACATTAACCCAGTCCCATGGTCGTCTCGTCTGCAGATCCAGTTATATTCAAATTGGTCAACTATATTTCGGTAAATCTTCGGACATCCTGACATGCTTCGAACTTCTTTTAAAAAAGTTTCTCCCAGCTGTTTTGTAAATCTGCCCAAATTTGTAATTCGTTTTTACTAACAGTAATAGCCACCAAATGGTTAGGCGTGAATGGATACCAACCGAAGAGAAACAGCGATACGAATTTCAACAAACGGGCAAATAGAAAAGATAACGAATGTAATTTAGACTGGTTCCAAAAGGTTGTTTTGATTTTTTATCGATCCATTTCATCAGTACAACTTCAAACAAAACAAATGGTCTCTTCACCTTTGGTTTTTAAACATCGTAATTAAAATTTGTTTATTTAAATGAATTTTAATGCATGGGATGTGTAATAAATACAGAACGCGACATGTGTTTGAATCGGTGGGTGTTTTATATAAAGAGTTGGAATGGCGTAGTTATATTTTGCGAATGCCGCCGTGGGCTCTCGCGAAATATGACTCCGCCATTCCAACTTATGTAAAATAACCACCGATTCAAACGCTCATCGCGTTCTGTCTATTCGAGTAAATCAGTGAAGGAGAAAAGAAAAATGTTCGGGCTCATCAGTATATTCATATGTATTTATTGGTGTTTAACCCTTTACCTAACGTAACGGCCAAAACCGGCCAGCCTTATTTTCAAAAATCGCCTATTAATTTTCATTATTTTTTTCATTTTTTGTCTCAAAAACATAGGTTATGACCCCTCGTTGGAACGAGCTCGTCGAGCTCGTTCCAACGAGGGGTCATAACCTATGTTTTTGAGACAAAAAATGAAAAAAATTAGTTATTCAAAAATTATTTTTGCAAGTGTCGTCTGCTTTTCAGGTTAGGTAAAGGGTTAAGGTCACATATATCTGCACAATGGCTTGTCATGGCCACAGCGAAATACAATCTTTGTGTCCAGCAGATGGCCAACTTTTGTTGACGTAGTACGTCCGTATATCACAATCTTTCTGCTCATTTAGAAACTTTAATGATTTGTTCAATTTTTACTTCTTTCAGATTGAATTAATAAGGACGACAATCACACGGTTTTTGTGTCCTATTATCCCTATTATTTACAGACGTGTACCCAGATATCTACATTACGGTGTGTGTGTGGGAGGAGGGGTGGTAGGGTACATGGATCTTTTGGAGGGGACATTTTTATGCCGCAAGATTGAAATCTTGAGTTGGAGAAAGATATGGACGTGGCGTCTCCCTCGTGTTGGTGTGATCGGGGAGGGAGGGGGTATATTTTTCCCCAGGTTTCTCTGGGGGAGACTCTCCGGAGTTATTCTTGAAAAATAAGCCTCATATGGCGCTGTTATGTGACGTTTTGAGGCTAGAAGGAACTCAAATTTTCACCAGGTTTGGTATGCTATTAATAATTTCATTAGTTAACGTCCTATGCAAATTTTTAAGGAGGAAGAGTGGATTTGGGAGGGGGGGCATGACTCCTCCCCAGGCCGCCCAATGCCATTCGATTTCCCCAGGTTTATTCCGATTCTCGCGGGTGAAAAGAAGGACCTTCCTAGTAGTCCGCCGTAAAAACCTAACCACTCAGTTTGAAATGTAAAGCCACATCTTAAAAAATAAAACAGAGTGTGTCATAATACCAAACGTGGCGAAATGATTTTCTAACATATTTAATTCTAACATATTTGAAATAAGAAATAAAATAAGAAACCCAATGAAACTGTACATATAAAGGGGAGGGTCTCGTTGAATGTATAGTCCTTATCTGCATGGATAGTCTAAATTTATGTTTTTAATCTTTCTTAAAACCCTGTGTCCTTCAACCTTGTCTTGGTTGGAGTTGATGTGATTTTGGCCTCACGCAAACTTGAAAGATCGAATTGAATTTGTTTGAAACTTTGTTTAACCCTTTACTCAACGTAACGTCCAAAACCGACAAGCCATATTCTCGAAAATCCCCAATTAATTTTCATTATATTTTTATTATATTTTTATTTTTTTGTCTCAAAAACATAAGTTATGACCCTCCTTTGGAACGAGCTCGCCGAGCTCGTTCCAATAAGGAGTCATAACCTATATTTTCGAGACAAAAAATTAAAAAAATTAGTTATTCAAGAATTTTATTTGCAAGTGTCGTCTGCTTTTCATGTTAGGTAAAAGGTTAATGTGGTAATGCATGAAGTATTTCGATTCAGGTTTCCGCGGGAATTAATATTCACTGTCATTGTAGATTCGACAGTTGACGCGACCTGCAGACAGTGCAGAGAAAAGGAATTTTGAACGCCGATATTGAACGCTGATTTTTTCAAACTTGCCAGTGAAACTCGGCGAAGTGAAAAAAAAATCTGCAGATGCCTTGCTTCGCCACGAATTTACAGGTGTTACTTGAAACTTGATTTTGGGCGGCAGTCCATGCTTTTAACCGAACTGGGGATTTATATTCTTGTGACCCACAAGAATAGATAAGATGTGTTCGCCCCACTTACAAAGTTATATATCTTCTGTTTGTTTTTCTTTTAAAAAAAGCTAAATATAGAAATTCAGAACTATTTAACAAAATGACGATGTCGGCCAAACAGTCGAGGTAATGTTTAAGGGACAATAACATCTAAGCTGCGACGTGTATTGAATTGTATGGCAGTACGAAATATTTGAATTTGAGTTACCTGCCTTGAAAAGTTGTACTCGGAAATGATGCAGTCTTCAAAACTTTTTACCACTAATAATATATCTTTGGCCTTCCGCTGATTTGTCGCGGTCCTTTAATGAGGAGGCCTATATTAACCCAGTGTCCCGCCGGGGTATCTCTCCAGACTCTCTCCTTTCTCCCAGCATTCAGTCAAAAACTGTTTCACAATTCCCCTAACTGGCGCCTTCTTGATCTCACCAAGAGTAACATTGACTCTTGTCCTCGACATTCCTCGTCCAATTATTCTTCATATTTTCAGCCCATTTTTCCATTAGTTTCCCAAGGAGACTTGGAGTTTATATAGGCCATGTCTGTTCGCCGAAACCAATAAAAGTATTGTTTATAAAAAGAGGATTCTTGTCCCACAAGGCAAATATTTGGGGCATTCTAAAATGAAAATGTTCCAGGGTCTCCGTTACACTTCTTGGAAAAATATATTCATTAAAAATATTTTGAAGCATTGTGTACTGAAATCTTGCGTCACTGCTAAATATTCCAGTGATCTGGTGAAATTTGGAGCCTGAAAATGCAATTGACTATGTGTGTGTTTCAGTTGGGAATTCCCAGAAAAAAATCAACACGTTTCCTTCCTGTCAACCTTTCTCTCTCATGTGTTAGCTCACCTGGCCTAAAAGGCCACGTGAGCTTTTCACATCACTTGGCGTCCGTCGTCGTCCGTCGTGGTCCGGCGTCCGTAAACTTTTCATATTTTCATCTTCTTCTCTGTAACCGCTGAGCCGGTGTAACCAAACTTGGCAGGAATGATATATATAGCAGGTCCTCTACAAACGATCCTCATTTTGTTCCCGTTGGATGAAAAACATGACTTCCAGGGGCATTCTTTGTTTCTGGTTGGTGGATTTTCAAAAATCTTCTCCTCTGAAACCTCCAGGCCAAATGTTTTGAAACTTCACTTAAATGATGACAGGTCCCCCCCCCCCCTCTACCAACGATCCTCATTTAATGTTGATCGAGTTACAAACATGGCCGCAAATGCGGCTTACAGTTACTATAAAAACCATATAAGAAATCACATTTTCATCTTCTTCTATGGAACTACTGAGCCGACGTGAACGAAACCTGGAAGGGATAGTCTATGGGAGGTCCCCTACAAACGATCCTCATTTTGTTCTCTTGGGTTTAAAAACATGCATGGCCGCCCGAGGCATTTTTTGATTCTGATTGGTGGAGTTTGAAAAATCTTCTCCCGTCTGAAACCACAGAGCCAAATGTTTTGAAACTTGCATGATTGATGACTGGGACCCCCCCCCCCCCCCCACCACCACCACCCCTATCAACGATCCTCATTTAATGTTGCTCGGGTTGTAAACATGGCCGCAATTGCGACTTATAGTTACTATAGAAACCCTGTGGGAAATCTCATTCTCATCTTTTTCTCTGGAACTACTGAGCCGACGTGAACCAAATCTGGCAGGGACAATCTATGGAAGGTCTTCTACAAATGCTCCTCATTTCTGTTACTGTGCATCGAAAAACATGGCTGCCAGAAGCATTTTTTTATTCTGATTTGTGGATTTTGAAAAATCTTCTCTGAAACCAAAGGGCCAAATGTTTTGAAACTTTGCATGTTTGATGACTGGGAGACACTCTTCCAACGATCTTTATTTAATGTTGATCGTTTTGCAAACATGGCCACAATTGCGGCTTATAGTTACTATAGAAACCCTACGGGAAATCGCATTTTCATCTTCTTCTCTGGAACTACTGAGCCAATGTGAACCAAACTTCGCAGGAATGGTCTATGGGTAGCCCTCTACAAACGTTCCCCTTTTTGTACCCGTTGGTTGGAAAATGTAACCACCAGAGACATTCTCTGATTCTGATTGGTGGATTTTGCAAATATCTTCTCCTCTGAAACTACAAAGTCAAATGTTTTGAAACTTCACATGATTGTGGACTGGGACACCTTCTACCAATGATCCTCATGTAATGTTGCAAACATGGCCACAATAATTGCAGCTCATAGTTACCATGGAAAACCTATGGGAAATCACATTTTTATATATGTAGTTCCAGGTGAGTGATTACAGGCTCTTTAGAGCCTCTAGTTGTTTGCTCCATTGTTTTGGGGACAGAAAAGGTTGTGTGAGGGGCTATACTTGACAAAGGTATCTGAGTGCTCAAATTAAAATGGTGCAATGATATTTCTTTTTCACATGAACGTTATAATGGTCACCCACAGAAAAAAATATTTAGTACTCTTATCCCAAATCACAGAGGCGGTGGAAGCTTAATGAAAGAGTTGTGGGTGGGCACAAGTATTCTAGACGTACATTTGAAAGATGGATCTACAGAAATACCCGCGCTTCAAAAGGAGAAGAGTACAGCTCGTTTTCGACGCGTCACAATTCACTAGAAACAGGTACTCGTCCTTCTTACATGCAATATTTGTATTGTGTACGCGAATATTAGAAATAATCTATATTTAGTGTAAAGCAAGTTTTATAATGTATGCAATGTGATCGAGGGCGTGTTTCTAGAAACTTGAAAAACTCATAATGATCATAATGCTTTTAACCATTTACCAAACATGAAAAGCAGACGACACTTGCAAAAGAAATTCTTGAATAACTATTTGTTTTCTTTTTTGTCTCAGAAACATAGGTTATGACCCCTGTTGGAACGAGCTCGACGAGCTCGTTCCAACGAGGTGTCATAACCTATGTTTTTGAGACAAAAAATGAAAATTAATAGGCAATTTTTGAGAATAACGCTGACCGTTTTTGGCCGTTACGTTGGGTAAAGGGTTAACTGGAAACACAACTGTTGATTGTTAACAGTATACCTTATGTGTCGAGGGGGATCGCGATGTTTCAGTGGTTACAGCATTGGATTTCAAACCGTTGTGTCCTTGGGCAAATCATTAATCCCGATTGCCCACGTGAGGGCACGGTGACGCTGTGTACTAAAGCGTACTACACGTCGATGGTGCACTTGTCATCAACCACCAACGCTAACCCTGCTTGTGGTGAGTTGGTACGTTTGTAGAGTCAGGCAGCTACTCACCGGTGTTCGGTGGTTCTCTTTGGGTACTCAGGCTTCCTCCTCAGGCTTCCTCCACTCATAAAACTGTCCGATAGGAGGTGACCATTGTTGTCGAAAGTGCCGTTAAGCCCCAATAAATTAATCAATTAATTAATTAGATATATAAATAAATAAATAAAAATAATAAACAAATAAATAAACAAATGCACGGCAAGCAGACGACACTTGCATAAAAATTCTTGAATAACTTAAGTTTCATTTTTAGGCCTAAAAACCCAAGCATATGATCCTTTATTAGAACGAGCTCGAGGAGCTCGTCCCATTGAGGGGGTCCTAAGCTGTATGGGGGGGGGGGGGGATTGAAACAATAATAAAATTTGAACGACGATTTTTCTTTGAAGCATTTGCTGGTTATGGTCACGACGTTAAGTGAAAGTTAAAAAAAAACAACGAGCTGATTGGCAGACTATACAATGAACACCTGATCGATAAAAAAGACAAATAAAAGTGTAACCCTGCTATAATATAGAACTGTTAAATAAATTTGAAATTCAATAGTTTATTTCAAGAATTCGCTCAATTTAACGAAAAAGAGACGAAAAGTAATAATTATAAGAACCGATGTAACTACTCCTCATCTTCAATTGTTATTCTTGGTCGTTATATTTTTTACATATTTTGAAACTGATAACAATTTGAGCGACTTTTGTCGTTTTTCTAACACGACAAGGAAACATCACTTGCGAAAATCTTAAACAAATAAAAAAAAATGTTTCTGCTTAACCCTTTAAACCCGGTCCAGAAACAAGATATACCATACTTCAAATTAGTAGGATGGCTGCTGAGTTAAAGTGTGGGGTAGACCAATCAATATTTTCGAAAAACCATGAGAAAGTATTACTAATTTGTCCTGTTTTTCAAAATAACGCTTAGTTATCTTTTCAGTTCAGAGACGTGGTAACAGCGGGAGGGGTAAGGGGATGTATCGGGCTTCTTCACCCCCACCTCAAAATTTCATTAGTTAGGAATTTTAACTTTTTACCCAACTAACGCCAAAACCGGCCAGAGCTATTGACAAAAATCAGCATTCGATTTTCATTATTTTTTTTAGCTCACCTTGACGAGGTCAAGCTGAGCGTACCAAATCGCTCTCCATCCGTCGCCCGTCAACACTATCTTTCGGACTTCCCCCAAACCACTAAGCCAATTCAAGTGAAAGTTTGTGTGAGTGATGTTCCCGAAGAGGCATTGCATTTTGTTCAACTCAGTAAGCCCAACCCCATAGGGTTGAAAATGGGGGAAAATGCTCCAAAATATTTTTAAAATCATCTTCTCATAAACCAGTGGATACAGTGACTTGATATTTGGTATGGAGCTTCCTTTTGAGGTGTGGAATCAAGTTTGTTCAAATGAAGTTCGTGGAGCAATATTTGCCTTTGTGCAAGATTTTTGGCCCTACCCAAAATTTCTATTCTGAACCGATGATGCGATTTGAACCAAATTTGGTATGTGCTATTATTGAGCCATAAGTACTTGACTTATGCAAAAAAATCCCGTCTCCTCGTGGGAACCCCAAGAGCAAAAAATAGAAATATTTAGTGGTTGGTTGCCATAGTAACCCTCGTGAGCGGCCATCTTCTGACATCATCCCCATAGTGATACGTGATCCTAGTGTGTATGCACAGCGCGTGTCGTTAGGGTAATACGTGTTTCAGTCGGCCATTTTGTATACTGGAGACTGCCATCTTGGTTTCTATGGTAACACGTGGCTGCTATGTTACCCAAAGGCTTACAACAAGACGGGGGGGGGGGGGGGGTATGTTCGGAAGGTGTGTTCCTTTGAACAGGAGTAATTTCCCGATTTGTAGAATTACCCAAATAAACCTGTCAATCCCTCCAAATCACCAAAAACTACTTTATTTGATACGGATTCCCCCATTTTATCGGCTTAGCACGTAGAGATATGGTACCGAGGGACCCCGGAGTAAGTTCGATTGAACTAGAGTAGTTTTTCTGGCTCAGATTTCTCCAGAATCCATTTTTACTTCGTAGAATTACCACAAACAACCCTATAATTGTTCACTTGGCTCTGATTTCCTAGTAAATTCTCGGTTTCTACCTATGTATCTACAAGCTCCCTTATGACTTCTTTGTTCTATTTATTCTAACTTCTCTATACATGTTTAGGTTCTACTTTACACATTATAGGTGGTAGCATATAGGCATATAGGCACGTGCCGGTATGTGCTTATGTGAACAGGCACAATGTGACACACTGTGCACTCGCACATAGGCACATACGACTAAAAAGGGATTCTATAACTATCGACGTATCCCCCAAAAAGGGATTCTATAGGAAATCCATAAGTGGGATTCCAAGCTCCTATGCAGGTAATCTTACTATCTGTCCTATGATTTGGCTCTTTTTTAGTAAAAAAAAATAGTATAGTTTTGTACCATTCTTGTGCCATTACTATCATGTTCCACAAGTATTCCGGCGACCTGTTCATGTCATGTATGCACATTACATGTAGCACATGGGCACATGGTGGATGTGCTCATATGTGCTAATATGAAAATGCACAATGTGTTACATTCCATGCAACTTGCAACACACAAGCACATTCCACTAAAGTGGAATTGTGTTACATTCCACTTTAGTGGAATGTGCTTGTGTGTTATTACTCATCGAGTCACAATGTGCATTTTCACATAAGCACATCATTAGCACATGCTGAATGTGCCGATATGTTCTTATGTGAAAATGCTGAGCTCGTTCCAATGAGGGGTCATAAGCTGTGTTTTTGACGCAAAAAAAATTGAAAACATTAGTTATTCAAGAATTTTATTCACAAGTGTGGCCTGCCTTTCGTGTTAGGTAAAGTATTTAGCCCCAAACCACCAAAAGTTGGAAATCCCATACCCATTGGTAGTGGACTTCATGACATTTTATCTATGATCGTGGAAATTTCTAACAGACATTTAGCGATTCTATAACTGCAATTGATGGAAGTTTCTTTCTAGAGTTAACAGCTCGTCCCCTGAATGCAACAAAGCATTGCAGATTGCGCCTTGTTGCACTCATGAGACAATTTCCAACTCTAAAACCCATACATATATCAAATACAAGGGGAGAGGGTGCATTCAGATTTCTTCGGCAGGTGAAAATTCACAGGTAGATGTTGGAAAATTCTCACTCGGGGAGAGGGAATGTGGTTGCAAATGGTTTTCTCAAAATTTGTATGCTGTGGGGGTGGAGAGGTGTAGTTGGAAATTCAAAGGGGACACATCCACCGAACCAAATTCCCCTAGCCACGTGCCTGTACCGATAAGTTATTTTACAATTACGAAAACGGGGCGTGTATTTAACTTTGTTAGTTCGATTGGCGGTGGGGGTGGTGGGAGTAGGGACGTGAGTAGGGATTGGGTGGTTTTGTGTGTACGAAAGGAAAAGTGAGCGCATGTTAATTTGTAAATATTATATATAGAAATTGATATCGTTTTCAAGTGTCTCATACACTTTCACGGCTAGGTTTCATGCTATTTTGCATATTTGTTTCAATTTAATGTACTATATGTTAAGATGTATAGAAACGTGACACTACAATAAAATAATTTACTACTACACTACATTAATTATTGAGGGCACATGACAACGGTTACGTATTTCAGTTCCTTGTTCGGCATTCGTTATCAACCGATTTTATCGGTTGATAACGAATGTCGAATAAGGAACTGGGGATAAGTAACCGTTGTCACGTCCAACTAATTTTATCGTTTGTTACGAATGTCGAATAAGGAACTGGGAATAAGTAACCGTTGTCACTTCCGTAATTTGTTGAAATGTTGCTGATTTATCGTATAAATGTAAAACAGATTGCTTAGTGTTGCAGATAATGTTGCAGTGAACCTATCCTTTATCATCGTAACACAGCGATGAATAAATTAAACATTATATCATTTCTTCAATGCATAAAGCAAAACAAAATTTAAATTCTAAATGTTGACCCGAAACGTGACTTTATCAATGATAAAGCGAAGATATGTACTTAGCTTCGGCACAGCTTCCGGAATTAGATCTTTTCTTATTTGGGGAAGGGGCGATTTTCACGAACTTGTGTATTAATCTTCCACTGCATTAAAAGTTTGCATCGTTTTTGATCCCTTACTGTTATATAAATATTGTATCGTGTGTGTGCATTGAAAATGCATTAATTAAAATATAGAATAAAAGGGGAAAAAAGATGACAGGTTATTTTTCAGGTTTCTTGACAGTCCTATTATGGGTTTTTGTGTCCCTTATAAAAAGGTAGCATGGCACACTACTGTTCTGTACAAAGATAAACTTGTATACCAGATATCCTTTCTCCTAAAAACTTCCGAAGATTTGTTTCTGTCTGACACGTTGCGCGCAAACTGTTTAAACCCCTGTGTCAAGCACACTTTGTTCAAATCTATACAAGGCTGACAGAAAGAGTGATCTCCAATCTGTTTATTGATCTGTAAAAATGGTTGCTGATGATTACCGCTTCACTTTAAACTAGAAATAATTCTATCATTTTTATTCATCCTAATTCTAGTACAGTGTATAGAAAATGTAATCGGTAACATTAAGACAGAACACAACGAGGGTGGAGTATGGGAACTAGAATCATCGACCGGAAGTGGAGTATTTCCTGTATATCACGCCCGCCGTAAGCGCACGTGAAATACAAGAAAAAGTCCACGAAACTTCGTTGGTTCCTGTCCCCCGTATCCTACCGATAGTTGTGTTCCGTATTTATACCACGATTAAACTCGAATAAGCGAATGGAGTTGATATTTGAAATCAAAGAAAAATATTACTTTTTTGCCTGACACTGTTTTGTGTCATTCACGCCATAATGCCACCCAGACGCGTAACGTCCAATCAGATGCTTTCTTACATGACATTCTTAGATAAGATAAGATAAGATAAGATAAGATAAGATATTTATTAAGCAAATACACCAGAACAAATGCAGATTGCTTTGTACATTCAAAATCAACATAATAGAACAGAATCATAAAACAAGATAATAATAATAACACTTTGGCTAGCCGCTGATTTGTCGCGGTTCTCGGACGAGAAGGCCATGGTTACCCCTGTACTCCCAACTGCCTCCCTATTCCCACGCTTCTAATTCCAAATGACAGACTAAATATCAAGGGTTATAGTGGTTGTAACATAATATTAATGTCACCTCTTTGTGTTAGATTGAAAAACATGTTCTCGTTGTTTTGAGAATTGCTGGATCATATTACAGATGATTCCGCATTGTTTCTCACTGAATCTCTCGGATGTGTCCATCTCAACAAACTCTTGGTATTCATGTTCAAATATCTGAGAGATGCATATTCACTGCACTCCATAATGAAGTGCCATTCTGTTTCCACTGCACTTGAGCCGCACACACTGCACATAAACGTTCACTTACGGGGATGGATGATTGCATATGCCTCCCCTTTTCAATCATAAGTTTGTGGTTACTTACACGCCATTATGCATAATCTAGATTCTGGGAGGACTGGCTAGAGCTTGTATCGGAAAATGAGTTGTCGTTCTTGGACTGACTAACCACTACCGGTTGGTATTTGCGGTATTGTAAACATTGCGACTCGGATTGATAGCGCATAGTCAAATTTCGACTAGGGGCGAACACCACGGAATGCTTTGGGACCCCCGACATCAACTCACCCAAGTCGGGAATGGGTTGGTGGAGTGGGATCCCGAGGTGTTCTCCCTTTGGGAAAATGTGCTTGGCAATCAATATGGCATTACAATCAACTTCATCAACTTCAGCTCGTACACTGCACATCACACAAATCAACGACATGACCGTTGAAAATTGTCATTGTACAATACGGCCAACGTGGACTGGTCACTTTCAACGGAGTGGGCAGTATTTCCACGAACGCAATAATATATTAGATTCCAAACACGAATGATAGGAATAATCATCAAAAATTTAATTAATGAAGAACCGGGTACAGCCATGTGCTTCAATAATTAAATTTTTGCGGGTGATGATTTTTATTACGTGGTAAACGCATGCATGGACATCACTGCCCATGTGTGGATTACGTCCAGTCCACGGCGATGGCATTGTAATTATGTCACACAATTATGCGGTAGACTTTTTTTCATTAAAATGATCGCAGTTTTGACAACGTTATTTAATTGAATCACAATGTACACAAACGAACACTCAGAAATAAAGAATTTCGCATACCAATCGGAAGTAAGTTATATTAATCTCCACAACGAAGAAGAAGAGTTTATGGAATAAGGTGGAGATAACCTATTTATCGATAGAGTCTGCAGCACATTTCCCAATGTCTGTATAGTATCACATAACGTTAAATACCCAATAAATGTATGGGAAGTGTATAAATATTGGTTTCACAGTTTGTTTCGGGCATGATGAAGCTTCGAGATTCGATTCGATGCGAAACCCTTCCACAGATTCGATTTGATTCAACATCTATTGGCTTATTTGGAAAGAATGTGGAACTCTGCAAATTTTTTAATGTACCATTTATTTATTTATTAAGGTTTAACGACACTTTAACAGCCAAGGTCATATCGTGTCGGTAACAGTTTTACGGGTGGAGGAAGCCGGAGTAGCCGGAGAGAACCACCAAGCAACGACGAGCAACTGCCAGCTCCCCAACATCGTAACTCCGCACTGCAGCACAGGCAGGGTTAGATTGGCTGAAGACACGCGTACCATCGCCGTGCAGTACGCCTCAGTACACGGTGTCATCGTCACCCCATGTGGACAATCGGGGTTAAGTGCCTTGCCCCAACACACAACGTCGGAGTCCGAATCGATCGCTCAGACGGTCACAAATGTACCATAAAGGGTGATATATCACCCATGTACCTTATACCAGGCGTTATGCAGTGTTTAGTATATAGCATATGTGCTCAAGGCTATTGCATATCGTCACACGTCCATATGAATCCAACTAGCTCATCAAGGTCGTTCCAACGAAGGGTCATAAGCTATGTTTTAATACAAAATATTCAAATTTTTAATTGTTCGAGATTTTTGTTTATAAGCGTCATCCACTAGTCGTGTTGGGTAAATGGTTATTCAAAGAAGAGTTTTAGAGAAAATCTTATATTATGGAGAAACTTCATTCGATTGGATCTGGGTCGGATTGAAAAACAGCATCCACTTTTGCAATAACCTGAATACATCTGGATTTATGAAACGCGAATGCGTTCAGAAGAGACCCTATATAGCTCATGGTTAGTTATATTCTACCCAAAATAATAATGAAATGCTCTGTTTTGTAGATGTTTGGGAATGGGGTGTGGGGTGGGGAACGGTGATTGTCTCCAACAGGATTTTCAGTGTAAACCGACTCTGAGTCCTGCCGTTTTCTAAGGGAGTGTGTGTGTGGGGGGGGGGGGGGGGGGGTATTCACGCTAACCTGTTTTCACCAGAAATAATTGCCAGCTATCATTTAGTGCATGTTAACCCTTTACCCAACATGAAAAGCAGACGACACTTGCCAAAAAAAGGGGTCATAACCTATGTTTTTAAGACAAAAAATTAAAATATACTAAACATTAATTGGCGATTTTTGTGAATTGCGCTGGCGGGGTTTGGCCGTTACGTTGGGTAAAGGGGTAAAGGAGATCACGACTTTCGGACATCCATTTTTCCAAAATATTTTCAACTGCCAGAGAACAGCTTCTCTTATTATTCGCATATAAATGTTCGAAACAAATTTGCGATGCATTTAGCGTGACCACTTGCCACCGAAAATATATCATTCCGACAGAAATTTGCGAATTATAATATACTAAACGGATCGAGTATAGAGCCCAAAAATCACTAGATCAAAATTTCAGAAATTTCATTTCAAGGATACGCACATAACTGGGAAAAGTGAAAAATTGGTACAAAAAAGAAAACGTGCGAGAAAAGCCAGTTTCTTGTCAACTTTTAAGAGCAGATAACGTGTTAAACTTTAGGACATTGATTGTGTAGGTAGAAACATTCTATTCAGTACAGTATCCCTCGAGCATACTCGAGGTGATAGAAAACTTGACAATGTGATGATGTTTTCCGAGGGACTACACCTTAAAAGGGGTTTGTAACGGTTATTTACCATATCGCTACTTTTCGATGGACAATTTTGTTGCCCAAGCAAGCCAGTACGGTTACTTTTGATTTCGAAATGTATTTTTTAAAATAAGAATCTTTGTTCAAAAAGCAAGATATGTCCTAAATCTGTTATGTACCTTTCTTTGGAACTATTAGCCTGTAGTGTTGTCTAACTAGGCATAGTGCCCGAGCCTATACGGCTCGGGCACTGTACCTAATTAGTCTTGTACTTGAGATCGAAAGGTCGACCCCGAACCGCGTCACTTGCGTTGTGTTCCTGGGCAAGACACTTCATACAAATTGTCCAATGCCGATGTGGGAGCGCGGCAGTACTGTGTATACTGGGCCGTAAAGCACAATGACGGTACGTTTGCCTGTGCTATTCCTGCTCGTGCTGCGTTACTAAGTTGCGGAGTTCGACAGGTCTTGCCGCTGCTCGATTGTTTTCTTTAGGCACATTGGCTTCCCCGCCCGTAAAATTGTCCGATACGATATGACTGGCTGTTCCAAATGTCAATACTTCCCAATAAACTAACAAATATATCCAGATAGCACTAGAGAGGGAGAGGTGCATGATAGAATATATACAGATTATCATGATAATGTGCATGTCCTGTGATTTGTATCAGATTCTCGGTGGTGTTCAGAATGGGATCTCAACGAGCCGGCTTTGCCGGCGAGTTGAGATCCCATTCTGGACACCACCGAGAATCTGATGCAAATAACAGGGCATGGACATTATCATGATAATTCATTTATCTAACTATTCTATCATATAAACAGATTAAATCTTAAATTATTAAATAAGTTTTGGAACATAATGTTGGGTAATGAAAAGTTTTAAAAAACTCACATTTTATGGAACAATATTGTTGTGCACTTTAACAAACAATGAATAACGCGGTCATCGCAAATTTTTATCAACGTTGCGTTGTAAAATTATTCACTCTCAGTCACAGGTACTCGGCAGAAGCCGTGGAATCGAAAGAAAAATGATATTTGATAGCATTTTTGAATCGATGCTGACGTGCACCCATAATGGTATATAAATATTAACAAGGTACACAACTCGCTTTTCGAAAACGATAGCACTCATCTTCGTTATATCCTCCTCAAATTTGATTCACACAACCTATCCAACATTATCCGGTATCAGTGGAGAGGGGAATGGATAAGCTTTACAGTGGTGTATTGCACGACCATTTACCGTTTATACACTTTTTAACCTTCCTCTGGAAACAAAACAAGCTAACGGCATCCATAGAAGCGAAGATGGTCATGAAAACATCCCATTGGCTACTATTTATGCCGAGAAAATCATGAATGAAAATAAGCCAATGGGAGAATGGGGAAAATTTTTGCGCAGGACGCGTATCTATGGACGCCATCAACTTGGAAAATATTTCAAAGTTACGGCTAAAAAGTGTATAAACGGTAAATGTGAACGCCAGAAATGAATAAATGTCAACCCAAGATTGAAAACCGATAAAGGTATACGGCTAATATTTGAATCTGGCATCCATAGACAATGGGACCTCGAATTATTTGTAATAAATCGGATAATTGTCGCTCGTAACACACTTTCCACTGTGCACTATCTTGTCCGACTAAATGTTTTTCGGCGTTTTCTGCGACCTCTCCCAGTTATCATGAACAACCCAAGAACACCCGACGGTCGTGTAATACACCACTGTAAAGCTTATTCATTCCCCTTTTCACTGATACCGGATACTGTTGGATAGGTTGTGTGAATCAAATTTGAGGGGGATATAACGAAGATGAGTGCTATCATTTTCGAAAACCAAGTTGTGTACCTTGTTAATATTTTATATACCAAGATGGGTGCACGTCAGCATCGATTCAAAAATGCTATCAAATATCATTTTTCGTTCGATTCCACGGCTTGTGCCGAGTACCTGTGCTCTCAGTGTCACTTCCTATGATGATATGCTTGAAGTTACAAGTGTGTAATATTTAATTGTGCAGTTTCTATTTATTGTGTGTGTGGGGGGGGGGGGGGAGGGGGCAAGGGGGGGGGAGGGTTGACTATTAATAGTTCTGTCGCTAATTGTAAAGAATTTTGTTTTGTTTTTGTAAGCGATCAGCTAAGTCGGTCACTGAAACTCGCATAGAATGTATTCATGCGTCTGTTATGATAGCCCGTTGCCTTCCCGAAAACGAGTGGTCTATATGATACCGAATCAGAATGAGTCGTCTATATGATATACGGAATCGCAGCCCATTATGTGATACGTACCGTTTCTCGTGGGTTTCAAGTCAAAATGTATATGATTGTTAGATAAAATAATAGACCACGTCACTTGAACGATAAAGTTGGGGGTTTTATGTAAAGAATAAAAAAATACGTTCCGTGTCAATTTTTACAAAGAATGTGCTGGAGATATGACTAAATGATCTTAAATATTAAGTGGTAATATTATGGTGGACAAGGAAGATAGAAGAACGAATGGAATGTCTTTATAATTATAAACAAGTCACGTTTTTTCACGCTCTTATTTTTTTATACATAATTTGTTCCCGGGCTCCAATAGCTTTCCTTTGAGAATAAATCATTGAAAAAAATCGATTGACGAACCTGGGAAGGGCATTGTCTGCCCCCACGCACTCCTGGTCCAAAGACAGGGAGTGTCATATTCTAAAGTAACGAAATCATTGGGTCGAAATTTAAAAGGCAGCTTGTCTCCTATCATTTTAGATCAGTCTATTTGCAACAAAAGTTATCTCCCATATATTTTGTATCGACAGAAAATAAAATCAGAATTACATGACTGTTATCGTCAATCAATGCAAATCATCATCATTTTATGAAGTGGCCCATGTCATTATGGCGACGAGTTGGTTTCCACGAATACAGATGTGCATTTGATACAAAGTCTTATCAAGTTGCACCACTCACATTTTAACAAAAATGAAGATGCAATTGAACTTTCCTCATTTCGATTTATCGGATCATTCGACCGTAGCCACACGATGGCCCAAATATCTCGATCGTTTTCAGAATTTCCTTATAGCCAGTGACATTACCGATAAAACTAGACAAAAGGCTTTACTTCTGCATTTCGCTGGTCCTGGTGTTTATGACATTTACGAAACTTTAAATGCTCAAAATCCTTCGTCCGTGGGAAGTGAAACTGACGCAGTGTCAGGAGGTGATGTTTATGAAGATTGTGTAGACGCATTAACTGCCTATTTTGCGCCCAAAAAGAACTTGAATTTTGAAAGATACAAATTTCGTCAAGCTTCTCAAAATAGTGAAGAATCCACTGACACATATTATACACGTTTAAAGCAATTGGCGAAAAACTGTGAATTTGCTAAAGTAGATGAGGAAATCACCTCCCAAATAATTTTTGGTACCAAATCAACTAAACTGCGCCGTCAGGCTTTACGTCGAGATATATCACTTGAAGAGTTATTAAGTTTAGCACGCTCCTTTGAGCAGTCAGAACTGCAAGCAGCTGAAATCGAACACTCAAAACCACCGGAAACACATTCGGTCAATAAACTTGTGTCTGCAAGACTGCCAAAAGGTGGCCAAAACTCTAAAGATTCTAAGAAATGCTACTTCTGTGGAGGAGTGTATCCTCATGCGGAACAGTGCCCCGCTAAAGGGAAACAGTGTCATTTTTGTGGCAAACCAAATCATTTTTCTTCAGTGTGTCACATGAAAAGTCGTGCTAAGAATTCAAATCATCCTAGTAGTCCGCACCAAAAATTTTCAAGCAGGCAGCCTTGGAATTCTAGACGTCGATCAAATAATACTAAACGTGCTCATGTTTTGAATGCGTCACCTGTTCATAATATAAATGATCCACAGGGTGAAAATGCAGATTATGTTTTTACGCTGAATAATCAAAGCCATGATCAGAGACCTCGTAAAGTTGTAAATATAGCAAATACTGATGTGAATGTTCTTTTAGATTCAGGTGCATCTGTCAATATTATTGATCAACAAACTTACAATTCTTTAGTGTATCAACCCAAACTGAAACCAGTGACTCTTGGTGACATTAACATATATGCTTACAATTCTAAAGACCCCCTTCTCATAATAGGAAGGTTTTCTACTGCAATCTGTTCTAATGATAGGACTGTTGTGGCAAACTTTTATGTTTTGGATGGAATTAGTGAACCTTTACTTTGTTCACAAACATGTGAAAATCTTGGCTTAATGCATATAATTCATTCATTATCACCAACTAAATCGTCTGAACAGATTGTTGAACAATATAAACATCTATTTGATGGTTTGGGTAAATTGAAGAATTATCAGATAAACCTTCATATTGACAAATCTGTGCCACCAGTGGCTCAAACTTTCCGACGTATTCCCTTTCATATGAGAAAGAAAGTCGAACACGAATTAGCTGCACTTGAGACAACAGATATTATTGAAAAAGTGGAAGATTCGGCCACACCTTGGGTGTCACCAATAGTCTGTGTACCCAAAGCTAACTCTCCTGATAGTATTCGTTTGTGTGTGGATATGAGATGCGCAAACAAGGCGATTCTTCGCGAACGACATGTTTATCCTGCTATACATGATTTGATTTATGATGTGAATGGTTCGCAACATTTTTCCAAGTTAGATCTATCGAAAGGGTTTCATCAATGTGAAATTACCCCTGACTCACGTTATATCACAACATTTGCTACGCATGTAGGACTTTTTCGCTACAAGCGATTAAATTTTGGGATCACCTCAGCATCTGAAATATTTAACAATTTAATCAGACAAATCCTTATCGGTATACCAAATGTTATTAATATTAGTGATGATATTTTTCTGCATGCCAAAACTGAACGTGAACATAATCAAACCTTGCAGGCAGTGTTTGAACGACTAGACAAACATAACTTAACCCTCAATTTTGAAAAGTGTGAGATTAACAAACCATTCATCAAGTTTTTCGGTCTGTTGTTCACAAAAGACGGAATTCGAGCAGACCCTGATAAGGTTTCTGTTATCAGAAATTGTGCTACTCCATCTTCAGCTAGTGAAGTACGCTCATTTTTAGGACTCGTAACATATTCTGCCCGTTTTATTCCCAACTTTGCTAGTATTAGTGAACCCCTACATCAGTTAACTAAGAAAAACTGTGTTTGGAAATGGGAAGATTCTCATCAGCAATCATTTGATAAAATCAAAGACTCATTACTTAATGACAATTGTTTGTCCTATTTTGACCCGCACGCTGATACAGAAATTTTCGTTGATGCTGGCCCTGCTGGTATTGGTGCTATTTTAATGCAAAAACACTCTAACTATTTAAAACCTGTTGCATATGCCAGTCGTGCATTATCGGATACAGAAAAGCGTTACAGCCAGATAGAACGCGAGGCATTAGCTTTAACGTGGGCACTTCAGCATTTTAAAATTTATGTTCATGGGAAACATTGTACTGTTTTAACAGACCACAAACCATTAGTGTCCATCTTCAGCAACCCAAAATCACGTCCGTCAGCTAGAATTGAACGTTGGAATTTACGAATTCAAGATTTCGACTTTACTGTGAAATATCATCCAGGTTCTAAAAACCCAGCTGATTTTGTGTCGAGATACACATCAGACATTACAAATAACCTTCATACTAGTGAATGTGACTTATCCGAAACGGCAGACGGTTATGTGAATTACATAGCTTTGGAAACAACACCTAAAGCAATGACACTGGAGGAAATAAAATCTGCAACTGTATCTGACAAAACTATTCAAGAGACTATTCGTATCATTGAATCCGACAGTTGGAATAGTATTGACAAAAATGATTACTCACCAGTTGACATTAACGTTAAGGCTCTTAAAATTTTTCGCAGAGTCTCATCTGACTTAACATTTACCAAAGAGAAAGACATTTTGTTGCGAGGAACGCGTGTAGTCGTACCAGAATGTTTACAGTCAAAGGTTATTAACATTGCTCATGAAGGCCATTTAGGCCTTGTCAAAACCAAACAGTGTTTAAGAGAAAAAGTGTGGTTCCCTTATATAGACTCTAAAGTAGACACTGTTATCAAAAACTGTTTAACATGTCAAGCAGTTGGTGTGCAAGTGCAAACTGAACCTTTGCGTATGAACAGTTTACCTAATCAAGTGTGGGAAAATGTTTCAGCTGACTTCTGTGGACCATTATCATCAGGGGAATATTTGTTAGTCGTTGTTGACGAATATTCTAGATTTGTTCAAGTTGAATCTGTAGCTACAACATCATCGTCTGCTGTCATTCCTGTGTTGGACAAGATCTTTTCTACATTTGGAATCCCTAAACAGATGAAAACTGACAATGGACCCCCCATTTAATAGTCACAAATTTTCTCAGTTTGCTGCCTATTTGGGCTTTATTCATCATCGTGTCACTCCATTATGGCCACAAGCCAATGGAATGGCCGAGAAATTTATGGCAAATATCAAGAAAGTGCTTCAGACAGCTTCTGTGGAGGGCAAATCAAATCAACAAGTTCTGTGTCAATTTTTACGCAATTATCACTCCACACCTCATTGTACAACAGGCATCGCACCAGTTGATTTGATGTTTCGTTATCGCGTCAAAACTAAGATTCCGTGCAACCCATGTGCTGTCTCACGAACTGAGGACAGTCATATTCGTGATCGTGATCAACTCATGAAACTCAAAATGAAAGAATATACTGATCGACGACGTCATGCAATTCCATCTGGAATCAAAGTTGGTGATACAGTGTTGATACGCCAAAATAAACGGGGAAAGTTAATTACCAAATTCAATCCTAACCCTTATAAGGTTGTTTATGTGAAAATGTCATTTGTGATTGCTGAAAGAAATGGCCATCAGGTGAAACGAAATGTATCTCATTTCAAAGTTATCAACTCCACCTTATTTGATGATAGATCCACTTTCGATGTTAGTGATACTGAAAGTGATTTTGGAGATTTTAATCAGTGTTGGGGAGAAGGTGGGGAGACAAATCAGTCCCCTGTGCAACTTAGTGTGAACCCTAATCAGAGTCAAATCCCAGGAACTAGCCCCAGACAACGCCGATACCCAATGCGCCAGAATAGAGGACGTGTTAGGCGTTTAATTGAAGAAATTTGACTTCATTCTTTCTGTGAACTGTTTTTAGCTATTAACCACTGAGTCACAGAAATACATTTGCCCATTAGGAAAAGGGTTAAATTTTACTTTGCAATGGTATAACTGCAAAGGTGCAGCTTCAGCATAGCATTTTAATTTTAGTTTTTTTTTTGTTTAAGTTGGGGAGAGATGTCATATTCTAAAGTAACGAAATCATTGGGTCGAAATTTAAAAGGTAGCTTGTCTCCTATCATTTTAGATCAGTCTATTTGCAACAAAAGTTATCTCCCATATATTTTGTATCGACAGAAAATAAAATCAGAATTACATGACTGTTATCGTCAATCAATGCAAATCATCATCATTTTATGAAGTGGCCCATGTCAGGGAGGGCAGCTCCCCCGTGATTCCAGCGCCCGTGCTAGTAAGGTTGCATAGTGTGTACTATCTTTACCCATTTTGGGCTACTTTTTTCTTAGGAACATCTGCTGTCTGTTTTAAACCTTAACCCTTTACCTACCGAATTGCCCGCATCCTAATATGCAAATTCAGCAGTTGAATTTTTGTTTTTTTTGTTGAAATTTTTTTGAAAAATTTTAAAAAATGAAATTTAAAATAATAAATTTTGATATCGTCTGCGTTGGGTAAAGGGTTAAACTGTACAGCTTTAGGGTATTACACCATTTTCCCACAATTGGATTCTCCTGGAGTGTACTCACAGTGGTGTAGAAAAGCCTCCATGACTGAAAGATTATAGCCCTTATTGTTTCTAGCTCCTAGATTATAATTTAATAGCTTTTAAATACTAATTGGAGCTGCTCTGGGCACTTTTGGATTTCAGGAACTTTGTGACTTATGTTGGAAGATTGTGGTGACGTGGTGACGGATACTGAAGACAGTGATTGGTTTGATTGATCTGTACCTTTGGAGGCATGGGTACCGAACACGGTGTTGTTTAGAAAAAATGACATCAGGTCGTTATTGGCAAAATATATGCCAACCATTTGGCGGGAAAAGTTTAAAACAACTCTCACATTACCCATCAATTCATTCCCACTAAGTTCCCCAGGAGTTCCTGACTAAGGTCCAACACATGACCAATTATAACATATATTATAACATGAGAAACTACCGCGGTTATTTGTGGAAACAAAGATTGCTCGTAAGCTTGTTGAGTTGCTATTATAACAACTTAACTATCCTTTTATAACAACTTAGCTATTTTGTTGCTAGCCCAAGAACATTAGGTTTCACTAGGGAAAAAAATCGGAGAAAGCTGATTTTTTCAGGGAATGTCGAGTACATATCACTGAACGATTAGACAAAAGTCCCCTAAAATCCCAGTTGAGCTTTTTTTCTACAGCCTTTTTTCGAAAACGCGTTTGAAAAAATTTTTAAAAAATCGCACGAACTTTGTAACCTCGAATTGATCCAACTGTATTTTTTGTTTACGCGTATTTCGAGCTACATAATGTCTAATATACATTTACCTAGAGGAAAATGTGCATTCTGTGACAATTTCTGCGAAAAATTATTGAAAATTCACAAAAAAGTATCGGATTTACGCAAAAAAATGACGATTTTCCTAACGGATTTGCCCAAAGAGTCGTAGTACAGAACGGGATGTTAGTTGGACAGACGATAAAAAATCCACCACCATTTGAAGACTTTTATCATTGCTTACAAAATAGACATTATGGAAGACCCCCTCTGCTTCTGGCCGAGTTCCCCTTTTGGCATAAAATTCGTCAGCATGAGAACTCAACTATTTTCGGGCTTGGGACCGAACAGACACGTCTGTGTCTGGCAGCATTAGATCAATAAATAATATTTACAGAATGTACAAAAATCAATAAATAATATTTACAGAATGTACAAATCAATCAACATGGATTAAGTTACATTGACTATTATCAACGCTATATACAGAAATGACATGACCTATATACATATTATTCATCGAACTCAGAAATTTCCGACAGGACAGTGTTTCTGTGGTTGTTACAAGAATCCGAACTGCAATTACACAAACCTGAGCAAGAGAGTCCTGCCTTCTTACACCCACACCTTTTTGTACAAGCACTCTTGCAACCACAACTGATCAGATTCAGTAGGTTATCGGGGGCACATGGCTTTGTGGCTGCAGTCGGTACAAGAAGTCCATTGTCTAGCGACCACCCCCAATCCGTCGGAGGAAGCGAAGTGCCCAGCCATTGTTGGACCTGGAGATAACATCTGTAGGCATGTTGTTGTGCAGCATCGCTGCTTGGTGGGAGTGAGGCTAGGTCGATGGGTTTATTCAGTTTAGATTTTGCTACATAACGCTTGTAAGTGACATATCTATATTGATCGAGAGAGGAAACAGTTTTACTCCCGTATAAGATCAGGAGAAGTTGTTCCCCGGCAGCGGCTAATGCACTTGGTGTACTGTCATCCGCCAAAATTGTGTTGACATACTGTTGTGAGTCGCTAGTAACATCGGAGACAATTGTACTGAATACTTTCTTCTTACAAACGAGAAAGAGTGCAGAAGTAGTGTCACAACCACTTATAGAATGTGCTACAAGGAGGTTGCTTCTATGGTCACCCATTTTGGTTGCTATTTCACTAACTGAAACTAGTAAGTTTGGGGTAATGGAATACATCATGTGAATATTACATCCCGGATGAACTCGAGAGGTAAGAATGACTAACAAGTCTGTGTCTGTTCCCACAACGACAACAGAGTTGTCATCTTGAGCGATGTCAAGTGCAGTTTCGGCTATCAGTACATCAGCATCAGCCTCGGCCTGCTTGGACTGAATATTGATAGCAGATAGCTCCTGCATTAGAAGATCGATCAGTTGGGTTTTGTTCTTGGCATTTGCAAGGAAATCGGATTGGGGTGTGGTGGCTGGTAACTCGGGTGAGATATTGATATCAATGGAATACCTGTCTTTAGATCTACGGGCTTGTTCCATGCCCTTTGTCGACATTGTACAAGCATAACCATTAAAACAACCACGACGTTCGCCCCAAAATGTCTCACTAGATAATTGGAATATGATGTACATATGTCCTTATATGACGACTGTTTAGGCCATACAACTGCCCTCAATAAAAATCCACCATCTACAACAAACAGAGAATGTTCTGGGATTTTAGTTTGCTCGGAACCGTATGTTTTGAGGATCTTACCGAGCGTGCTTTTCTGTGTCTTCCTCATTCCAGCAGAATCAAACAATGCTGGTGGTTTCGGGGCCAGTTCATATTTGAGATACTCTTCCATCTCTGCTTGTGACTGAATAACACATGTGATGCGGTTGAACAGAATTGTGGGGTCAATCACTACCTTACTTCCACGGACTTTGATGCTTTTTGCCATCGATGCGAAAGACTTCACAGTGTCAACACGTCGTAGTTTGATGCTGTTGAACGTTTTGCTTACAACATTCGATACGCAACATTCACCAATTTTGCGAACTTGGTCACAGTTCACAGTTTCGTCGGCCACAAGCCCGGTCGCTATAGAGACTAATTGTAGTGAATCTCTATTCTGAAAGGGGGAATGCACTCTGAGCCAGTTCAATAATTTGGTGATATCATTGGCATCAGTCAATTGTGAACTTTGACGGAGATCCCGATGTTGTTCGCCATGACCAGTGTGAACATGAACAAAATTTTCGAGAGCATTGCATATCGGAAGGCAAAGAGGTAGTCCATGTACCCATTTCGCAACAGTGCTATCGGTTATCCCCCTGCCATGTGTGAGACCACCAGGGAGCTTGAACATTCTCATTAAACACTGCTCTATGGTCTGATCAGAATATATCCCGTCCCAGAATTTATCTGAGCGCCTTATGGTAAAGTAACCTTTCTCAGTGAACAACTTCAAATCATCCTGTTGCATTATTTCTGTTAGCTCATTCATCTGCTGCAAATAGAGATGAGAACTTTTTGCGTATGCAAAATGACCACCTGCGTGAAATACTGGAATCATATTGCGAACACAATATGTGTGGAGTTCCCAGTCGCCTGTGCGCTCTGCTCTCAAGAACAACTGGAGAAAACCTATTTGCTCGTAGTATTGTACCCAAAGCTTTCCTGTGCGTCCTACGGACGCATTCTGGAGCAGTTCGTGTAATTTTGACAGTAGATGGTTGACACTTTCTTGATTGACAGCGTCAGCTGTTGTACAGTCACCTCTGGCAAGTCCACAGAATATTTCATTGACTTCTGTGCAGTCTGTGTTATCTAGTGTTCGGCTTTCTTCAAACACAAGTTTTGTAATGGCAATTTGTGTTAGCAAATGGGCACGAACTGCTCTTGAATATGCATGACCACTGATCAAATGATGGATTGACCCACCAGCATAAACAGTCCCCCAAAGTTCATCCAAGCCGCTACCAGCCATGATCGAACCAATTGCCCCTAAATATGACATAATCATATGGAAGCCGCCGAGTCTAACGAAAACTTTTGTCAACTTATCTGACGAAGACACAATCTCCACTGCTTTGATATAAAGTGGTTGGTCAAACGTCACTGGACAAACGTTCAGTCACACATTACATGCCAATGCATCTTGAGTGTAGGCGAACACCACATTATGTGATTTAATCGAACATGGAAATTGAAACAATGATGCTATAATACGGTATTTGAATGAGAAAAGTCGATGCCGTTTAAATTTGAGTTTAGTGGGTATGGTTAATATTTCACACGTTTCACCAGTTCATTATGGAATAAATGACTATTGTTATATATCATTATAAAGCCACTGCTTTTCTGCAATTTTTGATATATAATTTAACTCCCAAAGTAGTCGTAGATTTGATTTAATGGACGTTGTGTACCGTTGTGTGTATGAAAACAATAAATTTTTTTTCGTAATTTTGTACATTTTCGTGAATATTTCACCATTGAGTGTGAGGATTGGTACAAAGTTGGCATTTTCTGTTGGGGATATGTATTCTCAATATAATTCAGCTCGATATTTATGATTCTCACCCTACTAAGGCGAATAAGAATGAGAAATATGGAGCTGGGTCGAATTTTTTTTTAAATTTTTTTTTTCATCAAAAAAACGCTATAACTAAAAAAGCTCAACTCGGATTCGCGGGGACTTTTCACACTTTATCCGCAATGTGTGTCCCGGAAACATATAAAAAAATCAGCTTTCTCCGATTTTTTTCCTTACTTTCTCATTTTTATGTCTAATGTGCCTGGACTATGCAGCAATTTGGCTTCCTTGGTTACTAAATTGTCATACCTTACCTCTCTTGTTATAACAACTTAGCTATCTTGTTATAACAACTAAACTATCTCGTTATAACAACCCTGCTAGCTTGTTATAACAACTTAGCTATCTTTGTTATAACAAACATGCTATCACTGTTGCTGTCTTGTTATAACAGCATATCTATCTTGTTTTAACAACTATGTATAAATTATTGCGTGACGCTAATACTCTGCCGTGCTTAGATTTGGCACTTGGACTTGTACCACACACACACTCGGTCAAATATCTGCAGGTCAGATTGCTCGATTCGGGCCATTGGGACCATCATGACCAATTTTAGTACCGCTAAGGAAAGTGTTAATTAAATAAGATGTTTCGTCACGGCTACTACGTGTATATTTAATTTATTCACTTAATAACTTCCCAAGAAGTCTTGAGTTTTGTTAACTATTATATAACTATAGACATAAAACTGTAACGGGTGGTTACTAATTCTGTGATATGTTATCCCTTCGAACTCGGGTGGTATCTTCCATGTCAGTTCAATGGAAGCAATTGGAAGAGTCCATATTTATTATATGGGGGGTAGACCAATTAATATTTGCAACGTGCAGCCGCAAGGCTGCAAATTTATTTATTTATTTATTTATTCAATTATTTATTAAGGTTTAGCGACACTTTAACAGCCAAGGTCACATCGTGTCGGTGACAGTTTTTCGGGTGCAGGAAGTCGGAGCACCCGGAGACAACCACGGAGCAACGACGAGCAGCTGCCAGCTCCACAACATCGTAACTCTGCACTGCAGCACAGGCAGGGTTAGATTGGTTGAAGACATGCGCACCATCGACGTGCAGTACGCCCTAGTACGCGGCGTCATCGTGCTCTCATGTGGACAATCGGGGTTAAGTGCCTTGCCCAAGGCCACAACGCGGGAGTCCGAATCGATCGCTCAGACGGTCACCCATTCGAGGACTATTCGCGCTCGACGTTGCTTAACTTCGGTGATCTGACGAGAACCGATTACCGCAACGCCACCGCGCCTCCATTTATTGGTGTTTTATATCACATATTTCTACACAGTGGCTAATCATGACCGAGACATGGATATGAAGTCGAGCCCAACCAATCGTTTATTCCCATGTTGCCCATTTTAGAGGACTTCCATCCCAGGCTTTGGTGACCGGGTCCTATTTTACCAGTAAAAGGAGCTCGTTTACCACGGTAAACAAGCACTGCTTCACTTACCGGGGTTTCCACGGGGAAGGACCCGAAAAGCGGCCTCTCGGGTTCAAAAGGTTAAAATGATCAACTCAATAAATTAGCAACGACATTGTCGATTGTTGTGGCTATATTACAGTGGCTGTAGATTCCATCTCTGAATTACTGGCGGCTGCTTGCCGAGAAACACGCGTGTGTGTTTCGCAGAACCTTCGGGAAAATTTCATGTAATGGAAGGGCAAACATGCATGAGCACACGCCCTCAATTTCTGAAGATATTATATCTTGCTTGAGTTTCCCTTCCTATGATTGACTGTGAGGTACTATACTAGTCCAGATAGTTTTACCCATCGACGGTTCTAAAAATAGCAGTGCATTATTCCAGTGTACTATTTATTTATTTGTGTTTAAGGTCACATACTTATGCACAATGGCTAATCGTGACCGTGATAGTTTTACAGGTGGGGGAAGCCGGAGTACCCGAAGAGAACCACCAGACATCGACGAGCAAATGTCAGCTCTTCAAAATTCTAACTCTGTTCAAGCTCCGCTCAAGCAGGGTTACAGCGGCTGAAGACATGCGCACCATCGACGTGCAGTACGCCTTAGTACACGGCGTCATCGTGCCCACAGGTAGGCAACCGGGATAAAGTACCTTGCCCAAGGACACAACGCGGGTCGTCTGGCATAGAAGTCCAACAGTCTTCCACTGAGCCACCGCGCACTTCCAGTGCACTACACACTAGGGCTGCACGATATTCAAAACAGAATACCGGTATCAGTATTCAAAAAAATACCGCAGTATACCGGTATATCGAAAAACTGTTCAGATATCTGAACATAAGTACCAAAATCGAGACTTGAGACATCACAGTCGGAACGAATCAGCATGCCTTGATGATGCGGTTCGAAAAACCTTTACACAACGCAGACGATATCAAAATTTATTATTTTAAATCCAAGTTTTCCAAAAATTTTTACAAAACAATATCATGCGACCTCTTATTGGAACGAGCTCGTTCCAATGAGTGGTCACATGATATAGTTTTGTTGAAATTTTTTAAAATTATTTTTTCAACTGCTGAATTTGTATATTACGTGGGCACATGGGGACGATTCCTTGGGTAAATAGATAATATTATTCATTCTGATCTATAGTTAAAAAACTCAAGACATCTTGAAAATTAAATTGTGGGTAAATAAATAATGATGATAAACCGATATTTTTGTAATTACACTGGTATTCAATCGATATTGGTTTGAATACCGGTATATATCGGTTTTTCGAAATACCGTGCAGCCCAACTACACACTTTTAAAAAAATAGCCGTAGAATATTCTGTTTTGTTATTTCTAAATTCAAGAATGAATATACTTGTCTTGGACAAGGTCCTTAACAATAGATAGCGTTATTAGTGTTCCATTTAACCCTTTACCTAACACAGGTAGAAAATAAAAAAAAAAAAAAGGTTAGAAAATAAATTAAATTTTACATTTTTCGAAAACAAATTTCACACTTTTTCAATAAAACCGTAGAAATATGGACATCATTGGAACCAGCTCGAAGAGCTGGTTCTAATGATATCCACATTTGTATGGTTTTATTGAAAAACTTCCACGATATTTTAGGCTGTGTTAGGTTTATCCTGGTTAATTTTCTAGCCGTTTTTCCGCTGTGTTAGGTAAAGGGTTAATATAATAATTATTGCACGGCGCGTGGACTATTTTTCCCCGAGGACCACTTTTTGGCATATTAAACTTCAAGCTATGCAAAATGTATAATAGAGGTAGTTACTGGCCTACACTTTGTCAAAACAAATGAACTAATTCCATTGTATAAAAACTGTGCTTGTGTTAAATTTTTATGTACCAGCGCTGTAGTTGATTCACAGGTAGCGTAACAGCAAATCTGGTGAAGTTATCATAGATTTTCACAACAGTTATTTGCTCCCTTCCACCCTGAGTAAGTTGGGTGACATGTGATAAGGGATCTGGGGGCGAGCGGGAGTGGAGGGTAGCTACCCCCTTGCCGCGACGCAAGGGGCCAGTGTGTGCCCTTTTTCACCCGAAACGCACTGGGGGAAAACTTTTTACTTTCCAATATCTGTCACTGAGAAACTCTCGAGTATTCGTTTCTAACGTATTTCAGAGGCAGCGGAGCCAGGAGGGCACATGCCCCTCCACTTTTTTCCACTGATATGTTACGCAGTTACACAATGAGTTGAAATGAGCGCATGCAAACGTGTTAGTGGACAGGCATTCTTGTAACATTATTCACAAACCCAAACAATATTTAGCCAAAGAATCCCACTTTTTTCTTTATTTCTCCATAACCATTCATAATGGTGTTAGGAGTTTCAAAATTACACACAAATACAACCTTTACATTGTGCAGATACAGAATGTTAAACCAAAATAAATGCTTATCTACAAAACAGTGAGTAAATTGTTCGATCTATATTATTTATTCATTTGGGGTTTAGCGACACTTTCGACAGCCAGGGTCACCTCGTGTTGGAAAATGTTCTATCTACCGGCCTCGGTCATACATCTGAAACAGGTATGATCTCGAGGGTAGACACGCATCACAGTCCGGAAGCAAATCACAATCTACGGAGTCACATCATTATTTTACATCTCATTCCGCCCATGAAATTACAATTAACATTAGCATCGCACCCGTTATGCCTGCATGGTGTAATTATCCATTTGTAAAAGTTAAACGTCACCAAAGGGAAATAGCCCCACCCCCCCCCCCCCCACCCCCGTCACTCCGTCCTTTGACGGGATTTAAAAAAGACCACCCCACCCCACTATGAAATGTGTCTATCCCTCATCACTCCACCTTGTCCCGAAAGCGTTTTCAAATGAATAGCGAAAGTGGACAAGGAGGAATACCAAGACAACAAAGTTCTTGCAAATGGATTTTGCACAATATTGCAGGCAGATTTTCAACCCATTTCAGTTTTATGGTCTTTCTGACATATGAATAAAGCTTGTGAGCGCCTATCTATAACAAAGAAAGGTTGGCTCTTATGCAAGAGACATTGACCACATTTGACATACATACAGATTATCATGATTATGTGTGCCGTGATTTGTATCAGATTCGAGGTAGTGTCCAGAATGGGGTCTTAACGAGCCGGCTTTGCCGGCGAGTTGTGATCCCATTTTTGGACACCACCGAGAATCTGATTCAAATGACATGACATGCACATTATCAGGATAATTCATTTATCTAACAATTCTGTCACATAAACATATTAAATCTTAAATTATTAAAACAGTTTTGGGACATAAAGTTGGGTCGATCACTGAAACGCACATGGAATGTTTTTATTCGCCTGTTATGGTAGCCCGTCGCGTTACCAGAAACGAGTCGTCTATATGATACGGAATCAGAATGAGTCGTCTATATGATACGGAATCGCAACACATTATGTGATATATACCGTTTTTCGTGTTCTTCAGTCCAAAATGAATATGATTGTTAGATAAAATGACATATGCAGCCAGTGCTTTCAGTTGCTTCGGTCCGTTTCTTTTACAAAAACTATCTTCCAACCCGAAGGCTGGCCTTCGGGTTGGAAGATGGTTGAAGTAGAAAAAAAACGGACACTGACATATATTCAAGAGACTTTTGCGAGCCATGGTACATTTACCGATATACGATTGTAACAATTTTCACACTGGGTCGAGCCATGGTAGCATTGTAAATTTGTGCCCCTCCACTTTTATCGAGCTTCCGCTGCCCCGACATATTTTAATGCACACTATTTTGATAATCAGTAAGCAAAGGAGCTATACCATCGGCGGGTGAATTTTAAAGCTTTATGTAACTTTTAAAGACAGGAATCTCATTTAATGGAAGATCTGTGCAGATATATATATATGATACGTTGTAAACTCCCGGTCTTAACTCATACCCAGAGGCAAGTGCCCTTTTTATACGCCCCTCCCCCGCCCTCGGATGCTTCCGGTGCCACTGCACGCGCCTCAGTCTTGACTCGAACGTGCAACCTCAAAATTCAATATTTGACGCGACGACGGAAGTTCCAAGGCACTCGTCAATTTTTCCAAAGGTATTTTGACATATTTAGTCAAAAGAGCTGTGCATGTCAGTGCGGATTGCAGGAAGTTATCAGCTTTCATCAAGATGGATGCCCATAGTTCCTTTTCAACTCAACACCCTGAATTACGCAGCTGGATAATTTTATTTGTTGTTATTATTCTGCACACGCCAATATGACGAAATTTAAATTTTTGAGACCACTCGTTTCCAAAAGTACACCCACTTACCCTTTTCTAAAGAGAGGAATGTTTTTGGTTTGACACATAATGTTTCTATTTATGGTATAATTTCCTATCTTTGTGAACTCAGTGGAATATTGACACACTTTGACTTGAAGTAATTACAGAATGATTATCTTGATTGTTATAAACGAACCAATCAAAGCGCTGCAAAATCAAACCCGGAACATTAAATCTGAAAAGCTTTTGATATGAACTTAAGTTAAATGAAGTCAATAATAATATCCAACATTATTTGCTTGCGTAAAAGCGTCGACATTTATAAGAAGACGCATTTACAACGACTCACTCCTATTGAGCTATCTCAGTTTATAATAACAAGAGTGCATATGTACCTCTGTTCAGGTTACTTTTTCAAGTTTACTGACCACCTCCCTGTTCCCCTCCCTTACACTTGGCTCCCAACCTTCCGGCGTTCCTGACCTTACATTGAATCTCGGAAAGCTCTCCTAGGGAGCTTCACAAAACCAGTATCCTGAAATCCCCCCCCCCCCCCCCCCCGCGAATCACATATTTCTGATTGAAATCGAATCTCGAATCGAATCACGTCTATTAACCCCATGAACACTGGTGGTATCTTCCATGTCAGTTCAATGAAAGCAATTGGAAGAGTTCACATTCATTATTTGGGGTAGACCAATTAATATATTTATTTGAAAATATTAATTGTTCTACCCCACATATTCACTCAGCATCTATCCTACTTAATGAAATTATGACGTATCATGCGTCTGGGCCGGAAAAACGCCCACTCGGTTCAAAGGGTTAATATAATAATCCGGCTGCCAAATGCCAATTTTCTGCCCAATCTCAAACTTGTCGCGTTCAAAGTTTTTTTCTCTCTGTGGTTTCTGAGAGAGGGACATCTCCTGATTCAGAAAATGTTTACTGGACGTTCTTTAAGCATTGAGCAATTTGAGGTATTCTTCGCAGAAAATGGGTACGCAATTTCAATTCGCATAATTAGCCTAGGTGCTGAAATTCTCGTATATAATATATATTTAAGAGCAAGTTTGAGCTTGATCCATATCTTGTGTATACGAATTCAAGTAGCGATAGGTTCCGATTCACTCGTCTCAGAATAAGTACAGTTAAAACTAGAAGTCCTGTAATGAAATGCGCGCAAATAGCACATCGATCTGCAAGTTAATCTACGCGTTATGACCATAGTAAGGCTATCGAATTCTGTATATATGGCCTGTGCACAAGCAATGTTTCAGTCAATGGACCTCCGGGTAACCCGGAGGTCCATTGGCAGAAACATTGCCTTTGTTTGCTATGAGTTACCAGGAGAACCTGACGTGTTTTGGATGTCATTCGATATGGCAATTGCGCGCAATTCCTACGCACAATTAAGCCTAGTTCATGACAGGACTTCTAGTTTTAACTGTAATCATTGCATTGCTATCGAAAAGGGACGGCATCATCAGCCTCCCATTGAACTTGAAAATAGGGTATGCTGTGTTTGTTGTGAAGATGAGAAACATTTCATAATGGAGTGTCCTGCATATGTCGAATTAAGAACTATATTATTTGACACCATGAAGAGATATCATACGATCTTTGGTGAATTGAATATTGATGAATAAATTAATCAAATTATATCAAAATTGTCCAGAAATTGTATCGGAAGTTTGCAGCGGAATCCGACAGTTCTATGACCGGAGGAACTGGTCGCGAAGTTATTTCGTACCGGGGATCTCACTCCACAAACTACTGAGACTAAAAGTCTTTACACTATGTAACAAATTTATTAACTGGGCTGCGGCGCACATGTAATACAAAATGTTGACGGGAGCGGTTACCAAACTCTCCGTCCAACTTTCTTGCAATCGGATATCCGAATTACTAAATTTACAGAGATAACATGCTTTTATATGTACAATTTCCAAGTAACATTATTAAAATAAAACAATCAACATTGTTTGCTCAGACAATAACATGTAGTATCTTGTATTAATCAAGTGGCCATTGTAATGAATCGTATGAGTGAACAACATCTTAATGCGTTAATCCATCTATTCATTAATTTATAAAGCTGTTATTCACAAAGTATTCGAATTAACCCAGTGTTTGTAGACTCCAGATTTTAGCTTGGTCATAATACCTCGCTGCCTCCCATAAATATGCCTCCTGGCATTTAGGTACATTGTTCCTGAATATTTTAGTAGTCAGGAATGGTTCACATTAACCCTTTACCTAACGTAACGGCCAAAACCGGCCAGCGTTATCCTCAAAAATCACCAATTAATTTTCATTATTTTTTTCATTTTTTGTCTCAAAAACATAGGTTATGACCCCTCGTTGGAACGAGCTCGTCGAGCTCGTTCCAACGAGGGGTCATAACCTATGTTTTTGAGACAAAAAATGAAAAAAATTAGTTATTCAAGAATTATTTTTGCAAGTGTCGTCTGCTTTTCAGGTTAGGTAAAGGGTTAAGCACTAGTTAACATAATATACGAAAGAAATAAACTAAATGCATTCTATAAGTAACATAGATAAACATATCGGTGCACATAATTTTATCCACTAAACCAAGTAGACCAGTTTGGATCTATTCGATCTCTTTTGACAACAGGGACCGATTCGAAAGACACTTCTTGCATGTCGCCATCACAGTACTCTACACAAAAGATTTTTGAACCCTGTGGTGAAACATGTCCACATAAAATGTCCACTATTTCATTCGGATTTCGGAACCTTTTATTCGAGTTCGTGTTTCCAAAGCGAGAATTGAGTTTCCGACGTTTTGGTAAATCCATCGAAACCGAATTGCCATCAACCCTGTTCACTTTATTTGATGAATTTATTTTAGAGCCCCTGGTTGAGACACTAAATTTCTTCCGCGAATTTCTTTTTCCGACAGTTTTGTCACCTAAAGAATAAATGTTCTTAGCTTCTGAAGGGATTCCACTTCTCTGGTCGGCCTTTTTCGTCGCTATGTTTTTTAACATCATAGTGCCGAACGCGCTAAGTTCAGATGTACCCGACAAGGTGGCTTTTCGCGTGACGAACGCTTTTTCTGACATGTCTGATGCAGCAGACAAATTTTGGGTGGGTCCACTAATGCCATTTGGTTGAGATTTTTTGTCCAAGTTTACAGCAGATAAAGAAAACGTTTGTTTACTCACATCAGGTTTCTTCCCAGGTCTCGGAACAGAAGCACAAATATCCTTATGATCATTTCCACTACTTTCATGGACGTAGACGTCTCTTTGTTTCCTCATAATGAAATCTTCCTGACGCTTTCGGTCTGTAGAACGTTTTGTTGCTGATCTCGGTTTCTTTGCACATGACGCTGGTTTCTTCCACTTGAGCATAAGACTGGTCTCGTGTGTTTCTGCTTGAAGTTCCCAAGACAGTTCTAATCTCTCCACGTTTAAGCTCTGCAATAGGTTCACAATGTTTTGGGGAATCACACTGCACATTTTTGACTCAGAAATGTCCTTCCGATATCTCAATGTGAGCTAAAAAGTCACCGTATGCCCGAATTGCTCCACCAAATTATGACCGGAGGAACATAAAATCAGTGGCGTCGTCGAAGGAATGCCTTGATGATGTAGTTGGAATATGTGAGGATTGTAGTTTATCGTCGTCATTGCTTGGAAACCTTAAATTTGTATTTAATGGTTGAAAGGACTTGTGATATTGGAATTAGCATGGCTGGTAGCATGAGTGAAGATGTTATTTATATTAATGTATCGGAAGTTACACTCAGTCATTTATTTCAACATTATATATGTACGATTTCCATCTGAAATATACGTTTTGTGAGACGATGAAGATGACTGATACCAAGGTATATTCCTATAAAAAAGATTCGAGAGGAAACGGATCGGGCAGCCGATTTTGAATCGAACCGAATGTCTACTTAAGATTCGCAGGGCACTACCTGAAATGTTGATTTTTTTCTACGAGTGATTACAAATGAGGGTAAGCTTTCTGTCGGCAGTTTTAAAAAAGATTTCATGTGCAACACTATGCAGTGGAAATTGCCACTACAGCTGAAAATGTATAGCTGCAGACTTATGGCCGCAAACTTATGGCCGCACGCTTACGGTCGCAAATGTGTAGCTTCAAGGACAGGCGTATGGGAATTCCTACAGTGAATTTTGCCGACTGCAACATTTGCAATAGGAATTCCTATAGGCCAGTCCTTGGGGCTATACTTGGTTTGCGGCCATAAGTAGGCGTCTATAACTTTTCGGCTAAAGTTTCAGTTTCCACTTCTACTATATCAAACTGAATAAAATTCGACATTTTTATATTTCGTAAACGGTTGACCTGAAGACATTGAGCCCAACTCAATGCGAAATGCAATTAATGTTTGAGAAAAAAATATGTTATCTTCGATGAGCAGAAGCCACGGGTGACAATTAAGTGTGCATGGATAATCTGTGATACTTTAACAATCAAGCAACATGGCCTGAGGACAATACTTACAAGGTACAATACTTTCTCTTTGGCCTATAGCAAGCGAATGGACCACATCCGACGCATTCTGCGAAGGCACGCCTTGATGATGTCGGTTGAATATATTATCAGTCTGGACTCGAATCATTGCAGTTGGAACAAATCAGCTTACACTTCACCCTCCCCCAATCGACCGGCCATATTCGCGATGCCACCTGACTATCTTCCTGCTTCTCCCAATCTGAAAATCTGTCCATTTCGAGGTTTGAAGCCAAACAATACATTCTGTTTTTGTTTTTAGTTGTTGAGACATAGTCGTTTGTTCACTGGCGGTGATAGATTTTCTCAGGAGGTGGTGCGAATCCATAAAATTTTCAACTCAAATCCGTAATGAAAACCAGTCACTGGCGGTAAAAGTTTTTCTCAGGGGGTGATGAGAATCCATACAATCCGTGACGAAAACCATCGCCATGTGTAAGAATCGGCATGCGGCAATGTTTTGCACCGTTTATTTTAACCATTTTCCTAACGAATCGGCCTCATTCGACCGCGCAATTTACTAATTCAACAACAACAAAAAATCATTTCCCCCAAAATTTCAACAAAACCATATCATGTGATTAGTTATTGGAATGAGCTCGTTCTAATGAGGGGGTCAAATGATATGATGTTGTTGAAATGTTTTCAAACAAATTTTTAAAATATTACTTAAGAGAATAAATTTTTACATCGTCTGCGTTGGGTAAAGGGTTAAAAGACAATTTTATAGTCATGACACCCATCCTAACAACCTATACTAAGTGGAGCGACCGCGTTTGACCCAAGCGAAATCCCATTCCAACACATAAACACACCGCCAAGGTGAGGGCGATACCCTTCCCAGTAATCCGTTCCCACCTTAGCATGGAACATTAACCCTTTAAACACCAGCGCCCTTTTTCCGGCCAGGAAAATGATAAGTCAGAACGTCATTAAATAGGATGGCTGTTCAGTAAATGTGTGGAGTAGACCAATCAATATTTTCAACGTGCAGCCCGAGGCTGCACGTTGAAAATATTCATTGGTGTACCCTAAAGAATGAATATAGACTCTTCTAATTGCGGCCATTGAACTGACATGGAAGATACCACTAGTGTTCAAAGGGTTAATATGTAGACGCGTGTGGTGTGTATCTTCCTCCAGTTGTCATCGTTAAGATAACCTCCCCGGGGGATAAATCGAGTACTATTCGGGACCTTCTGTTCGCTGCATTTTGTATTCAGGCAGTATCAATTGCATAAATTTACAAAAGACAGGAAATTTACTAGTTCAACCTTTGACACCGTCATATATCATCTATTATGAAACCCAATAAAGCTTTTACACACAGTTTGCGATTGGTGTTGTTAAACACTTTAGTGAGTCGGTAAGATTTTGTCAATTTCCGATTTCGCAACGGTACGATAACGTCAGTTTCAGCATTACTCTCAATGGAGGATTCGGACACGCAATTCATAACTGCAGGTTCCGTCCTTGCTCGAAAACAAATAAAAACATAACTCCACTGAGGTCAACGCGAAAACTGAAACACGGCATTTGTTGAATTTTGGCGCAATGAATCGTTGAGCCAAAATTATAACTAATAATTAAATCGGTCGCCAGGGCACTGAACCTCAAAGTGGAATCCAAAATTTGTTTCTCGGTGGAATGTGTAAGAATAACATCTCCTGACTTCGAAAAACTTTACTGGACGTCTGGCAGCCTTGAGCAATTTGAAATATCCATGTTTAAGGTGACATCGTCATTTCACGGACTGCAATGTTTGAATGCAACTGATACAACATTCCGGGCGCGTACCAGAGGTTGCATCGGAGCCTATATAAATTTTTAAGGGATTTGGCTGTGTTTGGTGATTCTACTCATCAGTACCATTCACAGTTGATGTATCTGCTGACCTTGTTTGTTCATTGCAACACTCTAGTGTGGCGTTGCATAAGCAGAATGTGACAAAGAATTTGGAGCGACGGGAGGAATAGGCATATCCGGGCGTTCTGTCCGTGATAACGAACAACATCCAATTGATAGTCAATTATAGTCTCTGACATTTCTTACTTTTTAAGTCTCAAGAGCTGATTGTGTTGCGACTGGGTCGTGTTATTTGCTTGAGATAACAAGTTTTCCATTCTGAGATGCAACGTCAGCATCGAAATTATATACCACCACTTA